>JAMPIV010013883.1:0-365927 GCA_024509875.1 Oreohelix idahoensis
TCGGTGCCACTAGCGTTTATCGGTGCTGTCAGCTCACACTTTCCTTGGACGACCAGCTGACTCTCAACATTCACGAAGGCTAGTTGCGGTTCCTGCGGACAAACCCTCCTCGTCTTGCGTTGGCTTTTCCCGCGGACAACACTCCTCGTCTTGCGTTGGCATGTTTTCCCAAGCTGCTGGCATGGGGCTCCATCTTTCTCTGCACCCTCCTCTGTGCGGGCAACTGCCTCTGACAATCTTGTGCTATCTTATGCCTTTAGAGAAAGTATAATATTTCTGCTCTGAGTGCCTCCTTCTCCTTCTGAACTTCCTGCACTTGCTATATCTGCACCGAGTATCTCAGGCTATTTTAACTTTCACCAAAAACAGCATAGTTCCGCAAGGGAAAATCCCCTGGATCATCTCACTGACCTGGGTGGTTAGCTGCTCTGGAGTTCTCTTTCTATTATCTTTGATACTCTGCTCAGAGGCATGGCCTTCGGAGCCCCGCCATGGGTATCCGGCATTCGTCTAAATACCCATGGTGTTCACGATGTTACCAGATCATGTCTAAACTAGTCTTCTGCCCAAAAAGGTGCCACCTTCCACGCGGCCTTCCATCATCTTCACCCAAACTCTTGCCAAGTGGGACCTCCCCTCATCCACTAAATAACCTTAAATCTCTGGCTCCTTCACGTACACTAGACTTAAGCCTTCACAGGCGACATTAGCCATTTCTGCTAGCAGGAATGCACTGCTGGGTGTTTACAATATTTGGTTCGTTTGCTGTTGCTCATTGTCCACTGTCTGCCTTAATCCTACCGACGACGCCAATTGTGATAGGGTGAGCGAGATGATGATTATGATCGTATATATTGTGAAATGTTTTGATCACTCTCTTTTCACACTCGCACCGACCCCGAACAACAATAAAACTCTTGATTCTAGAGGCAGGGGCTGTATTTTTTTTACAACCCATTCAGTGACTAAGCAAACATTAAACAAATAAACCAACGAACATAACAAAACAAAACAAAACACCCATAATGGTGCCAGATTGCTATTCTGAAGACGCAAACAAAGCAACGGGCTGGTTAAAATCATAGTTTAAATAATGATACTCTCATCCTTCCACGCCACCTGACACCTTCATCAAAATCTATCACACACACACACACACTCATGGCGTGGGTCGTCCAGTGCGAGTAGTATGGTGTTGTGCATGAGTGCAGGCAGCAACCTCACCGCTGTAACACAAAAAGATTGCTACCGTAAACTACTACTGCACGAGCATAATGAATACTTCATGCGGAGGCAAACCACACTGGTGGCCCCCATGCTCCCACAGGAGCGGAGAAGAGAAATATATATCTCCAAGTGAGCCCACGTGCTCACACAAACCATTCTTCACACAACCATAATTAAATAATAATCAACTGGACATAAAATAAATATTCCTTCAACTAACATGTAACATCTAAATACTCTCAATAATAAGAAGTAAACCACCACCTCGAACTGATCCAACTCAATATTCGTCACTGCCCTCTGAACATGTCGTAAGTGGGCGAACTGTGCGCCTGGTAACAAGCGTGTCGTATACGACCCCTGATGAGACCGAGAACTCATCACATGAAACACATCGGTTACCGTCAAACCGAAACATCCACAAGCAATAGCATAAAAATGCTTATTGTGGGCCTTGTAAGTGGACACCAGCTGCATTGGTGGTTTCCATTGCTCCACCGTGGAGCAAACAGTAGAAACACCGGTCTCCAACGTGGCCTGTAACGCCTTACGCAAGCTCTCCAGAAATCTAAATACATATTCTCACTTCAAAGTAACCCATAAATATATACAGTAGAATAATCAATCATCGTGAAATACGCTCAATTACTTTTACATTAAAGAAATAAAATATAATTATTCTCGACTTAAACCAAACTGGAACTAAATACACAACGTGTCACATGGCGTAACATTTACCACGCGGGGCGTGTTATTCCGACTCGCTGGCGCCGCTTTTTATACAATCTTGCTATTGTTAATCTATCTAAATTCCTGTGAAATAGCATATAACTGCCTTTCTGATGAATGAAATAATCGCTCTTAAACTTTCACATCTATCTATCTATCTTTTTATCTCATTAAACATTAAAATAGCCACATCGATATTATTTCAGAATTATATAAAACTAATGCTAATTTAGATTAACTCACGTGTCATGTCTTTGTGTTCTTCTGCTTACCCACACAGGGCGCCTCGTTTCTCTCTCTGAGCGGTTCTTGCAAAAATCGCTCATTCGCCGGCTAGGCGCTTCTTATATAGGCCCTATGGCGCATCACTCACTTACTGCGCGCTGGGCGTATTAATCTTGGCTACTTAAATATCACACGCGATTATCGCTTTAGGAATAGCGAAAACACAAATAAAACCTACAGCTATTTAATATAACCCACGAATATCAAATATGACTCACAACTATACACCACAATTTAATTTTAAGGCATACTACCTCTGGCGCTTCAGTCGAAATCTCTCGGATCGTTGGTGCTGCGCCTGATTATTTCTCAGCGGCGATGTTTTGGGCTCAGATTCTGTATTCGGTACAACCCGGCTGGGGACTCTCTTGGTCGTCATGCCCCCAGTTGTACGTTGTCGTGCTGTCAGCCGCTGTGGTCTTGAAGACTCGCTCACCGGTGCCGCGTCGCTGCCTGCCCGTGACATCTGCCTGTCAGTGCTTGCAACTGTCGACTTTGAAGAGGGATTGCTCTTTACGTGTTTTCCACTCATTTTGTGTTGACGGTGGCTTACGTTCCCCACAATCTGCCTTTGATGAGTCTCCTCTGCTGAACCTTGATTTGCACTCCCTCCTATCTGCTTAGGACGGGTTTCTTCCCCTAGACGAAGGCCAATTCTCTCGGCGCCCTTAGTGTGACAGTTGACGTGGCCCTCTCTTGGCTTGCGCCCTAAAGGCAACCTCGTTGTGGCAGTACGTCTCGGGAAAGAGCTCCTTGAGGGACAGGCGGCTATCAAGTGTTCAGTGGACTTGCATCGAAAACATCTCTTCGGAAGCGGGCCTTGAGGGCACTTGGCTGCCATGTGGTCTGACAGGTCTCCACAATTGTAGCATCTTATCTTTCTGGGCTCCCTCTGTGTCATGGGTCGCTTCCTGCTGCCCTTACACTCTTGACCGCCACTGCCGCATACATAAATTGCTTCCATGCCCTGGACCGATGGTTTGCTGTCAAACTCTACTCGTTCATTCCTCGCCAGACTCCGGAATCCCTTTCTGAAGATCTTGGTCTGATGTACGAATACATCAATACCTCCATCATCTGGCGTGATGAACCCCCATCCCCTGTGGACACTATACCACTTGCACATCCCTTTTCGCCTTGTCGGTGCCACTGCGTTTATCGGTGCTGTCAGCTCACAGCTTTCCTTGACGACAGCCTGACTCTCACATACAAGAAGGGCTAGTTGCGGTTCCTGCGGACACACCTCCTCGTCTTGCGTTGGCTTTTCCCGCGGACACACCTCCTCGTCTTGCGTTGGCTGTTCCCGCGGCTGGCATGGTGCTCTCTTTCTCTGCACCTCCTCTTGTGCTGGCAAACTGGCCTCTGACATCTGTGCTATCTTGCACTTTAGGAAGTATAATTCTGCTCTGAGTGCCTCCTTCTCCTTCTGAACTTCTGCACTTGCTATCTGCACCAGTATCTCAGGCTTTTTACTTTCACCATAAACAGCATATTCCCAAGGGAAATTCCTGGTCATCTCACTGACTGGTGGTTGCTCTCTGTAGGCTCTTTCTATTATCTTGAGTACCTGCTCAGGGCTGGCCTTGGCTCCGCCATGTATCCGTAATTCTCTAAATACCCATGGTGTCACGTTGTTCCAGATCATGTCTAACTTGTCTTCTGCCCAAAAAGGTGCCACCTTCCACGCGGCTTCCACATCTTCCACAAACTCTTGCCAAGTGGGACTCCCCTCTCCACTAAATAACCTTATCTCTGGCTCCTTCACGTACACTACCTTCACAGGCGCATTAGCCATCTTGCTGCAGGAATGCACTGCTGGGTGTTTACAATATTTGTTCGTTTGCTGTTTGCTCAGTGTCACTGTCTGCCTGATCCTACCGACGACGCCAATTGTGATAGGGTGAGCGAGATGATGATGATGATTATATTGTGATATGTTTGATCACTCTCTTTTCACACTCGCACCGACCCGAACAACAATAAAACTCTTGATTCTAGAGGCAGGGGCTGTATTTATTTTTACAACCCATTCAGTGACAAAGCAAACATTAAACAAATAAACCAACGAACATAACAAAACAAAACAAAACACCCAGAATGTGCCAGATTGCTATTCTGAAGACGCAAACAAAGCAACGGCTGGTTAAAATCATAGTTAAATAATGATACTCTCATCCTTCCACGCCACCTGACACCTTCAACTATCACACACACACACACACTCATGCGTGTCGTCCAGTGCGACTAGTATGGTGTTGTGCATGAGGCAGGCAACCTCACCGTGTAACACAGATTGCTACCGAAACTACTACTGCACGAGCATATGAATACTTCATGCAGAGGCAAACCACACTGGTGGCCCCATGCTCCCACAGGAGCGGAGAAGAGAAATATATATCTCCAAGTGAGCCCACGTGCTCTCACAAACCATTCTTCACATAACCATAATTAAATAATAATCAACTGGACATAAAATAATATTCTTCAACTACATGTACATCAAATACTCTCAATAATAAGAGTAAACCACCACCTCGAACTGATCCATCTCAATATTCGTCACTGCCCTCTGAACATGTCGTAAGTGGTTACCGTCACCGAAACAGCCACAGCAATAGCATAAAAATGCTTATTGTGGGCCTGTAATGGACACCAGCTGCATTGGTGTTTCCATGCTCCACCGGGAGCAAACATAGAAACACCGGTCTCAACGTGCCTTACGCCTTACGCAAGCTCTCCAGAAATCTAAATACATATTCTCACTTCAAAGTAACCCATAAATATATACAGTAGAATAATCAATCATCGTGAAATACGCTCAATTACTTTTACATTAAAGAAATAAAATATAATTATTCTCGACTTAAACCAAACTGGAACTAAATACACAACGTGTCACATGGCGTAACATTTACCACGCGGGGCGTGTTATTCCGACTCGCTGGCGCCGCTTTTTATACAGTCCTCGCCACGTGGGTGCCATCTTGCTATTGTTAATCTTATCTAAATTCCTGTGAAATAGCATATATCTGCCTTTCTGATGAATGAAATAATCGCTCTTAAACTTTCACATCTATCTATCTATCTTTTTATCTCATTAAACATTAAAATAGCCACATCGATATTATTTCAGAATTATATAAAACTAATGCTAATTTAGATTAACTCACGTGTCCATGTCTTTGTGTTTTCTTCTGCTTACCCACACAGGGCGCCTCGTTTTCTCTCTCTGGGCTGGTTCTTGCAAAAATCGCTCATTCATTCGCCCGGCTAGGCGCTTCTTATATAGACCCTATGGCGCATCACTCACTTACTGCGCGCTGGGCGTATTAATCTTGGCTACTTAAATATCACACGCGATTATCGCTTTAGGAATAGCGAAAACACAAATAAAAACCTACAGCTATTTAATATAACCCACGAATATCAAATATGACTCACAAACTAATACACACCACAATTTAATTTTTAAGGCATTATTATGGCCTTTTCATCAATCTTCTAGAAATTTATATCCCAGCATGCTTCGCGCAATTATAGAAAATACATGGGCGATAAATCTGCCCAAAAACAGGAAGGGGGCGGGCGTCCTCCTTATCGGCCCCATCACACTACCTTTGATGTCTATACACCCTTACTCTTTTCAGAGAATGGGGTATTACTTTAAGACCAGTCTCTTATCTGGCACTATCCTGGTATCACCTGATATACAACTTTGTGTCCAGGATACTTAATTATTTCAATAATAATCAACCCTCTCGTGACATTGGTTAACATAAAAAAACAGATATTTAGCAACGAAATTTGTTCTTTTATTCCCTCTAAAGTTTGTTAGTACCAGTACGAGGCGACCCGACTATTTGCTGTACGATTCGGAGAGACCATTTTCTGTATACTACCAGACTGTAGTTCGAAGCTTGAGATCGACACCAATTGAAGTTTTTGCCTTGACCCGGAGAGGTTACTTCCTGTACTGATCTGAGAACGTGCCCCTCATCACAGAGACGAATCTACGTAAAAGCAGCATCGGCACTTCAGCATTTTGGCAAGTCACAATAACAAGCCCAAAAATACAACCTAAACTTTATTTTGCTAAATTCATCAAGCCCTAAAGACTTTTCGGTTTGAAGAAACTTAATCATTTTTTTCATAATCAACCAGTCATATTTATTTACAAGTGTTAAAGTAATTGATAATTAAATTTGTATAATGTTGATTAATCATTACAGTGAGAAAGGCATATATATATATTTGCCTAACCAGTGCTGTTGTATGAATTTTTTTAACATGGTTTCTATCATTGTCTAATTTGATTGTTTTTTTTTTCCCTATTTTTACATTGTCTCAAAAAGGTGTTTTTGCCAATATGAATTCAAGACACATTGATGTGGATAAAGAACTGCAGCAGTAGAATTGTCTTTTGCTTCATGGGAGGAGGTTTTTTTTTTTTTTTTTTTAAACATGTGATCAGTGGATACTTTGTTTATGAGACCACATCATGTAAGGATGTTTAGCTACATGAAGTCTAGTGATCAAAGAGCCAACATATATTCTTCATAATCTTTATCTTGCGTCTAGTTACAGTTTCAGTACAAGTAGAGGCATGTCCACCACAGCACAGTCTAAACCAGGGTCGGCCAACCCAGTCGATCCTGATCTACCAGTAGATCGCATGGGGATGATTTGACAGATCTTTAGGTGACCCCCCACCCGATCGCAGAAAAAAAAACTACTTTTTAAACTAGGGAAATTTCAGACTAGACCTCTCCCGTCGGCTTTTAAAATAGCGGTGTCACCGGGATCAATGGTACATTTTCCGCATTCCCAATAAAAACTCTGGAGCTGGCTACTAAAGTATATTCATGAACTGTATGAGATAGGAACGTGATCTTTTCTTTGTAATGTTTATCATATCACCTCTTTCTTCATGCGCTTAAAAGTACACATGTACACACACACAGAGATATGGTGTATCTTTAGAGGGCTCAGTGTTACAAAAAGTAGATCCAAAAGCAGCTGAGTTCCGACCACTTCTGCGAACAATCAATGCTGTTTTTTATCTAGAGTTCACCAAATTCCATTTCTGTTGGTTTGCCATCATTATTTTCATAAATCCATTGTATATGCAGGAAGAAGAGAGATGGTGACATGAGGCATCCCTTCCATAACTCGACTAGAGTCTTGCTGGCATTTCTTCTCTCTCCCACACGTTATTACCAAGCAGTATGTTTAATATACGATATGTATAGAAAGTCTTGTTAACATATATAAGAAGAATGACCTTGTTAACATATAGTATGATAGTAAGATCTTGTTAACATATAGTAAAGTATAGAAGTCTTGTTATACATAATAGTATGGTATAGAAGTTCTTGTTAAACATAAAGTAAGTATAGAACTCTTGTTAACATATAGTATGTAGAAAAGTACTTGTTCACATAATAGTATGTATAGAACACTTGTTAAAAATAAAGTAATGTCTAAGAACTTGTAACCATATAGTAATGTATAGATGTCTTGTATAAACATTATAGTATGTATAGGAAGTCTTGTTAACATATAGTATGTATAGAATGTTTAACATATAGTAAGAGAACTCTTGTTAAACATATAGTATGTATAGAAGTCTTGTTAACTATAATAGTCATATAGAAAGTCCTAGTATTACATATAGATATGTACTAGAAGTCTTGTTAACATAATATTTATGTATAAGAAACTTCGGTTGATACATATAGTATGTCTTAGAAGTCTTGTTAACATATAGTATGTATACGAAGTCTTGTTAACATATAGTAGTATAGAAGTCTTAGATTTAACATATAGTAAGTTGAATTCTTGTTAACATATAGTATGTTATAGAAGCGATCTTTTGTTAACACTATAGTATAAGTATAGAAGTCTTGTTTAACATATAGTAAGTATAGAACTTCTTGTTAACCTATAGTATGTTAGTCCTTGTTTAACGATATAAGAATGTAATAAACTCTTGTTAACATATAGTTATGTATAGAAGTCTTGTTAACATATAGTTACTGTATAGAAAGCTTGTGAATAACATATAGTAATGTATAGAATTGTCTTGGTAATCATATAGTAAATATAGAAGTCTTGTTAACATATAGTAAGTATAGAACTCTTGTTAACATATAGTATAGTATGGGGGTTTTAGAACTCTTTAACATATAGTATAGTATAGAAGTTTGTTAACATATAGTATATAGTCTTGTAACGATATAAAGAATGTATCTTGTTCAACATATAGTAATGTATAGATGTCTTGTTAACATATAGTATGTATAGAAACTCTTGTTAACATATAGTATGTATATAGAAGTCATGTTACCAACAGTAAGTATAGAACTCTTGTTTAACATATAGTATGTATATCGAGAGTCTTGAATTAACATATAGTATGTATTGACACTCTTGAACCTTAATATAGTATGTATAGAAGTCTTGTTAACATATAGTAAGTATAGAAGTCTTATTAACATATAGTATGTATAGAAGTCTTGTTAACATATAGTATGTATAGAAGTCTTGTTAACATATAGTATGTATAGAAACACCTTGTTTAAACATATAGTACATAGAAGAAGTCTTGTATTTTAACATATAGTCAGTATAGAAGTCTTATTAACATATAGTTAATGGTAATATAGAAGTCATGTTACACAGTATAGTTAAAGTACAGAAGTCTATGTTAACATATAGTATGTATAGAAGTCTTGTTAACATATTAGCTAGTATGTATAGAAGTACTTGTTAACATATAGTGTAAGTATAGAAGTCTTGTTAAACATATAGTATGTATAGAAGTCTTGTTATAGTAGAGTATATAATAGTCTTGATAAAATATAGTCATGTATAGAACTCTTGTTAACATATAGAATGTATAGAAGTCTTTTGTTAACATATAGTATGTATAGAAGTCTTGTTAACATATAGTAATGTAAAGAAGTACTTGTTACACATATAGTAACGTATAGAACTCTTGTTAACATATAGTATGTTATAGAAGTCTTGTTAACATATAGTATGTATAATAAGACTTGTATAACATCTAGTATGTATAGAAGTCCTAGTTTTAACATATAGTATGGTATTGAGAGTCCTTTGTTAACATACAGTATGTATAAGAAAGTCTTGTTAACAAATAGGTATATCTAGAAGTCTTGTTAACATATAGTAAGTATAGAACACTTGTTAACAATATAGCTATGTATAGAACTATAGTTAACATATAGATGTATAGAAAGTCTTTTACAATATAAAAGTATATGTGAAGACGTACATAACCATATAGTATGTAATAGAAATCTTGTTAGTATGTATTAGAACCTCTTGTTAACATATAGTAGAGTATCGAGAAGTCCTTGTTAACATATAGTATAAGAAATAGTTAACATAATATAGTATGTTAAAGTCTTGTTAACATATAGTATGTATAGAACTATTGTTAATCATATAGTTATGTATAGAAATCCTTGTTAACATATAGTATGTATAGAACTAATTGTTAACATATAGTATGTATTAGAAATCTTGTTAACATAATATCATGTAAAGAACATATTGTTAACTGATAGTATGTATAGAAGTCTTTGTTAACATAATTAGTATGAATAAGAAGTCTTGTTAACCATATGCCCCATGTAGTCCCTAGGGGTCCTCAAGAGACAAAGAAAGAATAGTACTACTGCACCCTGAGAACTTGTCGTACAAGACAACTTTTATGAGGTTGTGCAAGAGGACTCTGGCAATCTCATGATGTCAAACAAATGTGCCCATACAGAACCAGACTACCGCTGCAAGAGTATATCGAGTGCTTGGTGCAGGCTTCCTGCATGAGGATCGGCTGCAGTGGTGGCTCCAAGCTCCATAGGGAAGACATCCACAGAAAAACTTGTCCATCCATTAGAAGTTTTTTTGACCTGAACTCCTCCTTTTTGTTTGGTTTTATTTTTTTCAAATCTGTTCATTATACCAAAAATCAAAGTATGTTTGATGAAATAGGAAGCTTTCATGCTACACAACTTATCTTTCTTGACAGAGGCATGAGAGTCTGTGTCTTGGCCGAACTATTTTATTTGTTTCCATAATCGTAAATCAGGCTAACTAAGCATTTTTTTTAGCCCCTTATTTTTTTCATAAAATATAGAACACTAAAGTAATCTTTCCAAATGCTACATTTGCTTATTCAGACATTGGTGACTCAGTAAATAACGGGTCTTTTTCTCTGTCCTTGTTTCCCAAGTCATCAGCATCCATCATTTTCCCTAATGTGCTCCTGAGTGGAGGATGGAGACCACCACTGTGTTTGGTCCTCCTTGCAGGAAGCCTGCACTATGTCTTGTAGCAGTGGTATCTGTGGCAATTTGTATTTTACATGATGAGATGCCAGCACCATGCACACTCTCATATTAGTCACCTTGTACAACATGGCTGGTGCTTACTCATTAATCTTGGTCATATGGTAACAAAACCCATGAGGCGGAATGTGAGGTGGAAATCAAGGGGAGAGAATAGGAGTGGCCAAAGCTACATTCAACAACATGAAACATATACTGACATCTGGACAGTTGACTCACAAATTAAAACTGAGAATCGTAAAATGTTATATATGTTCTGCACTACAGTATGGGTGTAAAACATGGACAGTGAATAATAAGCGATTGGAAGAACGAATTGAGACGCTTGAGATGTGGATGTATAGAGGAGTGGGGCGCATCTAATGGAATGAGAGGAAAACACAATAGGGAGGTACTTTACAACAAAATCCTAGGTATGAGGGGGAGAACTGATGAGGGAGATCAAAGTTTAGGCAGCTGGAATACTTTGGCCACATAAAGGGGCATAACGCCTTGCAGAATACCATAGCAGAGGGGAGAGTTGAAGGCAAACGTGCAAGGGGAAGGACAGCGCTATAAGTGGGAAGATAACATCAAGAGATGGACAGGAAAGAGTCTATCAGAGTGCACCACCAAGACAACAGACAGAAGACGTTTTGGAGATCCATTTACAGCCAACCTTCATTGTGGAGATGGGCAGCTGATGATGACAACATGCCTCAGTGTGCAGTAGTCCTGTTTCTTTGTTTGATTCTTGCAGAGACTCCTTGCAACAGGTTTGTTTGTTATTGCAGAGACCCCTTTGCAACAAGTTTGTTTGTTCTTGCAGCAGACCCCTTGCAACAAGTTAGTTTGTTCTTGCAGAGACCCCTTGCAACAAGTTGTTTGTTCTTGCAGAGACCCCTTGCAACAAGTTGTTTGTTCTTGCAGAGACCCCATTGCAACAATTTGTTTGTTCTTGCAGAGACCCCTTGCAACAAGACGGGGCTTACTCGGGAGAATAATGTGACCTTTATATAAAAAGACCTTTCTCTCTTCCTTGTTTCCATGTTTTCTTCTTCTCTTTGGTCCTTGTCGCTGGCTGACAAAGCAGTCACGTGACTTCATTCCTCGTGGCGGCTTGTAGGGCAGCAACATACTGTCTCCAACCTTCGCCTCCGTTGATCCAAAGGCCATCCAGCTCGGGTTCATGCTTACATCTGTGTCCACAGCTCAGTTCCCACATATTAACCTTCCCAGGTCACTTCGCAACATCGTTTTTTACAATATCTATTTTATAACGCAAGGGCAACAACTGCTTGAAATTTATAGTCACTTTTCTCGGTAAGCATTTGTCTTCTCGCGTTGGTATCGAATGCAGTTAAGTTTTGAGCTGTGGTCATTTTGCGCTGGACTGCGCATGACTTGTCTTGCTTTTTGGTCGATCGGTTTCCGCCCACCACTAGTGGAGTGAGCGATTTGGAATGGCGAAAGAGATGCCTCGTTGAAGAGGGGATCTCCGCTATTTTTTGTTCTGTCAGGGATGTGTAGTCCTCTTATGGATATTTCGTTTATTCGGGATAATACCTCTAGTGTATTTGCACATGCCGGGAGGCGTGATATTTCTGTATTTCTTGAAAGCAAGGTAAATTGACTTTTTTCATTAACTCTATCGATTTTGGGTCGTGAGCGATTTCGATTCATAGCCTGTCTTCGAAAGTCGTCGTCACGAGATGTTTTTTTCCCAGCTCACATGTCGCTGCATTGTACTGCATCGGTTGATGCATGTACCAAGGACCATTACTTGCTACTTTGTTAAATGAACTAGGTTTGGAAAACCTTTATTATCTAGAGGATATTTTTGAGGACATTATTTATACTTCGGCAGACGTGTCGGTCTTGCTGAAGTCAGACTAAGGAGAGTGAACTGATCTCATACATCTGGTTATCTCCTGGCTGTTATAGAAAAGGATGGAGTTTTTCACCTGACTACATTTACAGCACTATGAAATATAACATGCATCTGACTCATCATTGTAATGCTGTCTACCGTCTTTTGCTGTATTGAATGTTGCTGTGATAATGACTGTTTGATGTGCCTACATATTCGCGTAACCATTTTGTCACTGTGGCGTCCACAATAAATAATGAAGAAAAACGTCAACGGCTGTTACAAGAATCATTGACTTTATACGTCGTGAGTTTACTGACGTCCTATGTGGATTGCCCTGTTATTTTTGTATGAACATTGTTTTGACTGAACACATCTGCACACCACACAAAACCAGACATGCGGATACCATCCATCATCATATGGCATCACGCATCATTTGGTGGCCATAAGCTGGTTTGATTCTGGTACTAGCAAACACGGGGTCCCTTACCCACTTCATTTTCAACAAGAATTCATCATCATCCTTCAAGAAATTAACATTCTTCAATACAGTCAACATCTTCAAAATTTTCAAAGTACTCGGCGTTGCCCGGTAAAAGTCAAAATTTCAACTTTTTGACGGAAACAAGAATTTGACAGTACCCGGCGTTGTTACATGTTGCCGGATAACTCGGACTGCTGTTATCTTTTACGCAAGTCAAGCAAGTTGCTGCTGTCAAGGTTCCAGTGCTGTCGTTTTTTGAGAAGGTCAAGTGCCGGTTGAAACGGGTTGTTTTCTGAAGAAGGCCAAGTACCGATTTCCATCAACTTACTTTGGATTAGAAGGTCAAGTGCCGAAACAACTCAACACACAGTATTTCAGAAGCTCTTGTACCATCGTGTTAGCAGTGGAAGCAGTTCAGATGTGCCATCATCGTTGGAGCTTCGCTCTTTAGGACGTTGATTGACATCCGTTTTTCTGCTGTTCTACGATTGGAAGCCTATAAGTTAAGTGGCCTGTTTGTATGTAAACTGTGCCCTTATACTTCTGCTGAGTCTTCTGTGTATCATCTCATTCTATATGTTATATGTTTATATGTTATTTGTATATTTATATGTTTATATTTCAGCGGGTTCTCGGTTGGGTGGTGTCTCCGTTAGATTATGCCACGTCATAGAGGTCGTCTATTGTGAGCGTTTTCTGTAGGGTTTGCAAATTTCCGATACTGGAATTTGCTAAGCGACTTCTGTTGCTATTTATGTTAGCTGTGATGACATGTTTTAATATTGTTTTCGTTATTATTTCACATTCTTTAGTTTTGTTTTGATTTGTTTGTATTTGTTAGCCTACTCTTGTCTATAATTTAGTTTCATACAACATTTTTGTTTATACACTGTGGTGTCATGTATTTTGTTTAATTATAGCGCAGATATCGTCACATTTTTTGTGATATGTCATTAATTTCTGCTTTATTTTTAGTTGATTTCTGCGAACGTTTTTGTATTGTTGCTGATCTTTGTTATTGTTTACATTGTTATTGTTTACATTGTTTGTATTGTTTACATTTTCAATGTTTACATTCTGCATGTGTTTACATAGTCATTGTTTACAGTTATAGTAATTAGTTAATGGGCTATGCTAATGCACTGTTACTACTACACTGATGATAAATGAATGATGAATAGTGTCGTGCACTATTGAATGAGAAGTGCACTTATGATCAAGAATTGATTGTTGATATTTCATATACAAGTTCTTTGATTGGAGACTTGTTTCCCACAGAGACTGGGATAATATAAGGTGATGTGAATATACAAGTGCTTAATTAAGACTTGTTACACTTAGGTTTGAAATAAATTAGTTAATTATTTCAGGTTTTGGACTTATATATTACTCATCATGTCTACATTTGAGCACTTTATTGAGCAGGGTAAATTGCTTGGGAAGACTGGTGATAAGTTAGAAGAATTTGCAACTGCTCGATATGATAAAGCAATGGAAGCTGAACAAAAGAAACTGCAGATGGAAGCTGAACAAAAGAAACTGCAGATGCAGGTGGATGAAAAGAGATTCCAAATGGAAATGGAAAAACAAAAAAGGGAATCAGAAGCTGAGGAGAGAAAACTCCAGCTACAGCTAGAGGCTGAGAATAAAAGACTTGAAAAAGAAGCTGAGAATAAAAGACTTGAAAAAGAAGCTGAAAATAAAAGACTTGAAAAAGAAGCTGAAAATGAAAGACTTCAAATGCAGGCTCAAGCTGAAGAAAGGAAGTTACAAAGAGAGGCTGATGAGAGGAAAGCAAAAATGGAACATGAAGAAAAACTCTTAGCTTTAGAGTTGGAGAAATTGAAATTGACGAGCATGAGTAATGGTAATGATTCAAACAAGGGTTCATCTTCTGGGAAGGCTAATAATGATACTTTTAAGATTAAGTTACCAACATTTAGTCCTTCCAGTGATGACATAATGTTCTATCTGGACAGATTTGAACAAGCATGTACAGCTCATAACATAGACAAAGCAAAATATGTTTATCAGTTATCAGGGATACTGACAGGTAAAGCTCTAAGTATATTAAATATGGTGGATGAACCTGACAAGAACAATTATGAGGTTGTCAGGGCCGCTTTGTTAAAGAAATATCAGCTTAACGAAGACGGCTATCGTCTACAATTTAAAAACATGTTACCTGAAAATGGAGTTGAATTCTCCGAGTTTATTGCAAGAATACGCATTACTTTCTCACGATGGGTTGAACTATCTAAGACGGAAAAAACTTATGAAGGACTTATGGACTTAATACTTAGAGACAAAGTCATGTCGTCTGTCAATGAGTCTTTCCTTGCTTTCCTTCATGAACGTAAACCTAAAACAATAAAAGAAATGGAAGATTTCTGTTGCCAGTACGTAACTGCGCACCCACACATAACCATGGGTAACTCTAAGGTGAAAGAAGGTTTACCAGTTGCTTCGGCAGCTCCGTATGGCCAAAACTTTGCTCGTAGATTCCAACAAAATTTTGATAGAAAGAGTAGCGGTAATTTCTGTCAAAATCATGGAAACCAATTTCATAGTGATTCTTCTTCGAAGAATTGGAGACAACCTGATAGTACTCGTTACTATCACCCTAATAATTATAAGCATTTCAAAAGAGGATATGGTAATAGAGGTTATTCCTGCCGAAGACCTCAGAACCAAACAAATAGATGTTCGCATCAATGTGAACATGATAGTAATCGTGGAAACTGGAATTCGAACCAGGATAACAATTACAATAGAGACAATAATAACTGCAGAGATAATAATAACTCTGATAACTTCAGAGGTAATAATAGTCGGGGTAGATCTCAACACAAAAAAAAGAGATATCAGCAGGCTAATGCTGTACAACAGGAAACTGAGGGAGCCTGTAATCATGTTGTTGATAGTAAAAACTTTGACGCTGTCACTGGTTCTGCTTTTGACTTTGAGAGAGCAAACAAATGCCCCCAATGCAGTACTTTATTCGAACCGGGTACCATAACTACTTTGAGTTGTGGTCACCCACTTCCCGCTCTTCCTGCTGCTGTTGCGCATGACGGGAGGGGTTCTTTAATTCTACATAAGGGTCTTGTTAATGATACTCCGGTCTCACTACTTTTCGATTCCGGATGCACCACTATTGGTGTTAGACAATCGCTTGTAGATCCATCTTGTGCTACAGGAAGGGTTATTAAATGTGTCACATTTGGCGGCACTCTAGAAAAATATCCTACTGCTGTAATTCGCATTGCCACTCCTTTCTTTACTGGAGATGTGCATGCTTGTCTCTTACCTAATCCTATTGCGGACCTTATTATTGGTCGTATTCACGGAGTTAGGGAGTGTACCCCACAGCAGATTGCTGCTTGGGAAGATAATAACATGCAAGCTACAAATGCAGTAGTTACAAGAGCACAAGCTCTACAAACACCCGAAACTTCACTGAATAGTGATAATGAAGTTGATAGCCAAGATAGTCACTTAGTAATCACTCGTGACTCTTTCATAAAATTGCAAGAAGAAGATCCTTCTTTAAAAAAAATTCTTCGTTCTTGCGAAGAAAGGTGATCCGAATCAGGATACAAATAGAAAATCTTGGATTGCAATGAGAAACGGCGTACTTGTACGTATGGTACAAGATTCGACTACGTCGGCACATTCGCAAATTCTTGTTCCCAAGAGCATGAGAGTGCAAATATTGCAACATGCTCATGACTCGCAATGTGCTGGACAATGGGTTTTGCCCGTACGAAGTCGAGAGTCCTTGCGGCTTTCTTTTGGCCTTTTGTCAATAAGGACATTCGTATTTACTGCCGATCATGCAAGGTATGTCAGGAGGTCAAATCTAGAGGACCACGACATGCTGCGCCTATCCAGGCTGCTGACATTCCTATTCGGCCGTTTCAGAAAATGGCCATAGATATTATTGGCCCTTTTAAGGTCAGGTCGGCCAGAGGACATCAGTTTATCCTTACATGTGTCGATATGTGCACACGTTGGCCAGAGGCTATTCCTCTTAAGAGCATATCTACTACAGATATCGCAGATGCTCTTTGGTTGATATTTTCTCGCTTGGGGTTCCCCAGAGAAATATTGTCAGACCATGGCACTCAACTCATATCTGACACTATGTCACAGGTAATGTCTACCTTACATATTGAACGATCTCTCAGTAGTATCTACCATCCTATGTCTAATGGGTTAGTTGAGCGTCTGAATAGAACGCTCAAGACTTTGCTTGGTAAGATAACTGAAGATCATCCTCAAGATTGGGACAGGGTTTTACCCGCGGCTCTCTTTGCCTATAGAGAAGTCCCTAATGAACACACAGGATTTTCTCCCTTCGAACTTGTCTTTGGCGCGCGTCCACGCGGCCTATGTCTTTATTACACGATCTCATCACTGCCGATGATATTAGCGATGAAACTCAATCCTCATATGAGTATGTCATTGCTCTTAGACAAAAGATCATTGAGGCATGTAAGCTAGCAACTGCTTCATCAGAAATTGCTAAAGAGAAGGCAAGACAGTTTGCTAACAAGAATAGATGTCTACGACAACTTTGTCCAGGTGACAAAGCATTCGTCCTACTCCCCAGTAGGGAAAATAGACTTCTTATTGCATGGAAAGGTCCGTATGCAATAGTCTCTCGGATTTCCGATGTTGACTATGTGGTCGATATTGATGGAAAGCATAAAACTTTCCACATAAACATGCTTTCGGAATTTCACGAACGTCCGGACTATTTGCTGCCTATTTTCCAGGCAACGGATGATGCTCCTGCACCTCACGGTCATTATTCATCCCTGTCTGTCATACAGGATGAGGAATCTACCTTCTCAGATGTCAATCTTCCCCTTCCAGTGGTTCCATTACATTCCACGGAATCTTGGAAAAACGTTTCTGTTTCTCCTAATCTTTCTGGTGACGAACATCGACAAGTCTCGTCGATGTTACAAACATTTCAGGATGTTCTCACTGACATTCCTGGACACACAGATGTCATAGAACATGACATAATTCTTACCGACAATAATCCAATTAGGGTTAGGCCGTATCCTATTCCTATACACTTTCAGTCGCAAGTGGAAAAGGAATTGGATGAAATGATTCAATTAAATATAATTGAACCATCGACTTCACCATATTCTTCTTCCATGGTTATTGTCCGGAAGAAGGATAAGAACATACGAATTTGCGTTGATTATCGCAAATTGAATCAGGTCACAAAGTTCGACGCTGAACCGATGCCTTTGTTAGAAGATCTACTGATTAGACTTTCTAATTCTAGATTCTTCACTAAACTTGACTTGTCTAAAGGTTATTGGCAAGTGCCTTTAGCAGAGCATGCCAAACCTCTTACTGCTTTTTCTACACCTAGGGGTCTATTTCAATGGAATGTTATGCCTTTTGGTCTCATGAACGCCCCTGCCACTTTCGTTCGCATGATGCGTCGAATTCTGTCACATCGTTCGGATGTCATCGCATACTTAGATGACATCTGTCTCTTCAGTGATACCTGGGAAGATCACTATTTAGGGTTATATGACTTACTGTCCACTCTACGTGAGAATAATTTGACAGCGAAACCTTCTAAAGCTTTTGTTGGTTTTGGTGAAATCTCTTTCCTGGGTCATCGTGTTGGTCATGGTCTCTTGAAGACAGAAGACCACAATACTTCCAAAATACTGAACATCTCTGTTCCTAAAACGAAGAAACAAGTTAGGAGTCTCTTAGGTTTAATTCAATTTTATGGGAGATTTATTCCAAATTTATCTTCGATCATGGCACCTCTATCAACATTGTTGAAGAAAGGTTCGCCTAATCTGGTCCGTTGGTCTGAAGAATGCCAATCTTCACTAGACCAAATCAAGAATATATTTTCTTCTCCTCCCATCTTAAGATTACCTACTCTTGATAGGACTTTTGTTCTTCGGAGTGATGCTTCATCCACTGGGATTGGAGCAGCACTGATGCAAGAATATGCAAATACTCTGCATCCTGTTATGTACATTTCTAGAAAACTAAATGCGGCAGAGAGGAACTACTCGGTTTTAGACCGTGAGTTGTTAGCGATGGTTTGGTCAATTCTAAAGCTACAAAGATTCCTCCTGGGCGCACATTTCATTCTAGAGACTGATCAGAAAGCTCTTACAGCTATTCAGACTAAGAATTTGAAGAGTTCGAGATCCACTCGATATGCTATAGCTCTTCAACCTTTTCACTTCACGGTACGAGCTATCCGTGGTGCGGATAATGTGATGGCTGACATTTTGTCTAGATGCCCACATGACTCCAACTAATACTTCTGTCCTATATTTCCATATATTACAGAGTCATAACACACCTATATTTCTACAATAGATTAGCACATCTGTACTTACTCTATATGTACACACTATCGTGCTTTGTTGTCATCTTCTTCTGTTCGTTTTTTAAGATGATAGAGGAGGACTGAGTAGTTAATATAAGGGCCGTTAGTTTACTAAACAGCCACAATTATTAATAATGTATTGTACCTTATGAAGCATATTAGTTATTAATTAGCATTATATTGCTTGTACTTTCTCAGAATGTCATTGTTGAGCTGAGGACTTACCTTACTAGTATCAAGCATGACGAGTTCTAGATTGTGTACTTACCCTCGGAATACCAGAGCATATGTCCTGGATCGTCATGTAGTTTAACTTTACTATGTACTTATGTCATTACATGTCAAAGACTTTACTATTTAAATTTTCCTATTAGATTTGTACATCCATTTTTAAAGACAATATTAGAGTATGCTGTTTAATGATGATTATGGTAACTTGCATACGTATATTGTGTTTACATGCTAACGTGATGTGTGTTGGTGACACCTCCCCGATGTGAATATTTTTTGAGACATATTTATTTTTCTGTTGAGGTATATCCTCACCAGACACTCTATAATTAGCCTCATGTTAGGCAATTTAATTAATTATCAGCGCATAATTCGTGCGTTTTGAGCCGCTTATCGCATGCTCTTTGATATTTAAAAAAAAAAAATATGTTCCACATTTTTTTTTTTTATCGGGAGGAGGTGGTGATATGTTGCGTGATAAATTCTCGCAACATCGTTTTTTACAATATCTATTTTATAACGCAAGGGCAACAACTGCTTGAAATTTATAGTCACTTTTCTCGGTAAGCATTTGTCTTCTCGCGTTGGTATCGAATGCAGTTAAGTTTTGAGCTGTGGTCATTTTGCGCTGGACTGCGCATGACTTGTCTTGCTTTTTGGTCGATCGGTTTCCGCCCACCACTAGTGGAGTGAGCGATTTGGAATGGCGAAAGAGATGCCTCGTTGAAGAGGGGATCTCCGCTATTTTTTTGTTCTGTCAGGGATGTGTAGTCCTCTTATGGATATTTCGTTTATTCGGGATAATACCTCTAGTGTATTTGCACATGCCGGGAGGCGTGATATTTCTGTATTTCTTGAAAGCAAGGTAAATTGACTTTTTTCATTAACTCTATCGATTTTGGGTCGTGAGCGATTTCGATTCATAGCCTGTCTTCGAAAGTCGTCGTCACGAGATGTTTTTTTCCCAGCTCACATGTCGCTGCATTGTACTGCATCGGTTGATGCATGTACCAAGGACCATTACTTGCTACTTTGTTAAATGAACTAGGTTTGGAAAACCTTTATTATCTAGAGGATATTTTTGAGGACATTATTTATACTTCTGCACACCACACAAAACCAGACATGCGGATACCATCCATCATCATATGGCATCACGCATCAGTCACATTGAGTTAGGAAAGGCTAAAGCAGTGAGGAGTGGGGCTGGTCACCTCACCGTATAAAGCTGGACCTAGTAAAGTGTAGTTTAGCCAAGACCACCTTTGCCATATTTAACTTATATGGCTGGCGTGTCGGGTACTTGTTGAATCAGGGTAAACATGATGTCATTTTACAATAATGTTGATTTGAAATATCCCTTACACAAACCGTTTTACAGTAATGTTGATTGAGATATCCCTTAGACAACCCATTTTACAGTAATGTTGATTGAGGCATCCCTTATACAAACAGCATATTGCTACACTTGTAAGGGTGTATGGGGAGAGGGGTTTGTCTTTTACTGTTGGTCCATTATCATCATCATCAAGTACAATGCTTATCAGTGTAGGAGATCATGTCTCTCCACAACTTCCTGTCTCCAGTACAATTTATCAATTCTGTTGTTGACTTTCCATGCCACGATGTCAAACTGTCCAGTATTTGCTCTCTTTGACTTCCTCTGTCTCTTTTTCCTTCAATTTTACCTGTTGTTACGATATATTCCAGCTTACCTGTTGTTATGATATATTTCAGCTTTCCTCTTCTCATAACATGCCCCACAAAAAAGTGGATTGCTACTTTCTAAATTGTGAAATTAGTTTCCTTTGCACATTGGCCTCTTTCTTTTTTTTTCCTCATGACTCATTTTGGCTGTTTTAGGTATTTTTAACATTCTTCTGTAAAACCTCATCTCTCTGGCCTCTAGTGCTTTCCCTACATGTTTGCTAACAGTCCATGTCTCACTCCCATACATCAGGATTGGTTCTATATAACACTGAAGAACTCTCTTCCTTACTTCCATTGACAAAGAACTGTTGCATAAAATACTCTTCATTTTATAGATATGTCTTTTCTCCTAGTAAGACGTATTACAATTTGTTTGTTTGTTCAAATTTTTTTCATTCTACTATTAATGTTATAGAATGCTGTTTTTGCCTGAGCTGTTCAGCTCTTCACTTCTGAGAAACATCTTCCATCCATTGTTATTAATGTGCCCAGGTATTTGGTCCAAGTCATCATATTAAAAAAAAGTATGAACACTAATGTTACGCCTTGCATGATTAAAAACAACAATGT
This sequence comes from Oreohelix idahoensis, assembly GCA_024509875.1. Classification (NCBI taxonomy): domain Eukaryota; kingdom Metazoa; phylum Mollusca; class Gastropoda; order Stylommatophora; family Oreohelicidae; genus Oreohelix; species Oreohelix idahoensis. Next base: position 21,855 of record JAMPIV010013883.1, read on the forward strand.
TTATGATGTTGGTGTCGATCACACTAGTAATAAAAATTGTTTAACATTGTTTGCCAGGGTTATTTCAGTAAAACAGTAAATTAATGTATGGTAAATTTTGATCCTTTGTATCTCCCTAGGGTCTCTGACAGAAGAAACAAAGGAAGAAACAACCATGATGTTTGGAGTGACTGTTATGAGGTTGTGCATGGGTCTGGCAGCCGCATAATGTAGAAAACAGTTGCTACAGAAACGACCCCTGCATGAGCACATGATGTGCTTTTGTACAAGCTTTCTGAAGAGAGGCCAGTAGCAGCGGTGGTTCCATTCTCCTTAGGGAGGGATGAAAATGAGAGAGGATGTAGTAAATATGCCCATGTCCACATATTATTATTATGTTTTACAGTAGTATTAAATTGATACTGAAGATTATAATAAATTATAAATAAACAGTAACCTCAAATGAAGTATCGTGTAAAAAAAAAATAATGAACACAGCTTATTTTTTCGGTAACGCCAAGAAATATATTGCAGAAGAAGTAATTAATCTTGTATTTCCTAGTACCATGTTGTAATTTTGCTAGTCAGAATAAGAACTGGCTCTTTCTTTGTTTGACATATTGATGCTTTTAACAGGAGCTTATTGTTTTAACATAACATTCTCCTATCACCAACCCATATATTCACAGAACAGGAACCAGTATTTGCCTAAATTTACATATATTTCAATATTTTTTTGCAAGATGTCAGTGTTTTTCTAACACATTTCGCAGATACCACTGTAACTCTCCCCCATCCCCCTCCCGGTAGTTTCCAGGGATGGAGGGTCACTGATAAGACAATGAAACAAAAATGTCTACTGCTGCACCAGGCATTGTTGTATGAGGCCAGTAATATCAGTTTGTACATGGGGGCTGGCAGCCTCATTATGTCAAACATATTGCTACAAAAAACTCCAGCTACAAGAGGACACATGAATACTTTGATGTAGGCTTCTTACAAGGGTACCAGCTGTAGTGGTGGTCCCCATGACCAGCTGTAGTGGTGGTCCCCATGGCCAGCTGTAGTGGTGGTCCCCATGGCCAGCTGTAGTGGTGGTCCCCATGGCCAGCTGTAGTGGTGGTCCCCATGGCCAGCTGTAGTGGTGGTCCCCATGGCCAGCTGTAGTGGTGGTCACCATAACCAGCTGTAGTGGTGGTCCCCATGGCCAGCTGTAGGGGTGGTCACCATGACCAGCTGTAGTAGTGGTCCCTTGGCCAGCTGTAGTGGTGGTCCCCATGACCAGTTGTAGTGGTGGTCCCCATGACCAGCTGTAGTGGTGGTCCCATGGCCAGCTGTAGTGGTGGTCCCCATGACCAGCTGTAGTGGTGGTCCCCATGACCAGCTGAAGTGGTGGTCCCTATGACCAGCTGTAGTGTTATCCCCCATGGCCAGCTGCAGTGGTGGTCCCCCTGACCAGCTGTAGTGTTATCCCCAATGGCCAGCTGTAGTGGTGGTCCCCATGACCAGCTGTAATGTTATCCCCATGGCCAGCTGTAGTGGTGGTCACCATTACCAGCTGTAGTGGTGGTCCCATGGCCAGCTGTAGTGGTGGTCCCCATGACCAGCTGTAGTGGTGGTCCCCATGGCCAGCTGTAGTGGTGGTCACCATGACCAGCTGTAGTGTTATCCCCCATGACCAGCTGTAGTGTTATTCCCCCATGACCAGCTGTAGTGTTATCCCCCCTGGCCAGCTGTAGTGGTGGTCCCCATGGCCAGCTGTAGTGTTATCCTCCATGACCAGCTGTAGTGGTGATCACCATGGCCAGCTGTAGTGGTGGTCACCATGACCAGCTGTAGTGGTGGTCACCATGGCCAGCTGTAGTGGTGGTCCCCATGACCAGCTGTAGTGTTATCCCCTATGACCAGCTGTAGTGGTGGTCCCCATGTCCAGCTGTAGTGTTATCCCCCATGACCAGCTGTAGTGGTGGTCCCCATGACCAGCTGTAGTGTTATCCCCCATGATCAGCTGTGGTGGTGGTCCCCATGACCAGCTGTAGTGTTATCCCCATGACCAGCTGTAGTGGTGGTCCCCATGGCCAGCTGTAGTGGTGGTCCTCATGGCCAGCTGTAGTGTTATCCCCCATGACCAGCTGTAGTGTTATCCCCCATGACCAGCTGTAGTGGTGGTCACCATGACCAGCTGTAGTGGTGGTCACCTTGGCCAGCTGTAGTGGTGGTCCCCATGGGCAGCTGTAGTGGTGGTCCCCATGGCCAGCTGTAGTGTTATCCCCCATGACCAGCTGTAGTGGTGGTCCCCATGTCCAGCTGTAGTGTTATCCCCCATGATCAGCTGTAGTGGTGGTCCCCATGACCAGCTGTAGTGGTAGTCCGCATGGCCAGCTGTAGTGTTATCCCCCATGACCAGCTGTAGTGGTGGTCCCCATGTCCAACTGTAGTGTTATCCCCCATGGCCGGCTGTAGTGGTGGTCCCCATGACCAGCTGTAGTGTTATCCCCCATGATCAGCTGTAGTGGTGGTCCACATGACCAGCTGTAGTGTTATTCCCCATGACCAGCTGTAGTGGTGGTCCCCATGACCAGCTGTAGTGTTATCCCCCATGACCAGCTGTAGTGGTGGTCCCCATGACCAGCTGTAGTGGTGGTCCCCATGACCAGCTGTAGTGGTGGTCCCCATGACCAGCTGTAGTGGTGGTCCCCATGACCAGCTGTAGTGGTGGTCCCCATGGCCAGCTGTAGTGGTGGTCCCCATGACCAGCTGTAGTGGTGGTCACCATGACCAGCTGGTGGTCACCATGACCAGCTGTAGTGGTGGTCCCCATGGCCAGCTGTAGTGGTGGTCCCCATGGCCAGCTGTAGTGGTGGTCCCCATGGCCAGCTGTAGTGGTGGTCCCCATGGCCAGCTGTAGTGGTGGTCCCCATGGCCAGCTGTAGTGGTGGTCCCCATGACCAGCTGTAGTGGTGGTCCCCATGCTTCCAGAAGGAGCAACAAGGAAAAGAAGAAGACAAAAACCTGGAAATGTGTGAGTGGGCCTCCTTAATGATGTGGTTGTTGCTGCAAGCATGTAGGTGGGACTCCTTAATGATGTGGTTGTTGCTGCAAACGTGTGGGTGGGCCTCCTTAATGATGTGGTTGTTGCTGCAAGCATGTAGGTGGGACTCCTTAATGATGTGGTTGTTGCTGCAAACGTGTGGGTGGGCCTCCTTAATGATGTGGTTGTTGCTGCAAACATGTGGGTATTTATATCAAAATGAGTACAACCAAAATATGTGTCTTGTCATGTTAGTCATGCACATTTTTGTACAAAATATTTTGACATAGTCGGTGTAAGCAGACCTTAGAAGCATGCTTATTGTGGCACCTTAGCAATAGTGTCTGCCAGCAGCTATCTTGAATAGTATGTTGTCTAAATGCAGTATGTCAACTGTCTGGTATTGGGTTATGTGAACTGTCTTTTATGGGATTATGTGAACTCTGATATGGGGTTGTCCTTACAGTCTTTGCTTATCAGCAATCGAACACATAATCTGCGTGTAGACAGATTAGTCAGGTGTGACATTTGATACCATGTAATTTTACCAAAGAGACATTGTAACTCTACTGGGCCATGGATGTGTCAAGAAATTAATGCTCAATGTATATTATGATACATCCAAATTTTTGTTTGCTCTTGTATTTTAATTGCAACTCTCTTTCACACTCAAGTAATGTCAGCGCCAGTTTTATCAACTGTATGTTATTGAAAAATAAATTTTAAATGTGTGTATAATAATAAATTGTTGGTTTTGTTTATTTTTTCCCCTAACTTATTTATTACTCTGGCAGTAAAGAACCTACCAAGAAATGACGGTAAAGAATTATGGCGTGTGATTTCTGTCTCATGTCCTAACGATGACGCCATTTCTTCTGTATTCAGTTACTTCCTTCCACTGAGCAAGCTAGATACTTCCCTTGAAACTCTCAAGCTAAAAGGTTGATTGGATATATTCCTAGACTAATAGACGGGTACTTGGTAACGCTGACATTCACTGGTAGTATAAAGGATCAAACTATGAATGCGGAGACGTGGTAGTTCAGGAAATCCGAAAAGCAGACCATTGTAAGAGGATACCCAAAAAATAAAGAAAAACAGGACAACAAGTTCAGTGGACCACATTGGTAGGAGCTGTGCAGTTTATTTTTCTTCCCATATGCTTTACTTAAGGCACTCAAATTTGTTCCACTGTTTTATAAAGCAACTCCTTACATAACATATTTGTACTAAATATATATGAACAGGATGTCTGAGGCGAATCCAACATCAGAAAAATAAATGACTGTCTACAGACAAATATAGTCTTTTAAACGTATAAAAACTTCAAGAACAAACGGAGACACTGAATGCAGCTCTGTTGTCTAGTGTTCACCTTAATGACCTTTATTTATTTATTGCTCACAGGACTCAGGTTTCCTCCATTATTTATTTGACTTTAACCTACCCGTCTATTCTTTGTTGCTCGTCTTCCACTGCATGTTACTGGACGCAAGTATTTTGGCCTTTATTTGGTCAATGCTTGCTGATACAACAGTTATATTAGTGATTGCGTCTTTAAATTGTCTGGGTCGTTCACAGGTCCTAATACCATAGTTGTGGGGGTGTCATGAGAATGACCTCAGCCAATGATGCACTTTTTTTGAGGTGCCAAATTGGCTGTGCCCCCATCAATGCCTCTTTTTCTTCCCCGTTCTTCTCCACCCAACCTCTACCCCCATATGCTCCACTGTTTTTCTCCATCTTTCTTCTTCCCCATTCTTCTCTAGGTCATCTCGCTTATTCTTCTTCTCCAAATTTTTCTACACCATTCGTCTCTAGTTTATCCCCCTTATTCATCTTCACCGTTCTTCTTCTCCTGTTCTCGTCCGTCCCATTTTCTCATCCGTTCTTCTCCACAGTTCTTCTTCTCCACCATTCTTCTTCCCAGTTCTTCTCCTATGATTCATCCCCCTTTGTCACGGGATTTGCCTCCCCTTTGCTCTGCAGTAGTGGTCCACAAGTGGCTAAAACTCAAGAGTATCTAAAATGGGTCTTCAAAGGTGTCTACCTTTGAACAAGATTACTCTCGGCAGAGTTGTAGATAGAAGGATAATGATGCTTCTATCTCAAGGTAGTTTCTAAGAACAATGCTGCATAGGGCAGAGCACTATGAATGTATATCTGATCCGGCACCTTTTGTGAAGTTTTAACAATGGTGTGGCTTGTTCGAGCCCCCAGCTGGTTTAATATAGCAAAATTCCTGTTATACGTATTTTTGGCTCTATGGCTGTAACTATATGTATATGTATTAAAGATTTTAGATCATACATGCGCTCTCTTATCTATAAGAACTGAATCAACTATGAATTTGTAAAATAACATATAACAAATTTTATAATCAATTAGTCTTTAACAAATTTAAATAAATATGGATGAAAGTGACTTTAGAGGGTTTTAAAATTGTCTTCACTGAGACCTAATTGGGGACTAATGATTATTGTCCGTTGCTTGTGCCTGTTACAAAAACTGAACTTGCTGAGTACTACAATGGTTGGTTGTTCTCTAGAGGAGTCTAGATGAACTCCACTCCTAACGTCAATGTGGGTGTCTTCACAACATCTCCACTGTAGGTAGTTGATGTCGAACCCAGCTTTTGAATCACAAGATAGTGGCGAAGACTCTTACTTCAGACTGGTCTCTTGTAAGTGTAACTTCCTACCATTAACCCAAATTAACTTTTTTTGGGAACACAATCTCCTGGCACAAATGAATGGACACAGCAACTTTGATTAGATGCTTCGAACCTTTGGTCTGGGGTAGTTTCAGAATCCCTCTTATGACTTTTGCTTCTGATTCATTAAGTTTCCAGTCTTTGTATTTAAAGTTGCGGGTTCTCTTTTAAGTTATAAAGACGTCCAAATACTTCGATCTGTCACTTTTAATTTTGGAATTCTTTGTCCGATCCTTCTCTCTAGCTACTAGGAGTTGTTACTTGACATTGTTGAAAATGCAGTATGATTGGTGTCTCCGACTACCCTAGATTATATTTCCATTTCTCAGTCCAAGTCCCAGATTGGTATTTACGGCCAGCTTGCCAATGAGAGCTAAAGTTTATTTCAGGCTCTCGATTTAGACCAATCCTGTCTCTTTAGAACTATGTGGGTCGGTGTGTTAAATAATTACTATCCTCCGCGTGTTTTAAAGTATCAATTTTAAAATTTAAACTCGTGCCCTCTTTCAAATATGACAGTAATACTTCCGATTGCATTTGTACAAACTTACAAACACCTCTGTGAACTCATTTCCTGACTAATACCTTCCGCCCATATTGTCTTCTCTGACAGGTTATTCGTACTATTGATACAGAGACGGACCATCGGAAGCGACTACATATTATCACCTGTGTTTTCGTACCTTTCCCAGACGGTTTTCTTAGACAGACAATCTGGCTTTCTTTACGTCGATCGTGCGAGACCACTTTGTGTCAACAGTGACCGTCTCTATCAAAGGTGGCTAGGTGACTTAAGAGATAAAAGTATTATCATACTACGATTCACATTGTCACATAATTTTTGGGTTGCTCTCTTGTATTCTGTGACATTTGTTGTACTGACGTATTACCTGCTTTTCAATGGTCGGCACTTCTTTCTTTCTCTGCTATGTAGCAGATATTTTGTATTTTCAAACATTCTTATGCTCCTTTCAGCGATAATTCGTCATGTCTTTTTGGTTACCCGTTCCTCCCTGCTTTGCAAGGAACGGCTGAGATAATATTAATCAACAATCATGTTGGCTAATCTCGGGTGTGGCCGACATCAGACTACAGATTAACACTAAAATCGTTCCAGCGACTTTGGTTAAGCATTGATAAGGCGAACGTGTCGCACTTGCCAAGATGGTAAAGAGGCGAATTTTGTGTGCACAAGCGACGGAAAAAGAGATTACCTGCCTGTACGACACATTTTGGACAGACATGAATGACATAACCGTTTCCTGTCCGACTTTCACGAACAGATTACTTTAGATAAAAGTAAGATGTTGTATTTCAACACATTGCTGAGAGAGTTTATGGACGTGTCACTTCCGTATATGGGAGACGTGACCTTTGGCATCACGCACAGAATTTCAGGCGGAAATAATTAGAATTACCTCACCTATATATATATATATATATATATATATATATATATATATATATATATATATATATATATATATATATATATATATATATATAATATATATATATATATATATATATATATATATATATATATATATATATATATATATATATATATATATTCATGGACAACCTCTCGTAGCGACCTTTAACTGTTGGGGCACAGTTGCTATTTTTTGCCTGTAATCCATCACAATTACACCACAGTGATAACCCCATGGCAGCTCAATAAAACTGTAGTAACAATTACATTACAAGAGAAGTTAGGGGAAGGCATCCAATTTTTTTTTCAAAGGGAAACAACTTAACTATTCAAAAACTATAAAACTAAATAACATATTTTCATTACTTATTTAATTTCATCAATTCATTACATAAAGTTATTTAAGGCACAGAAGATTAATCTATTTTTATTAGTTCGTTTTTTAAATTGTTAAAACGTTCTTTTGTTTTCCATGGTTACAGTAAACAAACTTTTAATAATATGGAGTTTATGCACATGCTAAAGTAGGGAACACTTATATGCTCTTTCACTTCCAATGATAATAAAATGTATACAAATGTTGCCGTAAAAAAGAAGTTTTCAAAGCCAAGGCTCAATAAGTGTACACAGAAGCAAACAAAGAAGTATCAAAAGAGACAAGAGGAAGTATTCTGAGGAGTTGGCAATAGAGGCAGAAGATGCTGCAGCCAAAGGAAATATGAGAGAACTGTATAGCAGCACAAAGAAGCTAACAGGGAAATACAAGCAAACAAGCTGCCTCATAAAAGACAAAAATGGGAATCTGCTCAGCAATATACAGGAGCAAGTGAAGAGGTGGACAGAATATTTTGGTGACCTTCTCAATAGACCAGCTCCACAAAACCCCCCGGACATCCAGACAGCAGAAGAAGAGCTACAAATTAATGGTGAAAGACCAACGAAGGAAGAAATAAAGAAAGCCATAAAGCTTCTAAGAGATGGAAAAGCGGCTGGACCTGATGGCATTCCAGCAGAGGCCATAAAAGCAGATATCGACACGGCTACAGAGATGTTATATAAATTACTTGGTAAAGTCTGGGAAAAGGAAGAGATACCAGCAGAATGGAAGGAAGGATATTTGGTTAAGTTGCCTAAGAAGGGAAATTTACAAGAGTGCACAAATTATAGAGGAATAATGTTACTATCAGTGCCAGGAAAAATATTAAACAGGATTATCCTTGAGAGATTAAAAGAGTCCATAGACAAGAAACCGAGAGATGAACAAGCAGGTTTTCGACAAAACAGATCATGTACAGACTAGATAGCTTCTTTGAGAATAATAGTTGAACAAAGTCTGGAATGGAATTCACCACTATACATCGGATTTGTGGACTACGAAAAGGCATTTGACAGCGTAGACAGAGAATCACTTTGGAAATTGATGAGGCATTATGGAGTTCCCCTGAAGATCATTAATTTAATAAAGAAAACATATGAAGACATGACATGCAGAGTTCTTCACGAAGGACAGCTTACAGAGCCGTTTGGGATAAGAACAGGAGTGCGACAGGGATGCCTCTTGTCTCCATTTCTTTCCTTACTAGCAATAGACTGGGTTATGAGATCATCGACAACACAACAGAAATGGAATCCAGTGGACTCTGACTAAGCAGTTGGATGATCTGGATTTTGCTGATGACTTGGCTCTTCTGTCCCATAACCGTAATCAGATGCAGGACAAATTGAAAACTCTCGATGAGAGGTCACAGCAATTGGGTCTGAAAATACACAAGGGAAAGACAAAAATAATGAGAATAAACGCAGGTAATGATAACAGGGATGAACTTGAAGAAACACCAATACAAGATGTAGAATCGTACACATATCTTGGCAGTAATATAGACAAAGTTGGAGGGACAGACAGCGATATCAAAATAAGAATACAAAAGGCAAGAGGAGCTTTCATTGCAGTGGGAAATATATGGAGATCAAGAGAAATCGGATCCAACAAGAAAATAAGAATCTTCAACTCAAATGTGAAGTCAGTCCTATTGTATGGCTCTGAGACATGGAGAACAACAAAGACAACAACCAAAAAGCTAAAGACTTTCATAAATGGGTGCTTGCGTATAATAGAGGGATTAAAATGGTATGACAAGGTTACCAACGTGGAACTGATGACAAGAACTAGACAAGTGCCAGTGGAACAAGAGATGAGAAGTAGACGATGGCGATGGATAGGACACACACTGAGGAAACCTGTTGATAGCATTACAAGGCAGTCCTTGTTCTGGAACCCCCAGGGCAAGAGAGGCAGAGGTAGACCAAGAAGCACATGGAGAAGAGAGCTGGAAACAGAGGTGAAAATGATGAGGAGAACGTGGAAAGAACTTGAGATGATGGCACGTGACAGGAGGACTTGGCATGTGTTTGTTGAAGGCCTATGCTCCTTGGGAGCGGAAGGTAATGAATGAATGAACCACACTTTTCCAAGTTCAGTCTGTTTACTTTGATAACGTGGATTTGCGTGGCTAAAACCAGCTCCAACCATGTTCGAACTTGGGAATATAAGTAGAAACGGTTTCATTGCTACATAAAGCTTGAGGTCTTTTGTAGCAGTATTTCCATACATTAAGTCACAGCAGGCATGTTTATTTCTTAAGCGATTGTCAACTTTCGACTATAAAACCCCTCTGGGTTATTAACGACCCCGTAGATGTTGATATCGGGGGTCGATAGGATCCAAGTGACCCCTGGTTTAAACAATGTCCACCTAGTATAATCCTGAGAGATTGTCTTGTACCGTGCGTGCGAAATACAGTGTTTCTTGCGGAACTGGTACTTTCTTTTAACCACACTATTCTGCAGGGCCGGCTCTGGGTTAATTTTAAAGGTAGTGCAAGGTCTCCCTTTGGTGCCCCCTCCCCCTTTGCCGTACTGTATTGTTGTCTTACAAGGTTCAATTTCAGACTACTAAATTGGATCACACAATAATTTCCGCAAAAATTTTTTTTTTTTTAACTTCGGTGTCCCCTGAAGACGACGACCGCTGCGACCGGACGGCTGTCATCGCCCAAGAGCCGTCTGTGCTCTTCTCATATCGTCTTTTCTCCTTCTTCCTGTTATCCATATCATAAAGTCTTATACAAAGTCTTACAAATCAAGGATTCCCAGAGCATCATCATCATCACTTTTCAGCTCCCTTAGGAGCATAGGCTTTCAGCAAACGTACGCCAAGTCTTCCTGTCCTGTGCCATCAGCTCAAGGTCTCTCCATGACGTCTTCATGCACTTCTCTGTGTTGCGTCATGAGCTTCCATACCAGCGGACCTTCTTCTGTCATGGATGGCTTAATAGACTTAATGTTTGTTGAAGTTGTTGTAGTTTTAAGTATTTTCTACAGGATGAATTGGCCGATCTCAGGCCCAACTCTTCTTAGTTGCCTTTTACGACATGCGATTTATGTTGCAGTGTTACTATTCTCTGCTCCCATTTCGGGACCCGGTAAAACAAAGGACGCTAAGACGAAAATAGGCTTTGGGTAGAAGTCTATCCTTGAGATGTCACGATTCTCTTAGATGATTTTGGGTATCGAACAAGAAGCATCCATGGTGTTTGAATTGTCAAAACTAACAAAGAAATATAGAAGAGGATGACAATAAAGGTAAATAATAAAATATACACTGAATTAAAATGAAGAGAGAACGAACAGGCAGAATATGGAACATTCGAAAATTAAAAAATGAAATGACTGACAGACGAAAATAAAGAAAGGAAAAAGAATAGGAGAAAGAAGAAAAAAAAGTTGCACAATCAGTCAGAAGTAATTACTAACTTTTTAGTCGTTCCCCTTCTACCGTGAGGTGTAGACGTTTGAAAGAGAGAGCGCCAGACTATCCTATAGCTGTCTTCCTCCTGGCCTGGTTCCATTCTAGTCCTCGGTCCTTCAAAGATTGTCTAATGTTGTCCTCCCAGCGTACTCTGGAGGTCTGGATCCCTGGCTCTTAGTTGCCCATGCTTGTCGTGGTAGCCGATCTCCTCCCATTCTGCAAAGAAGTAATACTAACAATAATAAAACTTGAAATGGTTTTCCTCTATCTAGACAGTTAATACGAGGAATCGCTGACAATCTTGACATCTTACATATATCGTTCTTTATTTTCTAATCTATTTTCTACGGGCAACTGGCAGATGGCAAAAGGACAGACACGTGACCGCAACTGAGATTCAGAGACGTGTGCAAGAGAGACATGAAAGCTTACTTACTTAGTCGTTCCCCTTCTACCGTGAGGTGTAGAGGTTTGGAAGAGAGAGCGCCAGACTATTCTATCGGCTGTCTTCCTCCTGGCCTGGTTCCATTCTAGTCCTCGGTCCTTCAAAGATTGTCTAATGTTGTCCTCCCAGCGGACTCTGGGTCGTCCTCTGGGTCTGTATCCTTGGCTCTTTGTTTCCCATGCTTGTCGTGGTAGCCGATCTTCTCCCATTCTGCAGACATGGCCAAACCATCTTAGTTGGGACTGTTCTACTTGGGTCTGTAGGGGGTGGCATTTTAGGCCTTGACGTATCGTCTGGTTGCGTACCATGTCTCTTCTTGTTACTTCAACCACCTTCCTCAGATAACTCATTTCTGAGGTTTGGATCTGGCTTTTATGGGTTGTAGTCATTGCCCATGACTCGCATCCATATGTCAAGACTGGGACATAGGTGGAGCGGTATACAGCCATCTTCGTTTTCTTACCAACCTCTCTCTTGCTGAGGAATCCTCGATTTATGGCCTGAAAAAGTCTCCCAGTTGCTGCTTTTCGAGTGGCCAACTCTTCTTTGATGCCTCCCTTTCGGTCTATAGTAGCTCCGAGGTATTTAAAGTGGTCGACCTGCTCCAGGACCTGTTCTCCCAGCTTAATCTGATGTCTTCTTTCTTCTCGTAATATCACCATGGATTTTGTTTTAGAGCTGCTTATGACCATCCCTCTCTTCTCCAGCTCTTCCTTCCAGACTTGCAGGTTGGATTGGAGACATGAAAGCACTGGACATAAATCCAGCGACCTGGGAGGATGAATTTAACGATTGCGCCAAGTGGCGATGCTCCCTACGGCGTCATCTCAGATTCGCGAATGGAACCTCTCACGGCAACCAGAAGGAACAGAAGTGGGATTTTAAAAAATAAGATTAAGAGAGAGGTCAAAGACAATCTACAACATGGATACTCACCGCGGTGCCTGTGGGCACCAATATGCCCGTCAAGGCTTATCTGTGTGCTCGTGAGTTATTTACGAATGAAAGAATATACTCGTATATATAATTACAGTTTACCATCTACAAGAATTATTAAATATTTGCGATTAGTTTTCTCAATAAAATTTCAAAAACTTTACCTACACCACCTCAAAAATAAAACATTTAGATGACACCACGACATTCACTGACAATAAAGCGGTTCATTTAACAGTAAACGGAACAACAGCTAGTAACACACTCAAAAGAACCCGTCCACTGGAAATTCAATAATGCCTTATTGCAAAAAAAGGAAAAAAAGAAAAACAAAGCTCACACAAGACTACAGCAACAATACATCCACGCAATTTCTACTATTGGGAATTGCTGAATGGAACAATACGAGAGAGGTAACACAAATGCTAGCAATCCATGCACAAACAAATAAGGAAACAACGACAAATCGTAGAAACAGCACCAACTTTAAACAACATTTAGACAGACGTGCCCCACACAATTAGACAGAAATGCCCCACACATCTATACACTTCAAGAAGAACTGGACACACATATCATCAATTCAAATTCAGAGGGGGCCTACTACCGACAAAATTACACACTACAGTATCAACTATTTTTAACCACTGAATAATAAGTTCAAAGAAGTAGAAAATTCAAATAAATACATCAGATTATATATGAAACGGAAAGGGTACTAACAACCTAACCCGTTGATCTCCTACGCCTTTAGGCATGGTACTTTAAGGATTGTGTGGCAGACGATGAAGTACCTGATTTAAGAATTTTTTTAATTTATTGTTTTCTTTTTTGAGTGATAAAAATATAACATACTTGTAGCTTTTTATAAAATTGTTTTTAATACCCCTTCTGGGGCTTTATGTAAGGTTTATTAATTTTACAGAGTCCGCTGGGAGTACAACATTAGACAATCTTTGAAGGACCGAGGACTAGAATGGAACCAGGCCAGGAGGAAGACAGCTGATAGGATAGTATGGCGCTCTCTCTTCCAAACCTCTACACCTCACGGTAGAAGGGGAACGACTAAGTAAGTAAGTAAGTTATTAATTTTATTGTGTAAAATGTTTTTGATCTCGGCCCTGGCTTAGATCTGCACCAACACTTTGATCTTAGACAAAAGGCTGAGGTGGTCAAATATTTCGGAGTTTTTTGTTCTTTGTTTTAAATTTTTTTTTACCCCTTCTGGGGCTCAAAGTGAAGTCTGTTGACTTTATTGAGTAAAATGTGTAAAATATGTGTGATCTCGGCATGTCAATTAAATTCTGAATCCGTATTGTGTTACCTCGTTCGTTCGTTCGTTCGTCGACTACATTGCTGTTATACCCTGTTCAACCAAATCGGTTATAATTGGGGTATATTGTGCGTTTAGTTTCTTCGATGGAAGCCGGTTGTTAGTCCTGAAAAGGACTTGTCCTAAAAAGGATCACTAGCTGACTGTCTGGATTCCTCTTCGTTGTTTGTCTGTTCGTGGTGCCGTGGCGTGTTCCATGGTGTTTTTCATATCCTGCCTCGTGTGGTAAAGTGGGATGTTATAAATATTTATAGGGGACTTAGTGTACTGACTGAGATCAGCTGTGAAGGTATCTGTATCTAATAAGTGTGGTGTATTACAGATGACCTTACTTGCTACCACATTTATACCTCAGTCAGAATTATTCTGGAATATTGTGATGACTACGTTAAATGTCTAGGGTTATGATAATGATGAAGTGTAAGTCACAACAACAACAGACAGATAAACAATTTACTTTATTCCACAACACTTTACAACACTATGACACTCACACACATATAACACTCTATAAGACTATCTTAAATGAGTCAAGTGTTGAAGTTTAAAAATATATGTATTAATTCCTTTCAATACTAGATATCCTGATTCAACTACACAGTGAACCAGGAATCACAATCAAATGTAATTACAAGTTGTATGTACACAGTTTATATATATGATCTTTGTATTGACATATTTTATTATTATTATTCTATGTGTGTAATTTGTGAAGTAGTACTATGAAGTAATACTGTCTTTTCAAGCTAGGTTGTTGTTTGTCATCATGACTTCAAGTGTTTACTTATGGTGGAAATCGTATTGGGAAAAGTTCACAGTTCCTGTCAATTGAAACAATTTATTGTCCCTCTTTAATTCTTATACTGTCAATTTTAGAGGTGGCACATAGGATTGAGCTGCTCTGGCCACAGAATCTTATCTGCTGTGATGGCGGCAGGAAACAGTCTCCTCTACTCGATTGCTTCACTGTGTTCTTCAGACCTCTCACTGGTCGCTATCTAGACCAAGGGGTATGCTATCAGCCTCTGGATTCAGCACGGCTCTGACCAGGTGCTGCTTCAATAAGTTATGACCACGGTCCCTGAAACAAGAAGGTTGTACCTCCTACTTCAGAACTAATTTATAATCTATTTCCACACTGAACACAATACATAACAAACACTGAGTTCAGAGCGGTAGGCCAACTGCTAGCTTTATCTGAAACAATATACACCAGTATTCTTCTCCCTAATGGTTACTACGCCTCTGCAATTCCAGCATTAGTTCCTTCTAGTCAATAAGATAGGTGTCAGTGTACTATTTGGTGATCCCATGCAGATATACTTCTCTCCGACAAGTTTTGTTCAGGTTGGAGCAATATCTAGGCTTTGCCTCATGTTTGCTACTGAACCACACACATATACAGACATAAATTATCAATTCACATTCAATTTTCATCAAAAAGGTATCAAATATGTCAATCTTACCACAATTCATGGAAATAATAAACAAATACGTTGACTGACGATGAATAATGGCACAAATTCCGATCTGCCTCTGTCCCAGGCTTTTATTTAGAAAAATATGCACTGGAACTCAACGCACTGTTTCTTAGTAAGTTTATTTTAAAATGTGGCACTGAACAGACGCTCCTCATTGACTATATCAACGGGTCTAGCCAATAGGGCCATGTTTACAAAGCTTTTGAAAAAATTTATCCTTCCTACGTTTCCCCTAACAACCAAAAATAGTATTTGCAGTCCGACTAATCATGTTTCGCCTTACATATACTTCCCGCCAATCAAATAGGATGTAACATGGTGGCCTATTTCCCGTAAAATGGTGGTTTCAAAACATGCCACTGTGCGATTATGATTTGGTGCTGTCCGACATCCTCACTATTTTCTTTTGGCTATAATTTGATAATTCCTAGACTATTTGCGTAACACTTAACATATTCTTTGTCAGCAAGTCCTAAGGAACCCAAATATATAAATTTAATGGAGCTAAGTGGCTGCGTTCAAAATATGCATTTTCTTCCACCTCCCGTTCACTTCGATACGATGTGGTGTCTGGGTACTGTCAGGCTTTCAGACATAAAACAGTATAATGTCATGTTTACTAATAAGCATTTAACAGGTTTTTAAACCTAACTCTCGTATGGGTAGTGTTTTTTTTTCACTGTCTATTTGAAAAAAAGTTAGTGCTTCTGGCCTTACGCTTGGGGGTGGCATTAATTATCGCGAGACGCGTGTTAGTGTTGCATGCGTTCCTGCTTTCAGCCCTCCCTCTCTCTATCCTAAGTTCATCTGTCTTTTCATCACGCAGTGTATAAAATGAAATTAATGCTAGTATTAATCTAGGTCATTAATCAGCTTGCGTATCTCAAGGTTTTCTAAGAAATACAGTACACGTTTTATTGTTTTGTTGAAACGCGTGTATTGATGCAGTAGGCTTTACTAGTGAACGTGAAAGCGTGAGAATATGCAGACGAAGCAGAAAAGGGGGGATCTCGAATACAGTCATTGTGAAAGCACTGTTCTTTACATTTCTTCTTTCCTTTTTATTGAATTTATGTGTTAGGCTTTACATTTACCTTTTAATTTATATAGGTGGATTTAGAATGTTTCACGACAAATTCTCCCCTCTTAAAACAGACGTTATATGTCAGTCTATACTTCTATATACACATAGATAAATTTATGTCTATGCCTGGTGATCTCTTTGATTTTCATCGCACGGATGGCGGCTTAGAAAATCTGCATCAACGTTTCTCTGATTTTATTTTTATCATGGATTAATGCAGGTGGGTCAATTCAAAGTAAGCACTACTGACGAAGGTTGTCTCAGACCTCTGCAATCCAAGAATCCATTTCAGTTATATTACTGAACAGCGGCAAGTGTTACTGCTTGTCTTATTGCTGCTTAGCAATCAGTATTCACCATTTCTCTTCTCTGAGTCTGCTCAACGACATGTCCCGAGAATATTAGATGTTCCTCAATTTGTACGTTATGAGGAGTTGATCTATATGGTGATATCTGAGTTGTGGAGGGGATCCAATAATTTCCTGATCAGCCTTAATAAACACTCGGACTATCCTCAATTCAAAAAGGCAACAATGGAGACACTCTGCTCCTCCGAAATGTTCACAGCCAACAATTGGTCTGATCTCAGGCGTGATTGAATGTGGAAACACCCTCCTAATAATATATTTATAATGTTCTATAAGGTGCCACTCAAATGGAGAGCATATTCATCAACTATAGTTCCGCCTACTGACAATCTGCTGAATTAAGATAATATGTGGGGAAATGAGTTTCTGCATCGGAACTCAATTCGCCCTTAGCATTGCTATAAGATGTGTGGGTTATCTCCATCCAGGGTCCGAACACTACTTCCACTTGGGCGGTGTAGGGTCGGGTGACTACCAATGTCACCAGTGCCCTTTTAATGCTAAGTTAATAGCCATATTGTGAAGCGCTGTGAGCATTTTCCCAATTGCTCACACGTCCACTCCCCACTATTCTTCTGGTAACAATTTGTTTCGGTTTTAACTTAGGCGGATCATCTTCAATGTCAATGTCAGCCAGCTCCCTAAATGCGGCTTCAAACTGTTCCTGGGTTGACTTATCTGAGTTTCTATTTTCTCTGGATGCCTTTCTCAGAGTTGCGAATCTAAATATTTTTGGTGAACACTGTTGGGGGGAAGGTGGATACCTATCCTCTATGTCAACCTTATTATTGTTATTTTCCTTGTTATTGTTAGGCCCATATGTTTCAGAATGCTTGGCTGGCATCTGATTATGATTTTCCCAACTTGGGGACTGTACCTTGCTACATTTTTCACAGGCCCCCACAAATTGTGCAATATCAGCAGCTACTTGGGGCCAGTAGAATTTTTCCGATGTCCTTTGACGGGTAGTCCCATTTCTCTGGTGTCCACCGTCTGGTACAACATGAGCTTGTGCCATCACTTTTTCCCTGTAGGGGGTTGGCAATACCAATTGTCCCTGTTCTTTGGATCCTGCTCTAGCTTTCCTGAAGAGCAGTCCTTCCTTCAAATAAAATTGTCCTTTCTTAGGGTGTGCATGGCTTGTTGGCAATTTACCAAAGCAAGGTTTTAATGTTTTATCTTTTGCCTGGGCCTTTCTCATCTGCTTATGAGAATAAACTAGTGGTGGTTCCTCCTCCGTTCTACTAGGGGTCGACCTGACCTGAAGCGTGGCCATTACCACAGGTTTTACCGGGCTTCCTAGAAAAACATATTTGCTTCCTAACACCAGCGGGTAATTAGGGTCGTCACACACGGCTGCTCTAATCACTCCTTCCACGTACCTTGTCTCTACATTGATCTCGGCTACGGGAAGTGTCATGGTGGATATTCCCTTTACGGCCCCTTGTATCTCCACTTTCTCTGTGGTATACTGTTCAGGGTGCACTAGGGTTGCACTCACAACTGAGTCATATTCTAAACCTGAATCGTAAAGGCACCTAACCTTGGCACCATTACATGTCACTTCTTCACAGATGGGGGGATGTTGAAGGTTTATATGATTCTCTGTCAGTTTCTTCTTCCCCTTGTCCACTGTTATCATGCATGCCGCGTGATATGGAGGAACTTTCCTACCACATTCACTAGTATTATGATTATGCATCCTGCATATTTGACAATATTTTCCTTCCTGTCTGAAGGGTTGCCTGTTATCATATTTCCTTTCATTGAATTGTGGGGTTTTATTTTTATTGTCATACCGTGGCCTATCAAACTGGTGCTTACCTTTGTTTTGATCTCTATGATCAAATTCATTAAAGTTTTGTGGTGCCTGATAATTGTTTACCTGCCTCTTCTTATTACCTGTTACTTCTGCCTGAGCTGCTTGATACCTTTCTGCAACATTTAGTAACTCACCCAGTCTCTCTGCACCTTGTTCCATGAGAAACTTTCTCAGGTCTGGAGCCATGGACTCTCTTAGTTGTTCTATAAGGACCATTTCCTTAAGATCTTGGGTTTTCCCCAGAGAAGTCCATTTCTCCAAGTATGTCTCTAACCGTGCAGAGAACTGGTGATAGGTTTCGCCTGACAGTAGTTTAGCATTCCTAAATTTTTTCCTATAAAATTCTGCGTTCTTTTCATATCTTAACAAAAGAGCCTGCTTTAGCATGTCATAATTTTCTTGATCACCTCTGCTCATTTTGGCAAAAACTTCATAAGCTGCACCACGAAGTCCTTGAGATAACTTTAAGCTCCACCTTTCTCTCTCTAACCCATACGTGGTAGCTAATAGTTCATATCTATTTAGATAGCTCTCAATATCATCGTCTTTCTCAACAAAATGATCTAAATGAAAGTTCATAGCTGAGGCTGAGGCTCCCTGACTAGCAGTAGCATCGGAGGTAAAGGGACTGGCACCATTTTCAGGAGCATGGCCTTGAAATTCCAACTCCCTTAGTCGTAACTCATGTTCCCTTTGTAATCTCTTCTCCTCATTTTCTGCTTCCCTTTCTGCAGCCAATCGCTTGTCTTCCCTTTCTGCAGCCAATTTCTTCTTTTCTCTTTCTGCAGCCAATTTCTTCTCTTCATACTGGAGCCTTTTAATCTCCTTATCTGCCTCCAATGCCTTAGCCTCAGCCTCAATCTGCAGCCTTTTAGCCTCAGCCTCAAATTGTAACTTCTTAATTTCCTTTTCAGCCTCTAACTTTCTTTCGGCCTCTTTTTCTAATCTTCTTTCTTCCCGTTCAATATATTTGTCACATTCCGTAGTGACATAGGCAATCATAATTTGCCCGTCCATTCCTAACTCTTTAGCAGGCTGCACAGCAGCAGATCGAAATTTTGCCAGGTCGGCCATTTTCTAACAGGCAAATGTAAACAATATCTAACTAAACAATTCAATCTCTACTAAATATCCAAGGACAACCACAGGCACTGAGAGCTCAACCTTATTTATTTTCACCCAAGGATACCTTTTAAATTTTTATTATTCCCAATATATATAATAGGAGAAAGTTCAATATCCCGGGAGCGAGACCCCAATATATGTGGTAACGTGGGATGTTATAAATATTTATAGGGGACTTAGTGTACTGACTGAGATCAGCTGTGAAGGTATCTGTATCTAATAAGTGTGGTGTATTACAGATGACCTTACTTGCTACCACATTTATACCTCAGTCAGAATTATTCTGGAATATTGTGATGACTACGTTAAATGTCTAGGGTTATGATAATGATGAAGTGTAAGTCACAACAACAACAGACAGATAAACAATTTAATTTATTCCACAACACTTTACAACACTATGACACTCACACACATATAACACTCTATAAGACTATCTTAAATGAGTCAAGTGTTGAAGTTTAAAAATATATGTATTAATTCCTTTCAATACTAGATATCCTGATTCAACTACACAGTGAACCAGGAATCACAATAAAATGTAATTACAAGTTGTATGTACACAGTTTATATATATGATCTTTGTATTGACATATTTTATTATTATTATTCTATGTGTGTAATTTGTGAAGTAGTACTATGAAGTAATACTGGCTTTTCAAGCTAGGTTGTTGTTTGTCATCATGACTTCAAGTGTTTACTTATGGTGGAAATCGTATTGGGAAAAGTTCACAGTTCCTGTCAATTGAAACAATTTATTGTCCCTCTTTAATTCTTATACTGTCAATTTTAGAGGGGGCACATAGGATTGAGCTGCTCTGGCCACATAATCTTATCTGCTGTGATGGCGGCAGGAAACAGTCTCCTCTACTCGATTGCTTCACTGTGTTCTTCAGACCTCTCACTGGTCGCTATCTAGACCAAGGGGTATGCTATCAGCCTCTGGATTCAGCACAGCTCTGACCAGGTGCTGCTTCAATAAGTTATGACCACGGTCCCTGAAACAAGAAGGTTGTACCTCCTTGTTAAATATACTCTTTTTGTTGAATTCCACCAGAGTTAAATGCTGCTTCTATATATACGGTTGAATGGTGTATAGATATGAAGTTGTATTGTTCCTTGTTCACACTGACATCAACTATTTACAGGACCACCGTGTTAAGAGGTATGGTGGTCTGTGGAAGCTCCAATGTTAAAGACTTGTTGTTGGCCCCAGCGTTGCTCGTCAGAGTGGTTATTATTAATAGGAATATCAACTCGACCTACGCAGTGGTGTGTAGACATAGAGTGAGAGTATAATACGCGAATGATGAAAGAGTTCGAAGAGTTGATAAATGTTCTTTTTCTTACTCATGTATGGCTGGAAGTCATCGACGCCAACTGCTGTGTACTTTTTGTTACAGTTTAATTGGACGTACACATTCGACAGCACGGATACAGTGACAAATCACAGGTTGGCATAATACATCATGGTACAATTGATAAATGGTCTTGCAAAGATACATGGGCACTCGTTGAATAATAGCACAATGGAATGTCAGTAGACAAGCACTCAGTATTGCCCATATATATATCATCTGAGTTTACTGACAAAGCACGTCAGTTTATAAACAATATTCAAGATGGCTTCTAGACCCTCGTCTAGCAAAGATTCCTTTAAATAATGTTCAGCACATAGTTTTCATATAGTCATATTGAACCGCTAGTAATGGGTTCTCATCTGTAGCAGTGATCTCTGGACTCATCAAGCGATAATACGGGGCATCCCCTTTCTCTTCCTGATAGTCCTTAAATATGTGTATACAAGATGGCTTCTGGTGAGCTGTCACTCACGTTTGGATACAGACAATGAATCTGTATTAAAGTTAGTCATTCATTAAATGTTCTCATTGCTCTGTAGATTCTATCATGATACAATTGACTTCATCATACACGATATAGTGCTGCTAGAAATGAATGTCATCTTCATCTGGTTAAATATTCCCTCAGACGTACAAATCGTGCGTCTGCCTATCGAAAACGATGGTTTCGTAAGAGAGTTCATAAGAAGTGCTTTTGTTACCTTGGTATCAGAAATATGATTCTGCCATTCCTTGGCAATAAGAATAAACACTGGGGTAAAGCATACACGATAGGTCTAGACGACTATCACTTTCCCCTACACATATATCGATCACTTTTTCCGGCGACAAGCCGATACAGAAAAGACGACAGCCCCCCATCATCAGGGCGAAGCCAAAACACAACTCTCTAGCCACACATCCGCTGAACAGCCTTTGACCTTTCTAGCGACAAAGAACATATAGTTCGACTTAGATATGTAAAGATATACAGACATAAGACAGACTCGTCCTACCTAGACAAACAATACACATAAATTCAGGCCATAGATATTCTGAAGCAAGAACAATCTATTTCTACCCAAACAAAGAATAAATCGCAGTAAAACTGGATTCGTCCGCGGAGTTCGATCTGAGACTCCTTTCAAGGGGAAGTAACTCAATATTGACTTTTCCTTAAGCAAAGAAGAGTATCTATTTTGTTTACAAAATATTTGCGAACATAACAAGCATACAAATGTATTATATTGCAAGATACCAAAGACTGCACGTAACAGTCTTACCACACCTCCCGGGAAAAAAAAAAGAAACATTTTTTTTTTGAAATACATCTAGGAGCAACGTACAATAGGCTCACAACGCATGAATACTGCGCAGATGCAAAAATCAGGAATAAATATAACGCCTAATATGAGGCTAAGTCGACTTATGAAGCGACTGGTGAGAATGTATCTCATAATCTGAGAGAAATTATTTCTCTACAAGTACATTTTTCCAGGAAGGTGTCACCGTATAATACAATTCTGGCCATTACATAATGCATACAAAAATTCATACCATAATTTCGTATTAGATATCTTAAATTTATGATTTATAAAGAAAAATCATTAAAGAACAGCGGTGAATAAATATCGATGAACTGCTAAGTAGTGATACAATCATTATATTATTAAATTACAAATGTGTATCTATCTTGATATAGAAAGGAACTACTATAGACCTAGACATATTAAGACGTCTAAGACCTAATAGTTATGTGGAATCATGTGGGCATCTTGACAGAATGTCTGCCATCACATTATCTGGTCCACGAATAGCTCGCACAGAGAAATGAAAAGGTTGAAGAGCAATTGCATATCGAGTAGACCTCGAGCTCTTCAAATTCTTACTCTGTATAGCAGTAAGAGCTTTTTGGTCGGTTTCTACTATGAAATGTGCGCCTAGAAGGAATCTTTGTAGTTTGAGGATCGACCAAACCATAGCTAATAGCTCACGGTCTAAAACCGAATAATTCCTTTCTGCCGCATTAAGTTTTCTGGAAATATACATTACAGGATGCAGAGTTCCAGAGTACTCTTGCATTAGTGCTGCTCAAATCCCAGTGGATGAAGCATCACTACGAAGAACAAATGTCTTATCTTTAGTAGGTAACACTAAAATAGGTGGTGTTGAAAACAATGTTTTAATCTTATCCAAAGAGCATTGGCATTCCTGAGACCAGTGGACCATATTAGGCGAACCTTTCTTTAAAAGTGTAGAAAGAGGTGCCATGATAGAGGATAGATTCTGAATGAATCTGCCATAAAATTGAATAAGACCTAACAGACTTCTCACCTGTGTTTTAGTCTTAGGGATAGAGATGTTAAGTATCTTACTAGTATTATGGTCCTCTGTCTTTAGGAAACCATGACCAACTCGGTGGCCTAGGAAAGAAATTTCGCTAAAACCAATATAGGCTTTAGAGGGTTTCGCTGTCAGGTCGTGCTCGCGCAAAGTAGACAGCAATTCATCTAACCCTGAATAGTGATCTTCCCAAGTATCGCTGAAAAGACAGATGTCGTCTAGATATGCAATGACATCTGACCGATGAGATAGGATTAGGCGCATCATGCGTACGAATGTAGCTGGTGCATTCATAAGACCGAAAGGCATAACATTCCATTGGAACAAACCTCTAGGTGTTGAAAAAGCCGTGAGAGGTTTGGCGCGTTCAGATAAAGGTACTTGCCAATATCCTTTAGACAAATCAAGTTTAGTGAAAAAATGAGATTTGGAGAGTCGAGTAAGTAGCTCTTCCAGTAAAGGCATGGGTTCAGCATCGAACTTCGTTACTTGATTCAATTTGCGATAGTCAACGCAAAGACGTATGTTATTGTCTTTTTTCCGAACAATAACCATCGGCGAAGAATATGCAGAGGTGGATGGTTCGATTATTTTCAAATCTATCATCTCATCCAACTCTTTCTAGACCTGTGCTTGAAAATGTATAGGGACAGGATAAGCTCTAACCCTAATAGGAGTATGGTCAGTTAGAACAATGTCATGTTCAATGACATGTGTTTGTCCAGGGATGTCAGTGAGTACTTCCTGAAATGTTTGCAACATAGTTGAAACTTGTCGCTGTTCTCCTAGAGACAAATCAGGAGAGACAGTAACGTTCTTCCATGATTCACTAGAATGAAGTGGGATCATTGGAAGAGGAAGATTTACATCTGAAAAACTCGTTTCCTCATCCTGTATCACGGACAGTGATGAGTAATGACCATGTTGTACTGGAGAATCGTCCGTTGCTTGGAAAATGGGTTGTAAATAATCCGGACGTTCATGGAATTCAGTAAGCATATTGATGTGGAAGGTTTTATGCTTCCCATCAATATCGACAATATAGTCGACATCGGAAATTTTCGATATTATATCGTACGGACCTTTCCAAGAAATAAGTAGTCTGTTTTCCCTACAAGGTAGTAATACAAATGCTTTGTCACCAGGACAAAGTTGTCGTAAGCATCTCTTCTTATTGGCAAATTGCCTTGCCTTCTGTTTCGCAAATTCGGAAGAAGAAGTTGCTAATTTGCATGCTTCGATAATCTTTTGTCTCAACGCGATGACATATTCGTAAGATGACTTTGTGTCATCGTCAATATTGTCAGCTGTTATGAGATCATGAAGCAAAGACATAGGACCGCGCGGACGCGCGCCAAAGACAAGTTCAAAGGGAGAAAACCCTGTATGTTCATTGGGGACCTCTCTGTAAGCGAAGAGGGCCGCAGGTAAAACTCTGTCCCAGTCTTGAGGATGATCCTCAGTTATCTTCCCTAGTAAGTTTTTAAGTGTTCTATTAAGGCGTTCGACCATCCCATTAGACATTGGATAGTAGATACTACTTAAAGATCTATCTATCTGCAGAGTAGACATTACTTGAGACATGGTAGCTGATATTAGTTGGGTGCCATGGTCTGATAATATCTCTCCGGGGAAACCCAGACGAGAGAATATAAGCCAAAGAGCATCTGCAATATCAGCAGTAGTAATGCTCTTCAGAGGAATAGCCTCTGGCCAACGTGTGCACATATCAACACACGTCAAGATAAACTGATGTCCTCTGGCAGACTTGATATTAAATGGACCAATAATGTCTATGGCCATTTTTTGAAACGGCCGAATAGGGATGTCTGCCGCCTGAATGGGTGCAGCATGGCGTGGACCTTTGGATTTAACTTCCTGACATACTTTACAAGATCGACAATAAATCCGTATGTCCTTGTTTACCAATGGCCAAAAGAAAGCCGCAAGAATTCTTGACTTAGTACGGGAAAAACCCATGTGTCCAGCACACTGAGAGTCGTGAGCGTGCTGCAAAATTTTAACTCTCAAATTCTTGGGAACCAGGATTTGAGAATGACTTGACGTAATGGAGTCTTGAACCATACGTACAAGCACGCCATTCTTCTTTGTAATCCACGATTTACGACTTGTGTCTTTATTCGGATCACCTTTCGTTGCAAGAATGAAGAATTTCTTCAGAGTGGGATCATCTTCTTGCTGTTTTATAAACGAGTCACGAGAAATTACCAAGGGATCATCTTGGTTATGCACTTCATTATCTTCAGTAGATGAAGTTTGAGGCATATTAAGAGCTTGAGCTCTAGTGACTACAGCGTTAGCAATCTGCATGTTTTGTTTTTCCCAAGCGGAAATTTGTTGCGGAGTGCATTCTTTGACTCCATGAATGCGACCGATGATAAGGTCAGCGATCGGATTTGGAAGAAGACATGCGTGTACATCTCCTGTAAAGAAAGGAGTAGCAATCCTAATGATAGCAGTAGAGTATTTCTCTAATGTGCCGCCAAATGTTACACATTTGACTACTTGTCCAGTGGCACGGGAAGGATCTACGAGTGACTGCCTAACACCAATTGTGGTGCATCCAGAATCAAATAGAACGGAGACTGGATTGTTTGTACTAAACCCTTATGTAGGACAAGAGAACCTCTTCCATCATGCGCGACTGATGCAGGAAGAGCAGGAAGAGGATGGCCACAGCTTAAAGTAGACACTGTGGTTGGCTCAAATAATGTTTTGCATTGGGGGCACTGAGATGCTCTCCCAAAATCAAAAGCGGAACATGCCATATTACTAGCGTCATTATTATCTTTACTCTGTTTATAGGCTTCATGAGACTCTTGCTGTGCAGAGTTTGCCTGAAAATGTGGTTTATGTCTTCTGTTTTGAGATCTACCTCGGTTATTATTACCTCTGTAGTTATTGTTACCTCTATTGTAACCCCTATTTGGGTTTGAGTCATAGTTCTCTTGGTTACCATTATCATATTCATTATAATGAGTATCTCTGTAATTGTGATCTTGTTGACTCCAAGACGGATAATTCGGATAGTTTCTATAATTACTTCCTCTACGGAAATTCCTATAATTGTGACCACCCCTGTGTCGAGAGCTATCAGCTCGTCTCCAGTTCTTCGACGAAGAACCCTGAAATGATTGGTTACCTTGGTTTTGATAACTATTATGGTTACCTTTTTTTTCAAATCTGTTTTGAGGTCCCTGAAATCTGTGTGAATAATTGGGATTGTATGGTGTTGCTGAAGCAACTGGCATACTCTCCTTAATCTTAGTGTTGCCAAAAGTCACGTCGGGGTGTGCAGTGACATATTGGGAACAATATTCTTCCATTTCCTTTAGTGATTTGGGTTTACGCTCATGTATAAATTCAAGGAATGGTTTGTTAACACATGACATAATCTTATCTCTGAGCAACAAATCCATAAGTCCTTCATAAGTTTTTTTCTGTTTTGGAAAGCTCAATCTTACGATCAACTGTGAGACGTGCCTTTGCAATGAATTCTGAGAATTCTACACCTGTCTCAGGCACCATCGTCTTAAACAAAAGGCGATAGCCTTCCTCACTTAGCTGGTATTTTTTTTATCAAAGCCGCCCTAATGACATCATAATTATCCTTATCTGCTTCTCCTACAAGGCATAACCTAGTCAGAGATTCACCTTTCAAGTTTTCTGCTAATGGTTAGCATATTGTGATTTATCCACATTATGAGTACGACAAGAACGTTCAAATCTATCCAGCCAGAATGTAATATCGTCACTGAACTGATTGAACGGTGGCACCTTAACCTTGTAAGTAGAAGTTTTACCATTACCACTAGATGCCTGATTAACATTACTCATAATTGTCAATCTTAATTTCTCTAACTCAAATTCATGTTCTCTTATTGCTTTTTTTTCTTCAGCTTCCCTGTCTAATCTTTTTTGTTCAGCAGCAGCTTCTCTGTCTAATTTTTTTTGTTCAGCTTCAAATCTCCTTTCCTCCACCTGCATCTGCAATTTCTTTTGTTCAGCAGCAGCAGTAGCTTCTCTGTCTAGTCTTTTCTCTTCAGCTGCTAATCTTTTCTCTTCAGCTGCTAATCTTTTCTCTTCAGCTAGAGCTTTTCTTTCCTCTGCAGCAGCAGCTAATGTCTTGTCATATTGAGCATCTGCCCATTCTTCTAATTGTTGACCAGTCTTATCAAGGGATTTCCCTTGTGCAATGAAGTATTCTAATGTAGACATGATGTCTAACAATAATACTAATTACTTGAAACAATAATAATACTATATATATTTCAAAGTAATATAACTTGATTAACCAGCACACTATTCCAACCTCTGTGGGTCACAAGCCTTAATAAGGTCTTGTATACTTCCTTATATAACAGTAATAATAATCAAGTACTGGTTTATACCATAATCTAAGTGCAGTGCACAAGTAATAGTGTCTTATGAAATATACCTATATAAAACATATGTCAACCAACAGCATGCATAAAGTACAAGTAAGACTGACAATACGAAAACGTTTGCAGAAATCAACTAAATCAAATAAGGAAATCAATGAAAATAATCACCGAATCTGCAAGGAATAACAACACAAATGACGTCACAGTATATGAATATAAATTATGTATACAACTAAATAAAAGGAAAGGGGAGACCTACAAATACAAAGAAATCGAACAAAACTAAAGAACAGAAAAATGTTACAAAAACAATGATGGGTACAGGTCGTCACAGCTAACACAAATAGCAACTAGTTGTTGCAAGCAAATTTCCAATTAAGGAAATTGCACCTAAAGAAAACGCCCACAACGGACCCTCTATGACGTGTGATATTCTGTTGTGAGGACACCGCCCAACCTAAACACAACCCGCTGACATATAAACTAATATACTATACAAACAAATAACATATAACATATAATCATAAATGCATATATCATGTGTGTAATATATAAAGCACTGTGTTGCAGATAGGATGCTCAGTTATACATTAAATAATGAAATGTGTTGGAAAGAGTTTCAGTTCATAAATATAATGGCACAGTTTCTGAATAAACAAAGTAAACTGCCACTTTAATCAATACTAGATTTTTGATTTAATCTATTACAATGTTCAACAATATGAGTATCAGAAGGTCCAACGATGAAATTTACGCACTTATGTTCAACAATACTGCAACAATAGAACAGTTTATGGCCTTCAAAGTATCATCTCTGTACTGTGAAACTCTGTAATGTCTAAGCGTAAAAATGTCAACAACGCTGACCTAGATACTGCATTCACTTGATAGGTCACGTGACAAAGTGTTGACAAAGAGCAAACTAATACTGCAAGTGTGTCGTATCAGCCACAGGAAACGGTCTGGTATCGGTAGTCTGTTGACTTCTCAACTTCTGCGAAGTCAAACCCAGAAAGCTGGCTCACCAGTGTTAAATATACTCTTTTTGTTGAATTCCACCAGAGTTAAATGCTGTTTCTATATATACGGTTGAATGGTGTATATATATATGAAGTTGTATTGTTCCTTGTTCACACTGACATCAACTATTTACAGGACCACCGTGTTAAGAGGTATGGTGGTCTGTGGAAGCTCCAATGTTAAAGACTTGTTGTTGGCCCCAGCGTTGCTCGTCAGAGTGGTTATTATTAATAGGAATATCAACTCGACCTACGCAGTGGTGTGTAGACATAGAGTGAGAGTATAATACGCGAATGATGAAAGAGTTCGAAGAGTTGATAAATGTTCTTTTTCTCACTCATGTATGGCTGGAAGTCATCGACGCCAACTGCTGTGTACTTTTTGTTACAGTTTAATTGGACGTACACATTCGACAGCACGGATACAGTGACAAATCACAGGTTGGCATAATACATCATGGTACAATTGATAAATGGTCTTGCAATGATACATGGGCACTCGTTGAATAATAGCACAATGGAATGTCAGTAGACAAGCACTCAGTATTGCCCATATATATATCATCTGAGTTTACTGACAAAGCACGTCAGTTTATAAACAATATTCAAGATGGCTTCTAGACCAAACCTCGTCTAGCAAAGATTCCTTTAAATAATGTTTAGCACATATTTTTCATATAATCATATTGAACCGCTAGTAATGGGTTCTCATCTGTAGCAGTGATCTCTGGACTCATCAAGCGATAATACGGGGCATCCCCTTTCTCTTCCTGATAGTCCTTAAATATGTGTATACAAGATGGCTTCTGTGAGCTGTCACTCACGTTTGGATACAGACAATGAATCTGTATTAAAGTTAGTCATTCATTAAATGTTCTCATTGCTCTGTAGATTCTATCATGATACAATTGACTTCATCATACAAGATATAGTGCTGCTAGAAATGAATGTCATCTTCATCTGGTTAAATATTCCCTCAGACGTACAAATCGTGCGTCTGCCTATCGAAAACGATGGCTTCGTAAGAGAGTTCATAAGAAGTGCTTTTGTTACCTTGGTATCAGAAATATGATTCTGCCATTCCTTGGCAATAAGAATAAACACTGGGGTAAAGCATACACGATAGGTCTAGACGACTATCACTTTCCCCTACACATATATCGATCACTTTTTCCGGCGACAAGCCGATACAGAAAACACGACAGCCCCCATCATCAGGGTGAAGCCAAAACACAACTCTCTAGCCACACATCCGCTGAACAGCCTTTGACCTTTCTAGCGACAAAGAACATATAGTTCGACTTAGATATGTAAAGATATACAGACATAAGACAGACTCGTCCTACCTAGACAAACAATACACATAAATTCAGGCCATAGATATTCTGAAGCAAGAACAATCTATTTCTACCCAAACAAAGAATAAATCGCAGTAAAACTGGATTCGTCCGCGGAGTTTGATCTGAGACTCCTTTCAAGGGGAAGTAACTCAATATTGACTTTTCCTTAAGCAAAGAAGAGTATTTATTTTGTTTACAAAATATTTGCGAACATAACAAGCATACAAATGTATTATATTGCAAGATACCAAAGACTGCACGTAACACTCCTTCTTCAGAACTAATTAATATCTATTTCCACACTGAACACAATACATACCAAACACTGAGTTCAGAGCGGTAGGCCAACTGCTAGCTTCATCTGAAACAATTTACACCAGTATTCTCCCTAATGGTTACTACGCCTCTCCAATTCCAGCATTAGTTCCTTCTAGTCAATAAGATAGGTGTCAGTGTACTATTTGGCGATCCCATGCAGATATACTTCTCTCCGACAAGTTTTGTTCAGGTTGGAGCAATATCTAGGCTTTGCCTCATGTTTGCTACTGAACCACACACATATACAGACATAAATTATCAATTCACATTCAATTTTCATCAAAAAGATATCAAATATGTCAATCTTACCACAATTCATGGAAATAATAAACAAATACGTTGACTGGCGATGAATAATGGCACAAATTCCGATCTGCCTCTGTCCCAGGCTTTTATTTAGAAAAATATGCACTGGAACTCAACGCACTGTTTCTTAGTAAGTTTATTTTAAAATGTGGCACTGAACAGACGCTCCTCATTGACTATATCAACGGGTCTAGCCAATACGGCCATGTTTACAAAGCTTTTGAAAAAAATTATCCTTCCTACGTTTCCCCTAACAACCAAAAATAGTATTTGCAGTCCGACTAATCATGTTTCGCCTTATATATACTTCCCGCCAATCAAATAGGATGTAACATGGTGGCCTATTTCCCGTAAAATGGTGGTTTCAAAACATGCCACTGTGCGATTATGATTTGGTGCTGTCCGACATCCTCACTATTTTCTTTTGGCTATAATTTGATAATTCCTAGACTATTTGCGTAACACTTAACATATTCTTTGTCAGCAAGTCCTAAGGAACCCAAATATATAAATTTAATGGAGCTAAGTGGCTGCGTTCAAAATATGCATTTTCTTCCACCTCCCGTTCACTTCGATACGATGTGGTGTCTGGGTACTGTCAGGCTTTCAGACATAAAACAGTATAATGTCATGTTTACTAATAAGCATTTAACAGGTTTTTAAACCTAACTCTCGTATGGGTAGTGTTTTTTTTTTTCACTGTCTATTTGAAAAAAAGTTAGTGCTTCTGGCCTTACGCTTGGGGGTGGCATTAATTATCGCGAGACGCGTGTTAGTGTTGCATGTGTTCCTGCTTTCAGCCCTCCCTCTCTCTATCCTAAGTTCATCTGTCTTTTCATCACGCAGTGTATAAAATGAAATTAATGCTAGTATTAATCTAGGTCATTAATCAGCTTGCGTATCTCAAGGTTTTCTAAGAAATACAGTACACGTTTTATTGTTTTGTTGAAACGCGTGTATTGATGCAGTAGGCTTTACTAGTGAACGTGAAAGCGTGAGAATATGCAGACGAAGCAGAAAAAGGGGGATCTCGAGTACAGTCATTGTGAAAGCACTGTTCTTTACATTTCTTCTTTCCTTTTTATTGAATTTATGTGTTAGGCTTTACATTTACCTTTTAATTTATATAGGTGGATTTAGAATGTTTCACGACACCTCACTATCTGGCTTGTGTGGTTTTGTGTGTTTTACGCTCCTCGTTTCTGTTTCTGGTGTCTTTCTTTTCTCCTGTATCTGAAATAGCGCTTTTTCTATTATTGTTGGGAGTAGCTTTTCTAGTGTTTCCTCGATTACTTTTCGTCTGATTGGTCGTTCGTTTTAGTTTCTCGTGTGTTAGATGTAATTTCATCAATGGCTATTCTTTCTGCTTCTATTCTTTTGCGTATTTCTGCGTTTTCTTCTTTCAGCTCTGTCAGCTTCTTGACATTTGTTTCTATTTGTTGCTGGATTCTTTTCATTTCTTCCATCATATGTTTAATGCTCTGCAGATCTATCACATCTTCTCCACTGTCAGTTTGATCTTCGGGAGTCTGCCTGCATCTATTCTCGACCTGGAGTTTCAGTTTCATTTCTGTAACTTCTGCTGTCTGCTGGTGGGGCTGTCTTCTATCTTTTTTTTTTTTTTTTGATGTGTGGAATGATAACTTTTAATTCACTCAAAAAATAAATAGCAATAATAATTTGCCTTTATACTGCACCGGTCAACACAAAAAATGTAATAATGAACTTAAAATGCTCAGACAGAAGCGGGAGATTATAATTTTATTTGACATATCAAAAGGCCGAGAAGCGATGGTGCAGAGATTACTGGTAAATACACTAATGTTAACGTGCATAACTATACATAATGGTACCATTCTTTCATTGCAATGTATGCCCTATAAAGTTGGGCTTGAAAAATAGTTTATAGACTCATTATATTGCTCCTCTAAACGGAAATCTTTAGTAACAATTTTATTTTTATTTTAAAGTGAAACTTTATTTGCTTTCTTTTCAATTTACAAAATCGTGTATATTTTACAAAGTGAAATACATGGAAAGTACATGGACAAGTTTTCAATTTAAAATCATGAGAATTTTACACAAAGGAAACATGATAAAAAGGTTACATGGCAATCAGTGGCGTATTCTCTATGTGTGTTGTGCGTGCTGCGCACACCTATGCCCGAAGGAAAATAAAAATTTAATTTATTATTCTGTAGAATATTTCTCTTCTAATGTTCTGCTTTCGGACCGCACGCATCAGGATAACGGATTTTCCCGCATAGAATCTACGAGTATATCTAGTTTCAGTTTCCCAGACGCGTTTTATAGTGCAGTTTTTTTGGTTGGTAGCAATCGCCCGAAGTTTCTCGGGTAATTACGTCACTCTGCGTGATGCACCTTTCGGCTTTACGTTTGAAGACTGGTTTGTGTGAATCGGGGTCATGGCCAGATACGTCAATACAATACGAACATGCGTGCGGTGGTCTTGCAGCTCTCGAGTCGTAAAAATCGGCTGTGTCCGTCCAGTGTTTTTTGTGATTAATTTTTGTTAGTTGCCGGGAATGCAGATTATTACAGTGACAGTGAGTTTCAAGTTGTAAGTTAATTAGTATTTCGGAGATAATTGACATATACCCCTAATAACTATCGTTGCGTAATTGAATATAGTTGGTTTTTAAAGAAGAAGGGGAAGAAGTTAAATAGTAGGCGTACATATTCATTTTAAGTAGCAGCACGCCTAGCTCGCATTACCAGGATACGCCACTGATGGCAACATCAAAACTCCTCTGTTCTCGCAAGTACTTTTGTACACATGCAAACGCAAGTGATACAGTTTATATGTGTTAGCCAAGGGCTTTGGTATGTATAAATCCCGAGAAACAAATGTGAGAAGGAAAAGAAACAAGATGTGTAGTATTGGTGCACGTATGTCTAACCATATACATACATATTCTAAAAACCTATGTTCATTACATTTTTTTAGATACTAATATTAATGAAAGCTTCTTAGTATGACATAC
The DNA here is from genome assembly GCA_024509875.1 of Oreohelix idahoensis. NCBI lineage: Eukaryota > Metazoa > Mollusca > Gastropoda > Stylommatophora > Oreohelicidae > Oreohelix > Oreohelix idahoensis. The sequence continues at coordinate 55,492 of JAMPIV010013883.1, forward strand.
ATTGGGAGAAGAGCGATAAATAAAAATCGCACGCCTGCACACACACGGTGAAATAAAAGGTAGGACTGTATTCTGAAGATAAGCCGGTACAAGCTTGTTTTCAGAAACTATGAAGCCTTGGATGCACAGCAGACAGACCAGGCAAAGAGGGAAGTTATTAAACAGCAGATTTAAAGATTGTGGTCAGTATGTGTTGCACAGCGCGTTTATTTCAAGTGTGGACAGTTTCAACCAGGATCAATAGTTGAGCACACTCCGCTGGGTAGCCCCGAGGGCCCAGCACACACTGTCACGAAGATGTACAGCGCAAATAACGCTGTGAAAACCCAACGCCCTAATATCTGGCCTTTGGCTAGGATCATGTGTCTATACACAGGGACCGGTACAATGACATTCATGTGTCATTAGGTCCCTTGTGTGAGAACACAGAGGATCACTACAGTGACACAGTTTGTCATTGGGTCTTCTTGTGTTGGGACATGTGGTCTTGACCAGAGCCGGGTTTGGGGCGGGTGCTAATGCGACCTCATGCGAGGAAAAAAAAAATGTCACGAAGAGAAAGACGGGAGTATTTTTGAAGCGTTAACAGGGATGTTGAGATATATTTTTTTATTTTTTTAACTGATCTTTATTCATCTGTCAAGTGCATTTCTGCGACATCCTTTTTTTTTTTAATACCCCTTCTGGGGCTCAAAGTGAGGTCTATTGACTTTATTAATAGGATGTGTGAATTGTGTGTGATCCCGGCCCTGGCTAAGACACTTTGATCTTAGCCAAAAGGCCGAGGCTGCGACATCCGCTGCCACTCTTTTTTTTTTCCTCGCATGAGGTCGCATTTTTTTAAAACTCGCATGAGTCGCGGTGGAGCACGCCCGACCCCGGCCCTGGCTAAGACACATTGATCTTAGCGAAAGGCCGGATATTTTTTTTCCCCTCGCATGAGGTCGCATATGTTTTCCTCTGGTCAAGACACATGTCCGAACACAAAAAGACCCAATGACACATGTGTCACTGTAGTGATCTTCTGTGTTCTCACACAAAGGACCTAATGACACATGAATGTCACTGTACTGATCCCTTGTGTTAAGACACATTGATCTTAGCCAAAGGCCGGATATTAGGGCGCATGTCCAAATATTTTTATTTTTTTCCCTCGCATGAGGTCGCATTTTTTCTCCCCTCGCATGAGGTCGCATTGGCACACGCCCAACCCAGGCCCTGGTCAAGACACATGTCCCAACACAAAAAGACCCAATGACAACATGTGTCACTGTAGTGATCTTCTGTGTTCTCACACAAAGGACCTAATGACACATGAATGTCACTGTACTGGTCCCTGTGTTAAGACACATTGATCCTAGCCAAAGGCCGGATATTAGGGCGCATGTTTAAATATTTTTTTTTCCTCGCATGAGGTCGCATATTTTTTCCCTCGCATGAGGTCGCATATTTTTTCCTCGCATGAGGTTGCATTGGCACACGCTCTACCCCGGCCCTGGTCAAGACACATGTCCGAACACAAAAAGACCCAATGACAACATGTCACTGTAGTGATCTTCTGTGTTCTCACACAAAGGACCTAATGACACATGAATGTCACTGTACTGATCCCTTGTGTTAAGACACATTGATCCTAGCCAAAGGCCGGATATTAGGGCGCATGTCCAAATATAAAAGACCCTTAGGTCTAGGGATATGTGTTTTTTTATTTTGTTTCCCCTCGCATGAGGTCGCATTTAACTCGCATGAGGTCGCATTGGAACACGCCCAACACAAACGCATGTCCCAACACAAAAAGACCCAATGACAAACAAGTGTCACTGTAATGATCCTCTGTGTTTTCACGCAAAAGATCTAATGACACATAAGTGTCTTTTTTTTCCTCGCATGAGGTCGCATTTTTTTTCCTCGCATGAGGTCGCATTTTTTTTCCTCGCATGAGGTCGCATTAACTCTCATGAGTCGCATTGGCACACGCCCAACATAAACGCATGTTCCAACACAAAAAGACCCAATGACACACGAGTGTCACCAATGATCCTCTGTGTTTTCACACAAAAGATCTAATGACACATAAGTGTCTTTTTTTTCTCCTCGCATGAGGTCGCATGTTTTTCCTCGCATGAGGTCGCATTAACTCGCATTGGCACACGCCCAACACAAAAAGACCCAATGACACACAAGTGTCACCAATGATCCTCTGTGTTTTCACACAAAAGATCTAATGACACATAAGTGCCACTGTACTGATCTTTTGTGCCGGGCACAAGGTTATATTAGGGCGCATGTCCAAATATAAAAGACCCTTATTATTTTTTTTTATTTTTTTTACGCCCCTTCTGGGGTTCAAAATGAGTCTATAAGACTTTATTAGATTTAATGTGTTAAGGTGTGTGATCCCGGCCCTGGTTAAGACCCGGCATACTCTAGAAATGATCCCTAAAAGTATGACACTTTGATCATAGTCAAAAGGCCGAGAAGCGACCCATAGGTCTAGGGATATGTGTTGTGTTTTGCCTCTTTGAAATCAGTAATTTTCCAATGTGGTACTTTTTTTTTTTTTTTTTTTAAATTAATGTGTTTGCTACTTTTCTTTGTAGCACGCCCCTTTCAACCATCTACCATGTACATGGAGTTGTTGGTTATATCAGGACGTGTTTCCTTTATTGTAATATGTTTTTGTTTGTATTTATTTTATACTATATTATCTCTAGTCGGTATTTTTTCTTTTGTGGTTATAGTTCAACATGGTTTTTAAAAGAAATTCCAAAATATGCTATTTTCTAAGTTAGTATGTTTTTAATTTTCACTGGATGGTTTCTTTGGTTAGTCTGTATGTATCTGGGGCGAGTCTTTCACGAGTTTGGACTACGACTCAAGTCCTTATTTGTTTTTTTATATGTTAGCTTTAGTTTTTGTAATATAGTGTTTTATTAACTTTTGCATTTCTGAAGGGGTCCCTGTGCCTATGAGATTTTCTACCCTCATTTCTACATTGTGGTTACTACAGTATGTCTTAATGTTTTGCCTCTGTTGGTCATATTTCTTGCAGTCCACCAGAAAGTGTCTAATTGTGTTTGGTTCTTGACACTCTTCACATGTGGGTTCCTCAATCATGAAATATCCAGTTCCAAGCTTGAGCCTCAGCAATTTTTTATTAATTGGTATTTTTAGTTCATCTTTTATTTGGCATTTTTTGCTTGGTTTTTTAAGGATTTTATATGAGTGTCTTGCTTTTTTACTTTGGTCCCATGCTGTTATCCATTCTTTAGTTATTGCTTGAGCAATTAAGCTCTTAATTTCAAACTTCCCTAAGCCCACTTCAATTTTGTTATGGCTAGCTCTCCCCCCTTTGGCTTCTTTGTCTGCAAGCTCATTTCCTGCTATCCCCACATGTGATGGTATCCATGTTAGTGTTGCACTGCATCCTATAGTTTGTAGATATGTATTAACCTGTAGTATTTCCTCTATAATATCTGGCCTGCTACATTCATTTCTGTTTCTGATAGCTAATACTGATGATAGGGAATCTGTGAGAATGGTTACTTTTTTTGGTGGATTTTCTGCAGCTATTTCTAAAGCTTTTAGGATTGCCACTAATTCTGCTGTAAAGATGGATGTATTACCTGTTACTTTGTATCTTTTATAAATTTTTAATTTTGGTATTGCTATTCCTGCTCCTAATTGTCCTTCTTCATCTTTTGACCCATCTGTATATATAGTTAGGCTATTATTTATATACCGTTCTATGTACTCTAGTGTTTTACTTTTTGCTGAGATTATGTCGTTAGATTTATTTATGATCTTTGTTAAGTGGGAGTCAGTTTCTGGCACTTTTAATTCCCATGGTGGGATCTTTGCTTTATACAGAGCACTACTGTTTATCGCATTAAATAGGTCTGGGTATTGATCCACTTCATCCATTGTTTTCCACCCTAACGGGTATCTATTATGGTTTAGTGGAATGTGGCCTATGTACTGGTTACCCCTATCAAAGGTTTTATGTGCTGGGTGAGTTGGATCATTTGCCACTCTTGCCCAGTAGCTGAATCTCAGTTCTTTTCTCCTTAGCTCCAGGGGTATAATGCCTAGCGCTACTTCTAGTGCCTCTGCTGATGTTCCCTTTGAGGCACCTGCTATTATTGACAGTGCCTGGTTTTGGACTGTGTCTAGTTTTTTCTTATTGCTTGGGGCGGCTGATGCATAGACAACACTGGCATAGTCAAGTTTGCCCCTAATAAATGATTTATAGAAGGTTAACATGGTCTTATTGCAGGCGCCCCAACCACTTCCTTTCATATATCTTAGCATGTTAATAAGTCCCCTACTGCTTTGCACTAATAGGTCTATGTGTTTGTTCCAGTTTAGTTGCTGGTCTAATACCATACCAAGAAATCTAGTTGATTTTGCTGTGCATACTTTTTGCTCATTAATGCTTATGTCAATTATATTATTTTTAATTACACGCCCTCTACTGAAGATCATTCCTATGGTTTTTTTAACGTTTAGATTAAATCCCCACTTGTTCATCCAGTCAGATACTTTATCCATTTGCCTTTGTACTGTTTTATAGAGGAATGGGAGATTTCTTCCCGTTCTCCATATCGCAGCGTCATCTGCAAACTGGGATAAGTTGTTTTTTAAGTCTTTAAACTCGTCACCTAGGTCGTTGACCATAATCGTAAAGATAGATGGTGATATTACTGATCCCTGGGGAATTCCATTCTGTTGCTCATACACCTCAGATCTATCATTGTTTATTTGTACCGTGAAGTATCTATCCTGCAGGAAGTTTTCTAGATAATTGTAGGTTCTGCCTACTATACCTAATTTCCTGATTTTGTGTAGTGCACCCTCCCTCCAACACTCATCATATGCTCTTGCTACATCAAGGAATATTGCTACTGTCTTTTCATTCCTTTTGAAGCCTGTTTTAACATCATGTTCCAGCCTCAACAGTTGCTCTATTGTACTATGTTGGCTTCTAAAGCCTGCCTGGGTTGGACTGTACAAATTATGCTTTTCTAGATGAAATTTTAGTCTGCTGTTGACTATTGTTTCTAGAATTTTTCCTAGATGCGATGTTAATGATATTGGCCTGTATGAGCTGACATCATGTGTTTCCTTATCTGGCTTTAGTATGGGGATGATTACTGCTGTCTTCCATGAACACGGTATTTTTCCCGTGTGCCAGATTTTGTTGTAGAGGGATGCAATCAATCTTAGAGTTGAATTTGGTACCTTTTTGAGGATTTCATAGCTCAGAATGTCTTCCCCAGAGGTAGTATTGGTTTTTCCTGCTAAAGCTCTTTCTATTTCATCTACTGTAATATCTGCATTTAAATAATTAGCATCCTGTGTGGTGTCCATATTTTCCCCTTTTAATTTTTCTAGCAGTGTCTTCCGCCTATTTATTTCTTCCTTATCTAGACTGTCTATTGAACTAACCTGATAGAAGTATTTAGCTAGTATGTTGGCTTTTTCTCTATCTGTTTCAGCTCTCTCTGGTATTTTAATTGTTGGGATTTTAAATTTCTTGTGGTTTCCTCCTTTAATTGCTTTTAGTTTTCTCCAAACTGTAGTTACTTGTGACCTATGGTTTAGTGTTTGACAAAATGTTCTCCAACTCTTTTCTTTAGCTCTGAATATTATTTTATTTGTTTCATTTCTTACTTTTTTATAGTTTGTGTAATTCTCTTCAGTTTTGGCTTTTCTATACTTTGTATGGGCCCTCTTCCTCAATTTCAGTTGTTCTGAACATCTGTCTGTCCACCATGGTACTGGATTTTTATCTTTGTTTCTTTTCCTATTTTTTACCTTTTTGTGTTGGTTTTAAGTGCTCAGGCATATTCCTGTTTGGTATATATTTTATAGCTATTTTTAAAATCTCATTTGTTATTTTTTCTGCAAATATATCTACACTGTTAGATTCAATTTGTTCTATGCTTATTTTACTTAGCTCCAATTGGAAGGACTCCCAGTTTGCCTTTTTTAGGTTGAATGTAGGTTTCGAGCTTCTTGGACTAGTTCTATATTTGTCGTTTAGGTTTATTTCTATGGGTAAGTGGTCTGAGCTGGAGTCATTCAGTACTTCCCATTTAGCAGAGGCTAGGTTTGGTGTTATAATACTTATGTCTATTGCTGTATCTCCTCCACTGTTGCATGGGTTAACCCTTGTCACTGAGCCATCATTTAGTATGATTAGCTCAGCACTTTCAATGTAGTCCAACAGTCTTTTTCCTGCTGGATCATTACTGTTGTTACCCCATGCCTCATGGTGTGCATTAAAGTCACCTACCAATAATGTTCTTTGGTCTATTTGTGTGTTAATAGTGGCAATGTCCCTATCGGTTATATTACCCTTGGGGCTATAGATGTTTATTATTTTTAAGTTATCTGGCTCACTGTCTAATGTTATACTTATTCCTTCAATATTTTCTGTGTCGAATTGTTCCCAATTTAATATTTTGTAGTCTTCATGTATTAGAAAGGCCACGCCCCCTCCTCTTCCCTCAGGTCTATCATTTCTAAGTGTTATATACCCTTGGTAGTTCAGTTTCTGTTTGGAGTTCAGGAGGGTTTCTTGTATTGCAAAGATGGGTTTTGCCTCCTTATACTGTCCCATAAGAGACATCAGGTTCTTCCTGGCACCCCTACAGTTCCACTGAACTACTTTGATAGCTCTAGAGTCTTTGGTCCCCATTTAGTGTGGTTAGCTTAGTTATGTTATTGTTTTTATTAGGTTCTTTGATAAGGGATCTACTTCTTTTGGTTTTGTTCACTATCTCTCATGTTTTCCACAAACTCATCATTCCAAGTAACCATTGTACTCCGAACTCTTTCTGCTATGTATGTTAGGTGTAGTTCCACTGTTTCCTTAAATTTTTCTTCCATTTTTTCGTCTGACAAACTAGCTCTTTCTCTCTCTATTTTTTTAAGGATTTCTTCATTAGCCTCTTTTATTTCTGTTATTGTTTTGAGGTCTCTTTCTATTGCCTGTTGTGCTATTTTAATTTCTTCTAATACCTGCCTGGCTTGGGTGATGTTATGTTCTGTCTCTTCTGTGTTGTTTTCTACTTCGCTGTTGCTTATGTGTGTTTTACTTTCATCTTTTTTCTGTATTTTCTCCTTTATGTTTTGTACTTCAGTAGTTATTTGTTTTATTTGTTTCTTGATGTTGTTTTCTTGGAAGTTTTGAAGGTGGCTGTTTGCTTTCTGTGTTTCTTTCACTTTCCAGATTGGTGTGTTGGTTTCTAGAGCTTCTTTAAGTATGTATTTTGTCTCTTGGAAGACTGGACACCCCTGGTACCTGGCACTGTGGTTACCCTGGCAGTTTGCACATCTTCTGTTTTTATTTTCTTGTTTGTAGTCTTTGTCCTCTTTAGCCATTGTGCAGTCTCTGTGTTTGTGTGCTCCTGCACAGAAACTACATCTTGTTGCTCTTTTACAAGCATGCTGCATGTGACTAAAGCCTTGACAATTTGTGCATTGGATGATTGGTGGTATGAATGTTTCAGTCTTCCTGATTCTCTTGCAGATTTTGATCTCTTTGGGTATTTCTGTACCCTGCACACTCAACACTACCACTGATGTATTCTTCTGCAGCTTAGTTTTAATTCGTTCTACCTTTTCTATCTTAGTTTCTGGGTTTTCTTTCACTATGTTTGTGTGGATCTCTTCTTCTGTTAGGTTTGTATCGATGCCCTTGATTACGACTTTTCTAATCTCTTTGATCAGCTCCATTTGTATATTTATTTTATGTGGGAGTTGTACTTCTTTAGACTTTTCTTTCAGTTCATTTATTAGGACCTTGGCTTTTTCTGTGCTGTTCAAACAGATTACTACACCATTGCTTGTTTTTTGTAATCTGTTAATAGATTTTTTGTCTATTATTTTTTCTAGGATAACCATGATTTTGTCATCGGGTAGGGCTCTCAGAGTGGCTTCTGTCCCTCCTACTTGAGTGATTTTAACTCTTCTTCTGTGGGTTTTTGTTTCCTTTAGGCTGTCCTCGGCACTTTCTTTGTGTTCTTTGGTTTCCTGAGTGCATTGGCTTGCATTTCCCTCTTTGTCCTTCCTAATGTGTTCTGCGGCTTTATTTCCTGTCGAAGGTGGTGATCCATTATTTGCAGCACCTTGCTTTGAAGTCAGAATTTCTGTTTTTTTCTCGTTGCTCTTTTTGTTTGTTCCCCTGTCTTTATTTACTTCAGGGTTCACTTTTGTTTTTTCATTGATGGTTTCCATTTTGCCCTTAATTTCTGTGTCCTTTAGACCAGGGCTTTTGTTCCTCTCATTTTCTGTCCGTTTTGATGTTCCTTCCTTATTATGTCTTTCTGATGATTTGCTCCAAGCTTTTCCCTCCCCTAACTGCAATCTGGTTAGCATTATGTTGTACTTATTTGCCCTTATTTTTGCTAAATTAACACCAGGCAAGTCAATATATTTATTTATTTATTTTTTTAAATATAAATTTTAAATTATGTTTAGCTATCAATAATTAAGGGCTGAATAGTCCTACTACTAAGCTAGTAAATTTGTATTAAATTTGATTTTGTTCACGCGCGGCTCTGCGCTGAAAGATGCCTGTATTAATTACACAAAGAAAAGCAAGATGGCTACTGCACTTTACAAATGAAGACCACACGTGGTTGGCCTACCTGTGCTTATTCTATTTCACTAATATTTTATTTATTCAAATACCCCTATCAATTTTAGCTAACGTTTAAAAGCAAGTAATGAATACTATAGGTGGTTAATAATATTTAGTTTAAATATGTTAGAGAAGAGAAAAAACTTATCTGAAATTCGTCTTTTGTAGCGTACTGAAAACTTCCACTGCACTCGAGAACGTGTTGGTTGTCGTGTTCGTAACTTATGAAGCTAACGATGTTGATGAATATAGCCTCCAAGAGAAAGAGGCTATGAAATATAGGCCTTTTCGTGCCAAGAGGAATGTGGTACTTGTTGTTGTTGTTGTTGTTGATTTCGTCTACTATGTTGCTGTAATACCCTGTTCAACCTGAAAGTTGGTTATAATTGGGGTATATAGGGTGTTTACTATCTTCGGTGCTAGCCTGTTGTTAGTCCTGAAAAGGACTGGTCCTAAAAAAGGACCACTAGCTGCCTGTCAGGATACCTCTTTGCTCTTGTCCATTCGGGGTGTCGTGGCGTGTTCATGGTGTACATTTGTTGTTTTCCTATCTGGCTTGTTAGGTTTTGTGAGTTTTTGCCCTCCTCGTTTCTGCTTCTTGTGTCTTCCTTTTCTCCAGTGTCTGGGAAAGCGCTTTTTCTATCATTGTTGGGAGTAGCTCTTCCCACGTTTCCTCGATGACTTTTTCGTTTGATTGGTCGTTCGTTTTAGTGTCTTTTGTGTTTGATGTAATTTCTTCAATGGTCATTCTTTCTGCCTCTATTCTTTTCAGTAGTTGTTCGTTTCCATCTTTCAGTTCTATCAGTTTCCTTACATCTTCTTCTATCTGTTGCTGAATTCTTTTCATGTCTTGGTGTATTATTTTCATGTCGTTTATGACTTGTTGTTGTTTCGCGCTTTCCGAGCTGTCATGTATTTCTTCACATCTGTCAGTTGAGGTTCTGTTTTTGTGTGGCTGGCGGTTTTCTCTCTCCTTTCGCAGTTGTTGTTTCAATTCTCTCACTTCAGTCGTGAGCCCTCTGACTTGTTCCGTTAGGCTGTCTTGGCGCCTATCACCTAGAGTACTTGCCTTCAGTGTGTTTTTTGCCTCATGGTATGATACTCTCTTTCCAATGGCAACTGTAATTATTTGCCTTGTTTGTTGGTATTCGGGACATCCTCGGTATCGTGCTCCGTGCTTTCCGAGGCAGTTGGTACATTTTCTATTGTTATTTGGTGCTTTGTAGTCTTGGTCTTTTTTGGCCTTTGGGCAGTCTTTGTATTCGTGGCTGCCCGCACAGTATCTACAGACCGTCTCTTTTCTGCACGTGTTCCTTGTGTGAGAAAATCCCTGGCACTTTGAACATTGTATCACTGGCGGGATGAAGGCATGTGCTCTTCGAGGTCTATTCTGGATAGTGATGTTTTCTGGGACTGTTTTCCCCTGTAGAGTCACTATTATCAGTCTGGTGTCTTCTTTGTTCCAGGATTTAAGCCTTTCTGCGTGTGTGAATCTGTACCGAGGGTTTTCGGCCTGGATGTAGCTGAGGGCCTCTGTGTCTGACAAGTTGGTGTCTATCCCTTTGATGACTACTCTCTTGGTTTCAGTGTAGATTTCTGCTTGGATTTTGATCCGGTGTGGTAGCTGAAATTCTTTAGGCCCGGATGCCAGAGCAGTCATCAGCGATTTAGTTTTTTCTGTATCATTCAGGGCAAGTGTCACTCCCTGTTGGTGCCTTCTGATACTAATTATGCCTCTTTTGCCTACTACTTTCTCCAGGACATTGATTACTTTGTCGTCCGGGAGTGCCCTGAGTGTGGCTTCTCCTTCCGACAACTGCGTAATTTTTATTTTGCGCTCTTGATCCTGTTCTTTGTGAATACTTTTTCTTAGTTCGCCTGGGCGGCATCTCCCATCTGCTACCACTGGTTGAGTATTTGTCTTCGGGCTCGGTGCCCTGTCCTCTTCTGTCTGCTTGTGATTTTGCTTCTCTTGTTCACCTCGGAGGACTTGGCTGTTCTTTGTAGGATTCCGGCGTATCTCGATGTCTGACACTCGAGCCGCCTCAAATAGTGCTTCTTTCATCTCGGCATCGTGTGGTGGTGTCAACGGTGTTTTGTGCAGCTTCTCTGTAGTAGACAGGGCTTCAGTTGACGATTTGGGTACTTGTGGTGGTGGTCCCTGGGTTTTAGGCTCCTGTCTTCTTTTTCTTCTTTCCAACATCTGTTTTATCTGTTCTAACGCTTTCATCTGGTCTTCTTCTTCTGACATCTGTTCTATCTGCTCTAATGCGCTCACCATGTAGTCATATTCTGGGTCTTCATCGTCAAGTTCAGAACTGCTTGCATCTGCTTTCTGCTCTTCCTCGCAAGGAGTCTGGTCATTCGGGCTCTCAACCGGGTCGATACACGTCGCAGCTAGCTCCGTCATCGTATCAAGAGTTGGAGAAATTTCGGTCCCCGCACGAGTACTTGGGGCAGTTTTGCTCTCTGGCTGTCTTTCTTTGTTGATTGTGTTATTCCCCTGGCTGTTCTGCGCTGGTGGGCTGGTATATATGTGGTACCTTAGTTTATTTATAACATATAAATGTAATGTTATTTAAACTATAATTGTTAAAATAAATTGCAATCCTTATTAATAATTTATAAGTTTCTAAGTTGTACTAAAAATATTTTCCAACATAATTGTTGGATTCTTTGTTAATTTAAATTTTATTTAAAAATAAACAAACGTAGTTCTTTACAAAATATATAAAAAAGTTAATTAAGAAAAGTTAATAAACTAAAAAAACAATTTTTTTAATTCCCTTAAAATATATTATTCTTGCTTCCCTTTAAATATTCCTTCCTGTTACAATGGATGGGTTTGAAAAAAAATCGAAAAAAGGTGATTCGTCTTACGAGGACAAAAGACAAAGAAAATAGTCTACGTTACGGCCACAAGGCCTTCGTCAGGAAAGGAAAGAAAGTGAAGGCTAGATAGGACACATAAAAACTAAATAAAATAAAAACTGGGTACTTCCCTGAAGGCAAGAACCGAAATTCTATCAAAATCGCTTTCTGTTGATGAGCGCGTGGCTGAACAGAAAGTGACTTCCGCCGCCGGATGTACACAATGCATACTAAGAAACTAAAAAACGAAACCGGACAATAAACTACCCAACGTGATAAAAGTGGGGACTGGAAATAGAAGAGGACAGAATGAGTGGGAGATAAATAAATATGAAATAAAAAAATGTATATGGCATACAAATAGAAGAATAGGATAAGAGTGGAAAGAGTAAAATAGAGCAAGAGAGGAGAGCGTGACCTCAGACAAAGGTGTGAAAAGTGTTGAGACCGGCTGGTTTTAGACACCCCATGCGGTGGATAAGACGGTTCTCAAGCTGTTCTCGGCTGGCAGTGTCAGAGGAGCAGGATCGGATCGCTGTGACCTGGATGTCGATGGGACCATGGTGGTCAGAACCATTGAAGTGTATAGCAACTGGTGTTGACTTTTGCTGAGCGATGTCATTTAAGTGCTGGCTGAATCTGTCCCCAAGTCGTTTGCCTGTTTGGCCAATATAGGTTTTGCAGCAACGTTTACATATGATCGTATAAATGACATTGCGCGATTCACACGTGAAGCTACTAGTGATGGTGTACGTAGCCTTAGGAAAGGACACCTTCTGGGTTGAGATGACATACTTGCACGTGTTGCATCGTGTCCGACCACAGGGTAGTGTGCCAAAGTGAGTGGCATTCTCCTTTGGGAGACGGCTGTGAACAAGAAGATCCTTCAAGTTCTTGTCACGTCTATATGCCACCAAAGGTGCTTCACTGAATACTTTTTGGGTCAGAGGCTCTGCTTGGAGGATAGGGAGGTGGCGGAAAAGGATCTGTTTGACAGTAGTACTGTGAGGGTGATGGGTCAAGATTAATTTGACTCTATCCGAAGTGGATTTATGGTGAGGTTTGAGGGCCTCCAGACGAGAGATGGGGAGCACACGTTGGAGAGCAGAGGTGAGAACATGTTCTGGATAAAGTCTGTTACGGAAGAAATCCAACATCTCATTTGCTCGTAAGTGGAAGTCATCGTCGTCTTGGCATAAACGGCGGAGGCGGAGAAGTTGTGAAAAAGGAAGGGAGTCACGACAGGCCCGAGGATGAGAAGAGGTATACAGGAGGTAGCTGTGGGCATCTGTCGGCTTGTAGTATACTGAGGTATTAAGGCCGGAGGGCGTGATAGAAATAGTAATGTCAAGGAAGTTGACAGATACTGTGGAGACGAGGGAGGTGAACTTGATGGTGGGGTGAAAGTGGTTCACAAAGTCGATGAAGCGGTGTAAATCAGTCTCAGACATATCTGTGAGACCTATGCCATCATAGATATATCTGCGGTAAAACCCAGGGAAAGGACCAGAGTATTGTTGCCATATCTGATGCTCCAAATGGCCCATGAATAGACAGGCATAGCTGGGACCCATCTTCGTTCCCATGGCAACACCACTAATTTGGTCAAAAAACTGACCATTGAATTCAAAGGAATTCAGTTGAAGGACCAGTTCAGCAAGACGGAGAAGAGTGACAGTGGATATAGAAGGGCAAGTGCGTTGGTCCAGAAAAAACCGAAGAGCTCGGAGATCATCAGAGTGGGGAATAGAGGTATACAGAGAGCAGACGTCCAGCAAGAAAAGACGGTAGGAGCGGTCTGCTGGGAGTCGGATAGAGGAGAAAGTTGTAAGAGCGTGATTGGTGTCTTTGATGAAGGAGGGAAGATTCTCAACGATAGGCTGGAAAATGCTATCGAGGAAGTCAGAAATGTGTTCAGTAGGACAAGAACAGGCTGAGACAATAGGTCTTCCAGGGTTTTCGATCTTGTGAATTTTGGGGAGCATGTAGAATACAGGCTTGCCCAAAGAGCTGTCATGAATCCTAAGATGAGATGCTTCGGGAGGAAGATCATTACTAGTGATAAGCTGTTTAATCGTGTTGTGTACAATGCGATTGTTAGAGACAGTCGCATCGCTGGTCCTGGACCTGTAAAAAGAGCCATTGGTCAACTGGTTTTTGCCTTCACTTAGGTACAAGTCCTTCTGCCAGACGACAATGGCTCCTCCCTTGTCAGCCGGTTTGATGACAATGTCGTCTCTACGGCGAAGAAGGGAGAGAGCACTAGACTCTGCCGAAGTGAGATTGGAATAATGCAATCTACGAGGGCGGAGCTGCTGAATGTCATGGATGGTGTTCTTGATATACAGGTCCAGGGCATGAGAGGCTCCAGGTTTAGGTGTAAAGGGAGGTTTAGTAGAGTCAGAAAAGCGTGCGAAGATGTCGGATTCAGCCTGAGACTGCGGAGTGCCGTCTTTCTCTCTAAAATGGAGCTTCAGCCTCATGCGACGGTGAAACCGATGAACATCCTGGAGGAGATTGTATTGGTCTAGGGTCGGACGAAGAGGAACAAATTTTAAGCCCTTACTAAGAACAGAGCGCTCTCCCTCAGAGAGGGGTAGATCTGGGGGGATGCAGACTACCTGAGTGCATGATGGAGTGGAGGATGGAGGGGTAGCTGTGGGGGTAGGGATGAGACGGGATAGTTTATGGTGTTCAGACGTGGAAAGGAACTCATGCAGCTGCCGGTTCAGTGTGTGGATAGTGGTGCGTATCATAGAATAGAAAGGGAAGCTGTTGGAGGTGAGACAACGTAAGCGAAGCAGAAGCTGGGTCTGTTGGGCACTGAGGTCTGATAAAAGGCGGGAGTGACTGGCGGCCACTACGCGCATACGTTGAAAGCCACATCTGGTCTCAATTCGTTGTAGGAGACGTTGTTCCCTATGATTGAGTGTACCAGCAGATGGATGAAAATTGGAAGAAAATCCATTAGGAAGAATTTTGTGGTGGAGGCAGGTGTGAATGAAGTGGAGATGAGAGGTGAATCTAGTTTTCTTGAAAGTAACAACGCAAAGTCAATAGCGACACGGGATATATCAGGAGGTAGGGAGCTAAAGCTGGTGGTAACCGACACACGGAGAGAGTTGATAAAATATTTCAGAGAGGGCATAGTGGGGAAAAGTAAAACGTCCAGAAAATAAAAAACGTAAAATATGAAATAAATAAAATATAAAACGCTGAAACAATAAATAAATAGGGTAGATTGCGGTAATATAAGGTATGAAGGAAGAATAGGGAAATACGAAAATAAATAGGTGAATAGGATATAAAATACTGAGAAAAGGCGATAGGATAGGATCAGGGAGATAAGCAGGATAGGTAGATAGAGATACGAGATAACAGAGACACGGTGCAGTCAAAAAATATATATAAATATAATCGAGGAAGTGGAGGGGAACTGCGGTAAGACGTGGAATACAATGGATGGGTTTGAAAAAAAAATCGAAAAAAGGTGATTCGTCTTACGAGGACAAAAGACAAAGAAAATAGTCTACGTTACGGCCACAAAGCCTTCGTCAGGAAAGGAAAGAAAGTGAAGGCTAGATAGGACACATAAAAATTAAATAAAATAAAAACTGGGTACTTCCCTGAAGGCAAGAACCGAAATTCTATCAAAATCGCTTTCTGTTGATGAGCGCGTGACTGAACAGAAAGTGACTTCCGCCGCCGGATGTACACAATGCATACTAAGAAACTAAAAAACGAAACCGGACAATAAACTACCCAACGTGATAAAAGTGGGGACTGGAAATAGAAGAGGACAGAATGAGTGGGAGATAAATAAATATGAAATAAAAAAATGTATATGGCATACAAATAGAAGAATAGGATAAGAGTGGGGAAAGAGTAAAAGCTTATTTCTTCATTACAGTTTAAGATACTTTCTATCTGAAAAACATTCACACACATCTGACTTTCGTGTGTTTTTATGGAGCGCCATCCTTGTTGACTTTAGAGACTATGTTTTTCAACTTCCTACTCCTTGTGGTGTAGTGAAGCAGTTACATTAATTTTTTCCATAATGCCCTAGTCTACATTATACGAAAAAAAACAACATCAAATTAAAATAAACAAACAAAGACTGAAAACATTTCATGCATACCATTTAATTTCCATAAAATTGATACCTGTCTTTGCTTGTCAATGAGGGAAGGAAAAGGCAGGGAATAAGGGAACTGGTCCCCCCACCCCTCTATAATCTTGTATGAGTTTCGTCTGCATTTTGTAATACACGATTTTTTAAAATAACTTTGCAATAAATAACCCTCTTACATGTAGCAAAAATTGTTATTTCAAGAAGATATGAGAAATGTTAATTAAAAAAAAAAAAACAAAAAAAAAAAACGAAATGGAGTTAATTCCCCTCAAATATATTATTTTTGCTTCCCCTTAATTTTGTTTCAATCGTAACGTGTATAAAACTGGTGTGAATATTTCGCTAAAGCTATTTTAGTGAAGAAATAATGACACATCGAAGTAACTGGAAAAAAAAAACCCAGATCTTTCCGGCAATTCTCTTCGCTGTTAGCTAAGCTGTCAGAGCGACGGAGTCGGGTAATTCCTCTGATACGGCCGGCAACTACCCCAGCTTCAGTGAAATACAGAGGTAGTGTCTTCACAATCAGTCTTGCTCCGTTAAGCAGTAATTTTTCGTGTTTCCTCACAATCTGTTACATTGGTATCCACATCTCGATATTGCTTAGATTCTCCCAGAATACGTTATTTGTTAAAGGGACAAAATGACTATCTTTAGTAG
The DNA here is from genome assembly GCA_024509875.1 of Oreohelix idahoensis. Lineage (NCBI taxonomy): Eukaryota > Metazoa > Mollusca > Gastropoda > Stylommatophora > Oreohelicidae > Oreohelix > Oreohelix idahoensis. Next base: position 71,808 of record JAMPIV010013883.1, read on the forward strand.
CACCCTTAACAATTACTATCACATCTTTATCTGTATAAAGAATAACCATTCACATTTGCTCGCGTCTTGTTATGAAAACCTTTGGAAAAATCTATGCATTTATCATTTTCCATGCATAGTGCTGCACTATTTGGTCCACGTATCATAGTTCTAGGACATACGTGGATGTAGCGAAAGGTTTTTAAGAGTATAGTTGTCAGTGTAGAACAGACAAAGAAGTCAGTCGGAAAAGAATATAGTCCCAGTGTCAGAAAAAAAGCACTGGTATCACAGGATAGTCACGGCTGTGACGGTCTCTGCTTCAGATAGTATTCAGATTAAAGTCAGAGCCTAAGATGCCACCTTTGCTATGTAACTAACCTATGATAAGTAACAAATTCAGTAAAATAAATTCCAACTGCAACAATATAAATTTGATAAGTCAGATGAATACAACTACTGAATCATTTATTATGTACATCTATCTTTTGGTATCTTCTTATGCAATTTATGAATGATGGAAAATGATGAAAGTGAATGAAATAAAAAAATTAATTTCACATTTATATAAAAGTTAAGTTGTAAATATTAATTTAGACAACAGTCCTTGTTGAGATCTTCAAATAATTAAAATGTTCCTTCAATTTCCTTTAGAACTAAAAGTCACGTGTCTTGACTCTTGACAAAGAACAGTTTATCATCACTACATTTATTTATTTCTTTTGATCTTTTCTTTTGATTCTCACAGTGGTTGATGCATATAGTTGGTCTTCGTCTTCAACAAACGAGACTACTATCATGTCTTTCCTTCCAGCCATTCTTTTTTAATCCATCTAAGTTTACGTACTCCTATGCACAATCTCTCCCTTTGTTTACACGCCATTGTGACCGGCTCGTCGCAAGTGAGCGTTTGCGGCTTCTGATTGGCTGCCCATATTTCCCTTCTTTCTATCAAAACAAAGCATGGTTTCATTACGCTACACAGCTTCTCCCCTTTCAAGCTGTGACTTTGTACAGCTGACAATGTAAACAATGCCGCAGTTATTTTTCTTCCGTCTCTCGTTCCATTATGGTGGGATTTCAACTGAGAAAGTCAGCACCCACATTCTGGTTTCTTTGATATTGATTTCTCTTTTCTATTTCAAATTTTCCCGTTCTACTTATCATCCATACCCCTACTGCTGGGTACTCAGCATAAGGTTTTCCATTTGCTTTTCCGCATGGTGAAAAGGATCTGTATGTTTCAGCCGAATTTTACAGCCTTGTTTTTCCTCATATGGGTTTGCGGGTTCCCCTCGCAACTTCTTAGACATTCGATTTTGGCTAAAGAATTGTTTCCTTATATCCAGCTCATAGGGTTCCGCCAGTCATCTAGACGGTATGGGATGCTTCTTATCCCCTCTCGTGCCAATACCGAGAGTCACCATGGTCGCTGGTTTTCTGGTAGATTTCTTGTTAACGTGTCCGTCGATTTACTGAATCTACATTAAGGCAATCTGAACAGGAATTTATATACCGAGTGATGTCCTCAGTAATACCTGGCCAGTAGTAATGGGTGGCTATCTTTTGTTTTGTGGCACCATTATCCAGGTGTTCACTCAAAGTTGCAATGTGTCCCCATTCTATAACCTTGTTTCTATACTTGGATGGTACAACAATTTGCCCATGGCCTTTTGGCCCTCTGCCAGCTTTCGTGTGCAAGAGTCCATGCTCCTATAGAAATCTCCTTTTCTTGGAGGGTTATGTATTTTTGGCAGTTTGCCAAAGCAAGGCTTCAATGTGCTATCAGCTGCTTGAGCTTTTTCCATCTCCGTCGGATGCATTTCTAATTTAGTGTTCCTCTCTATGCTCCTGGAGTCAGACCTGGTTTTACAGGTTCTCCTAAAAAGACATATCTACGCCCCAATGTCAGTGAGTAGAAAAGATCATCTAGTACTGCTGTATTTATTTCCTCTTGCACAAAGCGACAACTGACTTGAATCTTCGCTATGGGCAAAGTTAGGGGTAATGTTCCCTTGAGTGGCCCTTGAATTTCCATTGTTTCTGTGGTGATTTATTCAGGGCGCACCAGAGATGCACAAACGATCGCGTCATAGGACAAACTCGTGTCTTACATCCCTGTGACTTGTTTGCCATTCACGGACACTATTTCCTGTATGGGTGGGTGATGGAGGCTATTCTGACTCACTGTAAGTTCCTCCCTATCAGAAGTCCTGTAAACATGCAGCATCATGAAGAGGATTTTTCTTCCCACACTCGACACTATTGTGGTTGTTTATTTTGCGTAACCTACACCACTTTTCTTCCTTTCTTGAAGGTTTCTTGTCATATCCTAAATGGTTCTTGTCTTTGTAGTCAAATCTTGGCTTTTTCTTGTAGGCATGTTCCTGGTTTGAACCATGTGCCATGTAACGAAATAATTAGCGGGTTGTAAGTACTGAGCACCGCTCAAGGGTTAAGGAGTACGCCTGAGCTATTTTGACTGACAGCGAGATTGAGAGAAACCCCGTGCGAGGAATGCGAGCACGGTGAAGTGTGAAAAAGAGGACAGGGATATTTTTAAGGAGATGGATTGCGGATTTGATACTGGACGGAGTGTTGTGTGATAGCTTGTTCATGGGTTTGCATTGTAATGGAATTGTGATTGAATTCTAAATTGAATTGATTTTGTAGGCTTGTGACGAGGAAGTCCGGCCATTGGCTATTGCGTGTTGTGAAGTCGTGCACCAATATTATGATTGTATTTCAATAACCAGGATTTGTTAGATTCGTACTGGTTGCAATACACAGATGTGTGTGACTGTGCACTCGGATTTCGTTATTGATTATTATTCGAACGTCCTGTACCTGTTTTCTGTCACAAGCCCATAACACATCCCCTAGATAGATGTTACTTCTCCTAACATGCCTCATATCTTGGGTTAGGTTTGCGAAATTGATCATGAGCAGGTTCCTCTTCTACACCTTCGGATGTACTCGTATTTTTATACTCCAGTGAAGATTATGTCCTTTTCTTTTTAGTTCCTTGCACCGCGGCTTGAGCTGCCTGATATCTCTCAGCACATTTTAAAATGTCTTTCAGCCTCTCTGCTCCTTGTTTCATAAGGAATTTCCTATTTCTTGAGGCATGGAATCTTTCACTTGCTCCACCATGACCATTTCTTTCAGATGCTCATAGGTTTTCTGAAACTTTCCCAAGCTACTCCATTTCATCAAATACGTTTCTACTTTAGCTGAGAACTGGTTATAAGTTTCTCCAGGTTGAAGCTTAGCCGTCCTGAATTTCTTCCTATAAGCCTCTGAGTTTTGTTCATAACGAACAAGCAATGCATGCTTCAGGGCTTCATAACCTTTCTGATCTTCTTTGGGAAGTTACAACAATACCTCATAAAAAATGCCCATCAATCCTTGAGATAGCTTTAGACTCTACTTTTCTTTTTTCAAGCCTTTCATACATATCTAGGTAGACCTCTATTGCATCCTCTTTCTCAACAAATGGGTCCAGATGGAAGTTCATGGCTCCATTTGAGGTGCTTTGGCTGGATATACTATCAAAGTGAGGTGCGCCACTTCCATTGGTGCTAGTGAAAGCCTGAAGTTCAAGTTCAAGTTGTCTTATTCTCAGCTCAAGGTATCTCTCAGCTTGTAACCTCCTATCTTCCCTTCAGCATTAGCTGCCAACCTCCTTTCTTCAGCCTCCAATTTCTTGGCTTGAGCCTCAGCTTGCAACATTAACCTCTTTTCTTCTCTCTCAGCTTCTAATTTCTTGCCTTCTCTCTTAGCTTCTAATTTCTCTGCTTCAGCTTCTAATTTCTTGGTTTCTCTTTCAGCGTCTAATTTTTTAGCTTCTCTCTCAGCTTCTAATTTCTTGGCTTCTCCCTCAGCTTCTGCTTTCAATTTCCTGTCCTCTCTATCCACAAGTTTGCCCACTTCAGTCGTGTCATATTGAATGAGGGCATCGCTTGTCAAGCCCAACTCCTTTCCCATCTGCATGATCGCAGTCCTAAACTTCACCAAGTCAGCCATGATAGTTAAGTTGAGTAGTGTATGTAACTTTACTACCTTAATTAACTGATATTAATCTTAATTAACTAAGGACAGTACAATATATGCACAACTTTGTGAGGGTCAACTATTTACTAAGTACTTGTATGGTACATTCCTAAGAAAAATCCTATTATTGAATTTTTTCAGAAAAAAAAATTAATTAACAACTTTTTTGTGGCAAAACATAGAATTTGAATATAATGTGTGGCTCAGGATTTACAAGTATATCACGCGATCGAGCCCTCAGTGTAGCAAAATGTTTTTAAGAGTATAGTTGTCAGTGTAGAACAGATAAAGAAGTCAGTCGGAAAAGAATATAGTCCCAATGTCAGAAAAGAGCACTGGTATCACAGGATAGTCATAGCTGTGACGGTCTCTGCTTGAGATAGTATTCAGATTAAAGTCAGAGCCTAAGATGCCACCTTTGCTATGTAACTAACCTATGATAAGTAACAAATAGGAAGCCGCGCAAGCGTAGTGGTTACAACACCGCTCTGGCGACCGGGTGATCCAGGATCAAACCAGGGCGACGGCATTTGAGGATTTTTCGTCGACTGGGATTTGGACTGGATTAACTCGAGACCTGGCGGGACATTTGAAGGAGTGTCGTCGACCAGGGATTGGCGGCTCCTGAGCCGACCCAGCTCTAATGGGTACCTCCGAAATCGGCGAGTATCTGCCTGAATGGCGAGGGACACCTGCCTCTGTACAAGAAAAAAGGGATACTCACGTAAAATCAATGTCAGGTTAGACATTAATAATAACCTGAGATTTCGCCTCGAGTATTAGCGGGCGTACGAAAAAAAAAAAAAAAAAAGTAACAAATTCAGTAAAATTCAAACTGCAACATTATAAATTTGATAAGTCAGATGAATATAATTACTGAATCATTTATTATGTACAATTATCTTCTTATGCAATTTATGAAGATGGAAAATGATGAAAGTGAAGACTTATATAAAAGTTAACAAGCGAGACTAATATCATGTCTTTCCGTCCAGCCATTCTCTTTTATATTAAAAGTCTAACAAGCTATGCACAATCTCTCCCTTTGTTTACACGCCATTGTGACCGGCTCGTTGCAAGCGAGAGTTCACGGCGTCTGATAGGCTGCCCATATTTCCCTTTTTTCTATCTTAACAAGGCATGGTTTTATTACGCTACAGTGGATACAAATGGATAGGACACAAATTGAAGAAACCTGTTGATAGCATTACAAGGCCGTCCTTGGTCTGCAATCCCCAGGTAATAGAGAGAGAGATGTAGATTATTAAAAAAACACACGGAGAAGAAAGCTGGACACGGAAATGAACATAACGACGAAAGAACGAAAAGAACTGAGGGCACGCAACAGGAGGACTTGGAATAGATTTGTTGAAGGCCTAAGCTCGTTGGTGCATATGATTATAGCCTCATTGACTGGTTGACCATTAAGGATTTTTTAAACCGTGGAAACCCTTGTGCATCGTGTATTACTTACTGATCGATGTCGCAGGTCAACCGTAATGAACGTATCAACAAAAGTTACTAAAATGTGGATATGATGCAATCCACGTTTTTGAAACTCAATAGTCTACACTATCGGTTCTTAAAGTGGGGTCTGCGGACTCCTGGGGGTCCCCGAGACCGTTTAAGGGGGGTTCACGAGGTCAAAATTATTTTCTTAATAATCTAAGACGTCATTTGCATTTTTTTTTAAATTTACCATTTTGCCTCGTTTTGCGGAGGAGCGCTATTTTCAACTTAGATACACGTTCCTTCAGTTGTGTAATAGGGCGCATATCCAGATATAAAAGACTGTGTGGTCTTGAACAGTAGTTAAATACTTTCACTCTGATTCTCTCACGGTATAAACCCATATAAATAAAAGCTCTTATGGGTCCTCAATAATTTTTAAGAGTGTAATGGGTCCAAATACTAAAAAGTTTGAGAAATGCTGGTCTACACAAATGCTACATATTTTTGTAGTACACCAATCACCGTTACGTCTGTAATGAGCACAGTGATTCTCCATTTAATCTCCATCTTATTTCTGCAGTAGTTTCAACGACCTCAATATTGTTTACGGTTCTTGGAAAGATGGCGCCTTCTGAAAGCCTCGTTAAAAATAAATAAATATATATAAATATTTAAATTTCATGAAGTCCATGCAGAGCCATTAGCGCAGCTGGGTGGTTCGATATCGACCACCTGCTCTAAATGTTCCGTTCTTCTCGTTATTTGTTCATTTGTATTGACCTTGACCTTTCTTGACCTTGATCAGGCCCTTTGATTGCTTTTATTTCCCTGTTAGCTATAGTACATCATTATTATCTCTCCTTTTTGCTCCTTATGGAGCATAGAACTATCACAGCAGCTAGCCCTTTGCAAGAATGTTGCACTAAAGCTTTCATTTGCTCTTGCAGCTGTCTTTTCTGTAGCAATTTATTTTACATGGTGCGGTCGCCAAACCTATATATAAAATCCCAGCTTTTTATGTCAGTGCGTAACGCTAAGGGATGCAACTTTGGTTGAAAGTTAGACATTAATTATATTGTTTCCCTTATTTAGGTACTCTCCCGATAATAGTAACACTTACAAAAGAAGAATACGCAAATGACGGTGTGCACAAAAATATATTTATAGAATGTATGACCCCATATACACACATTGGGATCCTCGCTGCTGTTACGTAGTTCGTGTACTGTGGTGATGCACAGTGGTTAAAAAAAATACTTTTGAATAAGTAAAATTGCCGTTAGGTATTGGTGCTTTTGAATTTAATTCCCGTCTTATGACGGGCTTTTACACTAGTTAAATATAAAACTTCATTTTAGTTGCTTCACGAGACGTGCCTAAAGTATTTAGTATTGCTATTCTTTCTGTGCCTCCTTATAGACCCACTGGAACAACAGAGGGTTGTACACAGAAGATTCTTTGGTTGCAGCTTCATCTGTATGTCTTGCCAACTCATATGTGTATTTCTTCTTGTCTATTTTGATACTTCTTGTTTCTTTGTTTGCTTCTGTGTTTAGTTCATCGGCAGTGGCTTAGAAATGTTTGGCGTTTCTTCTGTTTAAATCACAGTTCTGATTTTTTCATTCTTTAGTCTTATTTATGGTGTCTGTTGTGATCAACGTTTTCTGTTGTTTTCCAAGAACTTCGAATGTCTCATTCCTTATATTTGTTTATCTGTTGCGAGTACTCTTCTGTATTTGCTCTGTCTTCTAGATGATGAAGCACTTTGTACTTACTGAACTGTGAGTTGTTCTTTTGCGTCTTGATTTCTGAGAAGTGGGACATTTAATAGCTGTTTATATCTATGCGTGTTGCTGTATATTTTCTGCGTTTCATCTTTATTTTGGCTAACAGAAGATGGTGATCTGATGTCACATCTGCTCCTCTCCATACGTTTGTATCATGTAATGATGATGTCAACTTCTTGTTAATGTATATGTTCAATCCGATTTTCTGTTCTGTGGTCTGGTGATATCTATGTTCCTTTGTGCATTCTATGATGTGGAAAGAAGCTCTCTCCTTTAGCCAGTTGATTTGAAGTTTGTGGATAGTTCTCCATTGTAGTTCATCGCCCCAACCTTTTGCAATGTCGCTACAGTTCCTTTTATCCCAGATATTTTGAAGTCTGATGTAAAAGTCGTCTTTCATAGATTCTTTACTGCGGTTAGTTGATGCATAACATTGAATTATTTTTATCTTTATGTTCCTTTTGACAGCCATGGATGCTACTGACAGTCATCTGTCCCATTTTGCTTACCATTCTGTACGTCCCTCCTATGCTCCCTTTTAGCCCAGAGACCAATTGCAGTAGTTGTCTCCTTTCCGTGTCCTGCTCTTTATTTTATTTTGCAGTATATGTTTTACACTGTATTGGATAGCGCGTCGAAGGCATATATTTCAGAAATAAAACGTACTTTTTATTAATATGAAGGGCGGGTTGACATTAGTGGAAATTTGCAAAAATCGAATGTCTCTTTTAAGAGAACGCCTGCATATGATTAAGTTAAGTATCACTTTTAAAAATTAATATTAATTTAATAATTTCTTCTTATTCTTGAATTCTTAGTCCCTGACTGACAAAGCAGCCAGTGGCCATCACGCCCAGTGGCGTCTTGTTGGGCAGCAACACACTGTCCCCATTTTGCTCGGTCAGTAGCCATCCTTCGTGCCGTGTCCCAACTCTGGTTCATGTTTTGCATCTCAGCCTCCACTGTTCTCCGCCGGTTGTCTTTGGTCTATCTCTCTTTCGCTGTCCTTCTGGGGTCCATAGCATAACAGTTCTGGTGATGGTGTTAGGATCCCTTCTGAGGACATGGCAAACCCAATTCCAGCGTCTGCCTGCAATGATGGTGTGCACGCCTTTTTTGACTGCACCGTGTAAGCAGTTCCTGGTTGGAGATGGTATTCGGCCAAAAAATTCGAAGAATTTTCCTTAGGCAGGTTATATGGAACTAGGATCATTTGGACGTTTCATCTTCTGCTGTTCACCAGCACTCCGCGCCATACTAAAGCTCAGAATGTACGCAACACTCAATTTAATAATTAAAAGGTAGTTAAAAGCATTAAAATGACAAGCAGAAAGATAAACATTCTGTTTGTGTATGACAGAAGTATTACAATGGTATGACACGATTACTAATGTGTAACTGATATAAAGCACTATACTAGTGGAACAGTTGAAAACTCTGGAATTGGATAAGAAAACCAGTTGATAATAATTTTACAGTTACGTGGGCCACAATGATTACACCAGATGGGAAAAACATCATTGCAAATAAGAACAGATTATGTTGATCAAAGGTTGCATTCCATCAATTGAGGATCGTCATATGCAATAAATACCAACGGGCTGATCACCCGTTTGCCAGTCACTTCGATTACGGAAACAACAGCAAATGGATTGATTTGCCGTTGCCCTAAAGACGCCAATAGGCGTGATGGGAAACAATGGCAAAGAAAACCTATCTGCTGTTGCCCTAAGACGCCACTAGGCGTAATGACCACTGACTGCTTTGACGGTCGGTGGCTAAGGACGGAAGAAGAGGAAGAAGATATGCAATAAATACGTGTCATTTAACACACGAAAAAGCACTTTGAAGTGCTACATCATATCAATATTATCGTATGGAAGTGAGTCCTGGACAGTGAGCAAAATGGTTACATAAATTATTTGTGGGCACAGAGATGTGGTTTCTCATTTGAATGTTGAGATTCACAAAGACAGCTAAGATAGCTAACAAAGAATGTTTGAGTTATTCATTATCTTTTCACTCTGGCTTTCTCTGTATCTATTTTCCTCTCTTGTTTCTGTGGTCGTGATGAGTCCGGATTCTGTTCTTCTTTCTCATCAGATACCCGGTTATGGTTGATTGTGTTCTCCTTACATTTATTATTACATTTCTTTGTTCATTAGCTCTAATGCTTATTAATAGTAAAATATTAAAGCAATAAGCTGAAATTTTTAGTCTTGTATTATATTATTTTTGTTTTTGACATTTAGCCATGTTTAATTAAAAAATAAAAACTTATTAGATTAAATACTTTTAAATAAAAAATGTTAACTCACTACTAATTATCTTCATGTCTGTGAAAAACAAAGGCATTAATTACCGTCTAAATGATTATATTTCCTTCCCCTTAAAAAGACAATTGTCTGTGGCCCAGATCAAGACGCTTATTCTTTCATAACAATTGAAGATAATTTCTCATCATCATCATGATCATGATCATGATCATCATCATCATCATCATCACCACCACCATCATCATCATCATCATCACTATCATCATCATCATCACCTTCAATATCATCACGATCATCATCATCATCAACATCACCATCACCACCATAATCATCATAATCATCACCACCACCATCATCATCATCGTCTTCATTGTGACGGTATTGCCTCCCCTGCTTTGCAGTAGTGGTCCAACAGTGGCCAAAAGTCAAGAGTATTTAATATGGGCTTCAAAGGTATCTACCTTCGCACAAGATCACTCTTGGCAGAGATGTAGATAGAAGGGTGATGACACTTCTATTACAAAGGGAGTCTTCACAAGATATTCAGAATAAGCGAGAACAATACTGCTTTGGCTGAGTATGTTAACTCACTCTGTAATTCTGCCGACGCTTTTGTAAAGGATTTAAGCACTCATTCTTCAGCTCGTTTAAGCCCCCACCCGTGATTTACTCAGTGGAATTCTATTATTCTAGTATAGCTCTGTTTAGAGTGTGTGTAGTAATTTTGACTGAGACAAACATGCAGTAACTTTAAAATGATTAAATCGAAGTTAAATTTGTAACATTACAAATAACACAATTTAATAATCACTTTAGGTTTTAACAGTTGGAAAATAATTTGAATAGTTATGGTTCAAGAAAAGTTATCATCACAGGCTTTAGGGAATGTGAGATGCTACAAGAAGTTCAAGTGGCAGCATAAATTTGAACTTAGCTGCCACTAACGGTTCTGCTCCTTTATTTAGGTTGGTTCTTTTCACTCTGCTCACGCTCGTCTCTGATCAAGGTTGTGAGGGTATTAGCGTCATTCGTTTTCCAGAAACGTCAAGGAGAGTCTACCATGTGGGTCCTTTGTCTTAAAGCTTAGGCCACGGATCAGATAATTTTGAACGTAAGGCAGAGGTCACTCTCCCATATATGGTAATAAGATGTCCGATGCCCTTGTGTACAAACTTCCAAACACATCGGTAACTGCATATGACCATGTGTTCGAGATGTAGCAATCTTACTTTTATCTAAAGTAATCTTGTCACCCATGTCTTATCGGTGATTAAGCCAATAGCACTGGCCGATGTACGTGTTAATCTGCCGCGCCGATAGCCAACAAATCTGGGCAGCGCCAAGCAAATGGGATTATTATCACCTACAATGAGTGTCGAATAATTTGATAAAATCAAATATCTGCCACCTAGCAGAAAAATAACGAAGAAAGATAGAAAGAAAAGTTCGACAATTGAGAGCAAATTAAAAAAAAAGTAACACAAATGTACCGATACTGCTGGAGTGAAACAAAGATCGATAGAGGCCATCCCGTTTTGTCACAATCATCATCACCATCATTATTATCACCATTATCATACTATCATCCCCATCATCATCATCACTACCATCATCATCATCATCATCAACATCATCTCCACCACTATCATCATCATCACCATCAACAGCACCATCATCATCATCACTATCATCATCACCATCACCATTATCATCACCATCATCATCATTACCATCATCATCATCATCATCATCATTATCATCATCATCATCATCAATACCATTATCATCATAGTAGTCATTATCATTATCATCATCATCATCAACATTATTATCATCATCAACACTATCATCATCATTATCACCACCATCACCATCATCAACAACATTATCATCATCATCACCATAACCATCACCATCATCATCACTATCATCATCATCATCTCCCCATTATCATCATCATTACAATCTTCGCCACCATCATCATCATCATCATCACCACCATCATCATCACCATCATCGTCTTCATCAACACCTCTATCATCATCACCATCATCATCATCATTACCATCATCATCATCATCACCACAATCATCACCATCAACATCATTATCATCATCATCACCATCATCCTCACCATCATTCCATCACCATCACCATCACCATCATCACCACCATTACCATGATTAACATCATCATCGTCACCATTATCATCATCATGAACATCCTTATCATCATCATCACTATTATCATCATCACCACCATCACGATCATTAACATCATCATCACCACCATCATCATCACCACCATCTTCATCATCACCATCACTATCATCATCATTTCCCTTTGCGCTTCTTACGAAGCATATTGCCACGACTGTAGCTGGTCGTCTTGCAGGAAGCCTGCGTCAAACAGTCACATGTTTTTTCAGCGTTAGTTTCTGTGACAATGTATTTTAAATGATGAGGTTGTAAACCCCATTCCCAATTTGATTATTAAATAAATTATACATATACACTTGGTTTTTTACTGACACTAACGAAGTATTTTACCTCATATTAATCGCCTTATATGAATGGCCTGAGATCGGAGTAGTTCTGTTAGTCCAGGGGCTCTTAACCTTTTTTCGATTACAAAGCCCCAATGGATTGCCAAATATGTCCCCATACCCCCTTCGCCAGATTTATTTATACAAAAACGGGAAATCACTAATACACAAGCAGTTCAGAGATTGAGTCCCATACGCTCATCATTTGGTTCCTATACTCCCAAGGGGTATGGATACCCCTGGTTAAAAATCCCTGTGTTAGTCCTTTGCCTTTTTAGAGATCTTGGGGTGTGATACGGAAAAAGCCTCACTGTATTATCTGCCGTAGGTGTATCTTTCTTAGGAACTATTTCTCTGCTGCCTCCTATATTGTTTCCAGCTGTTTGTTTGTTGTCCATGAGTCACATACGTAAAGTAATATAGGGTGTAAATGGCACTGCAATACCCTCTTCCTCGCGGTCAATGAACTTTGTTGTTTTGTTGGTAGGAGTGCTTGTTATGTTGCGGGAAAGCTGATTTTTACCTTTGCGTTGTTGATCAGATTTCAGTCATGTATCTATCATCCGATGTTATAATAGATTCAAGATGGTGAGCTGTTTCACTAGCTTCAGAACCTGATACACCTATTCTTCTATATCCTTGCTGTTTAACCTTGAACCTTTGGTGCTGCTAATTGGCGATAACCGTGTTTAGAACAGGGTTTTTAAACACGTGGTCTATGGACCTCTTGGGTGTTCTTGAATTAATTCTATAGGGTCAGTTTACATAACGTAAAATTTAAAAGATAATAGTTTTAATTATGTTTTAAATGTACGTTTTTCTAAGAAGGGGTCCATAATCTTCACTGGACAATCAAAGGGGTCAATAGCTTTTGTCACCGAGAGACCTACACTAGCATTATTTGTGCTATTGCTAGAATGAGATAAACAGTTAGGACAGCTCGCAAAGAAAAAAATAATGAATGAAAATAAAAATAATTCCTACTGACAACAGTTCAAGGTAACAGCTCACGTTTACTAAGAGTGAGTGATCATCTAGAGACGTAAATAGAATGATCGAGAACAGCGAAGATTGACCAATAAATTTAATCCAAAAGATTTGGGTTAACGAATCAGAGAGTGGCATGGAAACACACCACGCTGAGATGACCAGAGGTCATTAGTTGGACATTAGTCAGTGAGTGTGTGCTGAGAAGTTTCGAGCAGCTGTGCGAACAGGTTGTATGTCTGTGGTTTTACAGACTGGCTCTTATGAGTATATACATATGTCCAGCTACCTCAAGCAAGTGTTAATCTATCGGAAGATAGATATTGATTCTGTGGTTTACAGTTAGTGTTTATTTCTATAGGAGATCAGCGATTATGCTCTCTTGTAAGTATTTGATTGTGAATACATTAGGCATAAGATAGATTCTTGTTTCCAGGAATGTTTTGTAGAGGCAAGATTTCCCAGTTCGCAATGAGAACTCTATGACTATGTATAAAGGAAACGGAAGGCTATGAATATTTAAAGGAAACTGAATACTTTTAAGGAGCAACTCTAAGTAAAGGTTGATCTACAAGGACTTTAAGTATAAGTTGATCTATCAAGAGATAGATATTACTTCTAAGAAACAGTGAGTGTTTATTTCCACATGAGAACCGCAATTATGCTCTCTCTTGTAAGTATCTGACTGTGAGTATACATTATGTATAAGATAGATTCTTGTTTCCAGGAATGTTTTGCAGAGGCATGATTATCCAGTTCGGAAAGAAAAATCTATAAATATTTAAAAGATATGGAATGCTATTGAGGAGCATAGGTACCACAAGTATATAGTAGCAGATTTGGGAAGCCTAAGAATGTCTACAGGAGATAATATGATAAAGAAGAATATGAAAGTTTACAAGATATAGAGCTCACATATGAAGTACCCGTGATGTTCAAGGATCCAATTTATGACTATATGCGTGCTCCATTATTTGAATTGCTTGCCATGCTTGTTAACAGTATTGTGTTGTTAAAAGTTTTAAAGGATCAGCATGAATTTGATTTCGTCCTTAAATGTTGCTGAACGTATGCCATTATTGTTTACACTACCACTATATGAGAAGTCACTATAACATCAAAGAAGGAACTGAACGAACCTGGGATATTAAAAAGGATAGTAGTATCATCCAAGAATTACCACCTCTGGCGGAGTTGACCAGTAATAATATTAACTTGAACTTGGAAGATAAACAAAGAACTGTACTACTACTACCTATACACACAAGAGTATTGTAACCACCATAATAAGGTAACAACACACAACCGCGGTTACACTTTCACTGGACAATCAAAGGGTCAATAGCTTTCACTGGACAATCAAAGGGGTCGATAGCTTTCACTGGACAATCACATGGGTCAATAGCCTTTACAGGACAATCAAAGGGGTCAATAGCTTTCACTGGACAAAGGGGTCAATAGCCTTCACTGGACAATCAAGGGATCAATAGCTTTCACTGGACAATCAAAGGGGTCAATAGCTTTCACTGGACAATCATTTGGTTCAATAGCCTTCACTGGACAATCAAAGGAGTCAATAGCTTTCCCTGGACAATCACAGTGGCCAATAGCCTTCACTGGACAATCAAAGGGGTCAATAGCTTTCACTGGACAATCAAAGGGGTCAATAGCTTTCACTGGACAATCACATAGGTCAATAGCCTTCACTGGACAATCAAACGGGTCAATTAGCTTTCACCGGACAATCAAAAGGGTCAGTAGTTTTCACTGGACAATCAAAGGATTCCATAGCCTTCATCGGACACTCAAAGGTGTCCATATCTATCATAGGACAATTCAATAGGTCCATGGCACAAATAACAGTTTCTAAAACCCTGGTCCAGTAGAAGTGGAAGGTCGTTTTTGTTGTCTGCTATTAGAAGGATACCCAAAAATGTTTAACAAAAGTAAAAATCCAATAATTTTCATTTTCATGCTTTAAATCATCGTCAACATGTTCTTGAACTAAAAATAATTCATAGAAGCTTAGAGATACTCTGGTTTGATAGGAATCAGTGTTTTTCTACACACACCCCCTTGAGTGATTTGCGTAGCAACCAATGTTTATAGTTGGTTACCATGTGAATAATGACCCAACATGAAGGTGCGTAATTGTAAAACTGCGAAATTATAATTATACTGAGGCAACAGGAAAAAGATATTTATAATTTTTCCACGGGGAATCACTCAATGATTTCTTATGAATTTTTCAAAAGTGTGTGTCTAGAAAGCTGTGATCGTAAATTTCAACATTTGTTACATGCATTGTGCATTTTCACCAACATCAACTCTATTTATTGCTAGTTTTATACTGATTCTGTATAATAGTAGTTAGCAGAGCTTCTTTTGTTCACAATGGGAAATAAGACAAAGACTGGGAGGCGTGTACACCAACAAACCGTTGCCTGAAAATGAGACACCTATTGTCGATAGTGACGCTATAAAGCCTCTGTGCTCCTCAGCAAAGAAAATAAAGGTCCAAGAAAGTGAAGGACAAGCTAAAAATGACAACAGAGGAAATGGGTTTATCCTTATGGATGTAAAACTACTGTTTGGGTTTTTATGCGCTAACTTTAGATGTGACAAATGTTATCAGTACTCACTGACCTGTGAGATCGTCGAAGAGACTCGGAATGGCTTTTGTCATGAAATCAGTATCAAGTGCACAAACTGTGCCAATTTCAATACTTGTGATGTTTCATCTTCAGCTACTCACAAACAAAGAAGTAAATGTGCGAATGGTGGCATTTGTGCGTTCTATTGGGAAAGGCCACAGTGCATTGCAGAATTTTTCGATATACATGAACACAAGTCAACCCATGGCAAAGAAAGCATACAGGAGAACGCTGCACAGGATCTATTCAGCAAGTAAGGACATTGCAATGGAAAGACCCTGAGAGCACTGAAAAGGGGATTCATAGACACTGCAGCTGTAGTAGAAGGAGACCTTTATTCAACAGGAGCTCATTAAACTTCATTTTGTGAGTTCTTTTTCTTATTTTCTTTGTTTTCTCGGAATTGTCTTTTTAGCATAATTGATGATCTTTGAAACAAGATATCTCTGGATCTGTACATTCAATTGATATAAAAATTAACACAGTTGGTTGTCATATAATCTTACAGATTCTGACCTAAAATGGATACAATTGAATTCAAAGTTTTAGTTTTATGACCATCATGCATATATAATGAGGCACAAATATCAAACATTCCAGAAATATACATTTTGAAAATTCATTAAATATTAACCTTTCTGTCAATCTCTGTCATTTTAGTTCATGACCTCACGCTATATATAATGATTCAATTTGCCAAGTTTCAGTCAGATCCTTGTACAAATAACATAGTTATGATGTTTTAAAAAAGGTGTATAATTTATTCACTACGGCGGCCATATTGGATGGCTAATTTGCATAATTAATGAAGTCATTATGTGGACAAACATTTTAAGTCCATACTAACACTATACCAATGGTTGTTTGATTCTGAAAGGAAAATTTGAGTTTTTTACCATATCAAGGTATCCTTCTACCTTAAACTATACTGTTCGCACACACGTTGTTGTTAATGATGCCCTTCCTTCAAATATTTTTCTTCTATCATCCTCAATATCTCTTACGATGCAATCACTGTACAAAGAGTAAAGGCCATGGGATAACAACATACACTTTTCTAACTAATAGTTCCGTTAAAAAAAAAATTCTCTTTATTTTTCAGTCCCACTACTACATTCAGTTCCCAGTATACACAAATTATTAATTGGCTAAGTAAAACGCCCGTAACAAACAATGAACCATTCCCGCCAGCTTTTTGGGAAAATATAGGAAAAGGCGCCGGTGCACAGTGAAAACTAAATTGAATACCTGTTAAAAGAGCACTCAGGTTTAAAATTTTTTTTTCGTGGTGCATCAATTATAAGTCTGATACGCTTGACTAGTTTTATTTGGCAGTTTGTACAGTAATCTTTGATATTTTGTCTATGTTGGTCGTATTTCTTGCATTCCAGCATGTGATATAATTGTGCGCTCTCTTCTCCTCTCCGGCAGTATTGAACTACATTTGTGGGTGAATTATTCAGTTGGTGGCACATTCTAATTCCCTACCTTCCGACAGATAATTGGTATTTTTCGTGTCAATGTTTACACTCCTTTCATTCATTTCGTGTCGTGTTTGTTTACTTGAGAGCTGACACACTTCAGCCAAGCTTGGCTAGCGAGGTCATTTTCGTGGAGTGGCCCCGTGTGTGTTTCCACAAGGAGTGCCGGTCAATTAATGATCTGGTGGTAGTTACAGACACGAATGATGTAAGGAAACTTTCGGACAACCTTGTATAATCAGGATACAATGTAAGAAGTTGTAATGTAAACATGAGGCGCTTGATTGTCGTGAAGTCGGATTCACAACACGCCATTCTGAGCAATTCTTTACCCAATCGGAACGCCATACTTTATAAATACTATAGGTTAGCCAAGCCAATGAAACGCCGTCTTTATTCGGTTGTTTACAAATAACGATTAGGCATTCAGCATGGAGTCTCAAATCTGTGCAAACCCGTTGGATATGAAATTTAATTACAGACTTATGAGCGAAGTATAGCATGGCAGAGGTAAAGAAATCACACATAGGAATGTTCATCTATAGACCTGTGCAAAGATTTCCAAGGGGAATGCTATAGTAAGGGAGAAATATCGAGTTAATGCATCGGGACATCAGGCAAGTCCAAAATTTTGCTGTTTAGGCTACGCATAGAATAAAACTAAAAAATGTAATAGAAAGTCAATTATTTAGATGGATGAAGATTAATTCAGGGCATATTTTAAGCCTGAGATGAATAAAATCGCTCCAGGAATAAGGACGATAATTAAAATTTAAGTTTTCCATATTTGCACAACGAGACAAATTATGCATACATTTTGGGGAAACTCAAGCACATTTCAGCAAGTTCGTCTCTGTCGCCGGATGTGACCTATAAAAGATCATGCAAATCGGGGCCATAGTTTTTTGAAAATCACAGCGAGCGGTAAAAATGTTAATGAAGAGTGATTTTGCCTTCTGTATCTGAGAGCAGACCATTATAACCATTAACAGCTCGTCTGTATGTGCCTGAGGGTAAGGAAGAATATATATATGTATATAAAAATATGTATTTCTATTGATTAATTACAGTGTGCGTTAGGAAGTGTGTAGATGTGTTTTGAACTACTGTGTAAATTTCTGGAGGCAAAAGCAAAGCTTGTGAATATTCAAATAAATTGAGAATAGTGGCAAAAATGTGTCTATAGTTTTAGAAAAGTATTTAAAGAAGTATTTCTTGAAGGAAGGGACCACACATCAGGAACATAGGAACGGATGAAAAGAATTACTTTACTGTATTGCTTGAGATATAACTTAGTATTTTACACACGACCTAATAAATGTATGGAGGCGAATCATGGACATATAGCTACAACCAAGGAATTAGAGTAAGATATATTCACAGTGAACTAGATTGTGTTATTTGCTGATGTGATATGCCCTGTGCGTCTATCTGCACTCTGTCGTCTGAAACTATCTCTCATCTCCTACTTCTGGGATAAAGAGATAGAGATAGGCAATATAGTGGTGAAATTAAATATATTTTAGGTTGCATCTTGCAATTAACTTCCACCTTAAGGAGCCAGACTCTACTATAGGATCTAGTGGTGCGAGCGCCCTTTGATTGTTAGAGGGACAGTTACCCAAATCCTAAGGCCTGGAGGAGACACAGTTTTCTTGCCAGACCCAAGGTGGAACAGACTACTAAATCAAGACTGGAAACTAAGTAGCCACACAAGGCTACTGTTCAGTTTATTCCAATTCACCACAGTATAGTGAAATAAAATGATGAAGTTCGAGTGCTTTTACGGACCCAAAGATGCAGCAATAGAGAATGCAGTCAGCAACCCATAGCTTGACTGCTTGCATCAGGGTCAGCGAACCAGAGCTGACCAAGACCCTACTACACCTCCACGTGGTGGTCCTGGAAACAGGCTGCATCACTGTAGTCTGGCTGAGAGAGTAGGGATCGCAGAGGGAAGGCAAACCCGGTCCCAAAAAAAATGCCGTGCTGAAGTCGGATTTGTCGGCCGAAAGGCGCAGATATCACAGCTCCGGCGTAAACAGACACAACGCAACCAACGTCCTTTTCAGGACGAACGAGGAAGAAGAAGAAGAAGAGTGCTTTTAGCTAGGCAAACATCCTAGTCAGTACTTCACGAAAATTCTAGGACTGTGAATAAAATAGAATTAAGCTTAACATACAAGCATTCTACAATCAGAGTGAGTTCAACCAAGAGAGAGAACCTTCTTCAAATAGAGACTTTTTAATTCTTTCGAACAATTTTCAAGTGTTTTATTTATTTAATTATGTAATAAAGTTTGAGTTTCTTGAAAGATTTTCAAGCAGAAAATAAGATTTGTAAAAATAAATTGTAAATATTTACCAGCAGACTTCCTTAAATTATTTAAGTTAAGTTACAGTTCTTGTTGGTAGATAGTTTAGTTAATACCCCTAGCAGAGCTACAAATAATAATAATATTAATAAAGGAGGATTTGGAGAGGAGCAAGTAGGAACTTAGAGAAATACATTACCATCCTCTCTAGGAACTTATACAGCTTGATCCTACTGTGATAGGGTGGGCGAGATGATGATGATGATGATTATATTGTGATATGAACAAAGCACAGTACACAAAATAACTAAATTCATCAGCGGAAAACAAGGTGCAAACAATATTACATTAGTAAGAGATAAGCAAGGCCGATTTCTACCCATTAAGGGTCGGCTCAGGAGCCGCCAGTCCCTGGTCGACGACACTCCTTCAAATGTCTCGCCAGGTCTCAAGTTAATCCAGTCCAAATCCCGGTCGACGAAAAATCCTCAAATGCCGTCGCCCGGGTTTGATCCTGTATCACCCGGTCGCCAGAGCGGTGTTGTAACCACTACGCTAGCGCGGCTCCCATTACATTAGTAAGAGATAAGCAAGGAAATCTCATTAAGACAGCAGAGGGACAGGAAACAAGATGGGCAGAGCACTTCAGAGAAACTCTGAACAAGGAAATACCAGAGACACAATTGAATGTTCCTGAGGCTGAAAACGATCTAGATGTAAATACAGACATTCCACGAAAAGAAGAAATCATCACAGCAATCAAAGGGTTAAAGAACGGTAAAGCTCCGGGCCATGATAACTTAAATGCAGAGCTATTTAAGACAGACCCTGAGCTAGCAGCAGAACTATTAGAACTACTATTTGCACAAGTGTGGAAAACGGGGACAACACCATCAGAGTGGAACAAAGGAATAATTGTCAAATTGCCCAAGAAGGGAGATCTTTCAGACTGCAATAATTGGAGAGGAATCACTCTTCTCTCAGTTCCCAGCAAAATACTAGGCAGGATAATTATACAGAGAATTTCAAAGGCAGTAGACTACAAACTGAGGAAAGAACAAGCAGGATTTAGAAAGAAAAGAAGATGTGTAGACCATATATTCACTCTCAGGAACATTATAGAGCAGTGCTCAGAATGGCAAAGACAGCTTTACATAAATTTTGTTGATTTTGAAAAGGCTTTTGACAGCATACATAGGGACAGTCTATGGAAAATACTGAGGGCTTATGGAATTCCAAGCTGCATAGTGTCAATCATAAAAAGCCTCTATGCCAACTTTACGTGTAGTGTTGGGCAGAGCAACCTAACCTTCGAGGTGAAGACAGGAGTACGACAGGGATGCCCCTTATCAACCACTCTATTTTTAACAGTCATAGACTGGGTGATGCGGCAGACAACAGAGGGCAGTCCAAGAGGAATAAGATGGACTACATTTTCAACATTGGAAGATCTGGAATATGCAGATGACATTGCACTGCTGGCACATTCACATCAACACATCCAGGAAAAAAACGGATAGACTTAATAAATTTAGCCAGCATGTGGGCTTGAACATCAATTTAAAGAAGTCTGAGGTCATGACGCTCAATGTGAGCAACCCTGAGCCCATATCAGTAAGGAATCAGCAACTCGTACAGACAGATACCTTCACATACCTAGGAAGCATAGTAACACCAGACGGTGGGGCAGGCAAAGACATCAACATCAGAATGAATAAGGCAAGAACAGCCTTCTTTAGCCTAAATAACATCTGGAAGTCCTCCCAATACAGCACAAGCACAAAATTAAGATTATACCAGAGTTGCGTGCTTTCTGTGCTTCTCTATGGTGCGGAATGCTGGAGAGTCACAGAGAAGGAAATGTCAAAATTGTCCTCTTTTCACACAACATGCCTAAGAAAAATTCACAGAATCTTTTGGCCGAATACCATCACCAACCAAGATCTGCTTACTCGTAGCAAGCAAGAGGACATGCATACCATCATAGCTGGCAGACGCTGGAGCTGGGTTGGTCATGTCCTCAGAAGAGACCCCGATGCCATCACAAGAACAGCTATGCTTTGGACCCCTGAAGGAAAGCGAAAGAGAGGCCGACCAAAAACAACTTGGCGGAGGACTGTGGAGGCTGAGATGCAAAGAATGAACCAGAGTTGGGGCACTGTACGAAGGATGGCCACCGACCGTGCAAAGTGGAATCAATTTGTTGTTGCCCTACAAGACGCCACTAGGCGTGATGGCCACTGACTGCTTTGACGGTCGGTGGTTAAGGATCGAAGAAGAAGATATTGTGATATGTTTGATCACTCTCTTTTCACGCTCGCCTTGACCCGAACAACAATAAAACTCTTGATTCTAGAGGCAGGGGTTGTATTTATTTTTACAACCCATTCAGTGACAAAGCAAACATTAAACAAATAAACCAACGAACATAACAAAACAAAACAAAACACCCAGCATGTGCCAGATTGCTACTCTGAAGACGCAAACAAAGCAACGGCTGGTTAAAATCATAGTTAAATAATGATACTCTCATCCTTCCACGCCACCTGACACCCTCAACTATCACACACGCACGCACTCATGCGTGTCATCCAATGCGACTAGTATGGTGTTGTGCATGAGGCTGGCAACCTCACCGTGTAACACAGATTGCTACCGAAACTACTACTGCACGAGCATATGAATACTTCATGCAGAGGCAAACCACACTGGTGGCCCCATGCTCCCACAGGAGCGGAGAAGAGAAATATATATCTCCAAGTGAGCCCACGTGCTCTCACAAACCATTCTTCACATAACCATAATTAAATAATAATCAACTGGACATAAAATAATATTCTTCAACTACATGTACATGGGGAGCCGCGGTAGCATAGTGGTTAGTGCACTGGCTTCCTAGCGCAGTGGTCTATGGTTCGATCCCCAGATGAGGCGGAAAATTTTTAGGCCACAAACGGCTCCTGGGTCGACCCAGCCCCGAATGGGTACCAGAGCTACTCTGGGAAGGTTAAGGCGGCCGGCGTGATGCCGACCACATCACCCCTCGTGTGCCGACGGTCAAGATAATATGGGCCTAACACCATATTCCCAATATGCCTCAATGGGCGTGTAACGGGTTCCTTTACCTTCTCTTTTACATGTACATCAAATACTCTCAATAATAAGAGTAAACCACCACCTCAAACTGATCCATCTCAATATTCGTCACTGCCCTCTGAACACGTCGTAAGTAGCGACTGGTGCGCCTGGTAACAAGCGTGTCGTATACGACCCCTGATGAGACCGAGAACTCATCACATGAAACACATCGTTACCGTCACCGAAACAGCCACAGCAATAGCATAAAAATGCTTATTGTGGGCCTGTAATGGACACCAGCTGCATTGGTGTTTCCATGCTCCACCGGGAGCAAACATAGAAACACCTGTCTCAACGTGCCTTACGCCTTACGCACGCTCTCCAGAAATCTAAACACATATTCTCACTTCAAAGTAACCCATAAATATATATAGTAGAATAATCAATCATCGTGAAATACGCTCAATTACTTTTACATTAAAGAAATAAAATATAATTATTCTCGACTTAAACCAAACTGGAACTAAATACACAACGTGTCACATGGCGTAACATTTACCACGCGGGGCGTGTTATTCCGACTCGCTGGCGCCGCTTTTTATACAGTCCTCGCCACGTGGGTGCCATCTTGCTATTGTTAATCTTATCTAAATTCCTGTGAAATAGCATATATCTGCCTTTCTGATGAATGAAATAATCGCTCTTAAACTTTCACATCTATCTATCTATCTTTTTATCTCATTAAACATTAAAATAGCCACATCGATATTATTTCAGAATTATATAAAACTAATGCTAATTTAGATTAACTCACGTGTCATGTCTTTGTGTTCTTCTGCTTACCCACACAGGGCGCCTCGTTTCTCTCTCTGAGCGGTTCTTGCAAAAATCGCTCATTCGCCGGCTAGGCGCTTCTTATATAGGCCCTATGGCGCATCACTCACTTACTGCGCGCTGGGCGTATTCCCTACAACATCACTACCTCTGGCGCTTCAGTCGAAATCTCTCGGATCGTTGGTGCTGCGCCTGATTATTTCTCAGCGGCGATGTTTTGGGCTCAGATTCTGTATTCGGTACAACCCGGCTGGGGACTCTCTTGGTCGTCATGCCCCCAGTTGTACGTTGTCGTGCTGTCAGCCGCTGTGGTCTTGAAGACTCGCTCACCGGTGCCGCGTCGCTGCCTGCCCGTGACATCTGCCTGTCAGTGCTTGCAACTGTCGACTTTGAAGAGGGATTGCTCTTTACGTGTTTTCCACTCATTTTGTGTTGACGGTGGCTTACGTTCCCCACAATCTGCCTTTGATGAGTCTCCTCTGCTGAACCTTGATTTGCACTCCCTCCTATCTGCTTAGGACGGGTTTCTTCCCCTAGACGAAGGCCAATTCTCTCGGCGCCCTTAGTGTGACAGTTGACGTGGCCCTCTCTTGGCTTGCGCCCTAAAGGCAACCTCGTTGTGGCAGTACGTCTCGGGAAAGAGCTCCTTGAGGGACAGGCGGCTATCAAGTGTTCAGTGGACTTGCATCGAAAACATCTCTTCGGAAGCGGGCCTTGAGGGCACTTGGCTGCCATGTGGTCTGACAGGTCTCCACAATTGTAGCATCTTATCTTTCTGGGCTCCCTCTGTGTCATGGGTCGCTTCCTGCTGCCCTTACACTCTTGACCGCCACTTGCCGCATACATAAATTGCTTCCATGCCCTGGACCGATGGTTTGCTGTCAAACTCTACTCGTTCATTCCTCGCCAGACTCCGGAATCCCTTTCTGAAGATCTTGGTCTGATGTACGAATACATCAATACCTCCATCATCTGGCGTGATGAACCCCCATCCCCTGTGGACACTATACCACTTGCACATCCCTTTTCGCCTTGTCGGTGCCACTGCGTTTATCGGTGCTGTCAGCTCACAGCTTTCCTTGACGACAGCCTGACTCTCACATACAAGAAGGGCTAGTTGCGGTTCCTGCGGACACACCTCCTCGTCTTGCGTTGGCTTTTCCCGCGGACACACCTCCTCGTCTTGCGTTGGCTGTTCCCGCGGCTGGCATGGTGCTCTCTTTCTCTGCACCTCCTCTTGTGCTGGCAAACTGGCTTCTGACATCTGTGCTATCTTGCACTTTAGGAAGTATAATTCTGCTCTGAGTGCCTCCTTCTCCTTCTGAACTTCTGCACTTGCTATCTGCACCAGTATCTCAGGCTTTTTACTTTCACCATAAACAGCATATTCCCAAGGGAAATTCCTGGTCATCTCACTGACTGGTGGTTGCTCTCTGTAGGCTCTTTCTATTATCTTGAGTACCTGCTCAGGGCTGGCCTTGGCTCCGCCATGTATCCGTAATTCTCTAAATACCCATGGTGTCACGTTGTTCCAGATCATGTCTAACTTGTCTTCTGCCCAAAAAGGTGCCACCTTCCACGCGGCTTCCACATCTTCCACAAACTCTTGCCAAGTGGGACTCCCCTCTCCACTAAATAACCTTATCTCTGGCTCCTTCACGTACACTACCTTCACAGGCGCATTAGCCATCTTGCTGCAGGAATGCACTGCTGGGTGTTTACAATATTTGTTCGTTTGCTGTTTGCTCAGTGTCACTGTCTGCCTGATCCTACCGACGACGCCAATTGTGATAGGGTGAGCGAGATGATGATGATGATTATATTGTGATATGTTTGATCACTCTCTTTTCACACTCGCACCGACCCGAACAACAATAAAACTCTTGATTCTAGAGGCAGGGGCTGTATTTATTTTTACAACCCATTCAGTGACAAAGCAAACATTAAACAAATAAACCAACGAACATAACAAAACAAAACAAAACACCCAGAATGTGCCAGATTGCTATTCTGAAGACGCAAACAAAGCAACGGCTGGTTAAAATCATAGTTAAATAATGATACTCTCATCCTTCCACGCCACCTGACACCTTCAACTATCACACACACACACACACTCATGCGTGTCGTCCAGTGCGACTAGTATGGTGTTGTGCATGAGGCAGGCAACCTCACCGTGTAACACAGATTGCTACCGAAACTACTACTGCACGAGCATATGAATACTTCATGCAGAGGCAAACCACACTGGTGGCCCCATGCTCCCACAGGAGCGGAGAAGAGAAATATATATCTCCAAGTGAGCCCACGTGCTCTCACAAACCATTCTTCACATAACCATAATTAAATAATAATCAACTGGACATAAAATAATATTCTTCAACTACATGTACATCAAATACTCTCAATAATAAGAGTAAACCACCACCTCGAACTGATCCATCTCAATATTCGTCACTGCCCTCTGAACATGTCGTAAGTGGCTCGACTTAAACCAAACTGGAACTAAATACACAACGTGTCACATGGCGTAACATTTACCACGCGGGGCGTGTTATTCCGACTCGCTGGCGCCGCTTTTTATACAGTCCTCGCCACGTGGGTGCCATCTTGCTATTGTTAATCTATCTAAATTCCTGTGAAATAGCATATAACTGCCTTTCTGATGAATGAAATAATCGCTCTTAAACTTTCACATCTATCTATCTATCTTTTTATCTCATTAAACATTAAAATAGCCACATCGATATTATTTCAGAATTATATAAAACTAATGCTAATTTAGATTAACTCACGTGTCATGTCTTTGTGTTCTTCTGCTTACCCACACAGGGCGCCTCGTTTCTCTCTCTGAGCGGTTCTTGCAAAAATCGCTCATTCGCCGGCTAGGCGCTTCTTATATAGGCCCTATGGCGCATCACTCACTTACTGCGCGCTGGGCGTATTAATCTTGGCTACTTAAATATCACACGCGATTATCGCTTTAGGAATAGCGAAAACACAAATAAAACCTACAGCTATTTAATATAACCCACGAATATCAAATATGACTCACAACTATACACCACAATTTAATTTTAAGGCATTATTATGGCCTTTTCATCAATCTTCTAGAATTTATATCCCAGCATGCTTCGCGCACATAGAAAATACATGGGCGATAAATCTGCCCAAAAACAGGAAGGGGGCGGGCGTCTCCTTTTCGGCCCCATCACATATCTCCCTCCTGATTTTGTTGTCGTCCCTACAACATCACTACCTCTGGCGCTTCAGTCGAAATCTCTCGGATCGTTGGTGCTGCGCCTGATTATTTCTCAGCGGCGATGTTTTGGGCTCAGATTCTGTATTCGGTACAACCCGGCTGGGGACTCTCTTGGTCGTCATGCCCCCAGTTGTACGTTGTCGTGCTGTCAGCCGCTGTGGTCTTGAAGACTCGCTCACCGGTGCCGCGTCGCTGCCTGCCCGTGACATCTGCCTGTCAGTGCTTGCAACTGTCGACTTTGAAGAGGGATTGCTCTTTACGTGTTTTCCACTCATTTTGTGTTGACGGTGGCTTACGTTCCCCACAATCTGCCTTTGATGAGTCTCCTCTGCTGAACCTTGATTTGCACTCCCTCCTATCTGCTTAGGACGGGTTTCTTCCCCTAGACGAAGGCCAATTCTCTCGGCGCCCTTAGTGTGACAGTTGACGTGGCCCTCTCTTGGCTTGCGCCCTAAAGGCAACCTCGTTGTGGCAGTACGTCTCGGGAAAGAGCTCCTTGAGGGACAGGCGGCTATCAAGTGTTCAGTGGACTTGCATCGAAAACATCTCTTCGGAAGCGGGCCTTGAGGGCACTTGGCTGCCATGTGGTCTGACAGGTCTCCACAATTGTAGCATCTTATCTTTCTGGGCTCCCTCTGTGTCATGGGTCGCTTCCTGCTGCCCTTACACTCTTGACCGCCACTGCCGCATACATAAATTGCTTCCATGCCCTGGACCGATGGTTTTTGCTGTCAAACTCTACTCGTTCATTCCTCGCCAGACTCCGGAATCCCTTTCTGAAGATCTTGGTCTGATGTACGAATACATCAATACCTCCATCATCTGGCGTGATGAACCCCCATCCCCTGTGGACACTATACCACTTGCACATCCCTTTTCGCCTTGTCGGTGCCACTGCGTTTATCGGTGCTGTCAGCTCACAGCTTTCCTTGACGACAGCCTGACTCTCACATACAAGAAGGGCTAGTTGCGGTTCCTGCGGACACACCTCCTCGTCTTGCGTTGGCTTTTCCCGCGGACACACCTCCTCGTCTTGCGTTGGCTGTTCCCGCGGCTGGCATGGTGCTCTCTTTCTCTGCACCTCCTCTTGTGCTGGCAAACTGGCCTCTGACATCTGTGCTATCTTGCACTTTAGGAAGTATAATTCTGCTCTGAGTGCCTCCTTCTCCTTCTGAACTTCTGCACTTGCTATCTGCACCAGTATCTCAGGCTTTTTACTTTCACCATAAACAGCATATTCCCAAGGGAAATTCCTGGTCATCTCACTGACTGGTGGTTGCTCTCTGTAGGCTCTTTCTATTATCTTGAGTACCTGCTCAGGGCTGGCCTTGGCTCCGCCATGTATCCGTAATTCTCTAAATACCCATGGTGTCACGTTGTTCCAGATCATGTCTAACTTGTCTTCTGCCCAAAAAGGTGCCACCTTCCACGCGGCTTCCACATCTTCCACAAACTCTTGCCAAGTGGGACTCCCCTCTCCACTAAATAACCTTATCTCTGGCTCCTTCACGTACACTACCTTCACAGGCGCATTAGCCATCTTGCTGCAGGAATGCACTGCTGGGTGTTTACAATATTTGTTCGTTTGCTGTTTGCTCAGTGTCACTGTCTGCCTTATCCTACCGACGACGCCAATTGTGATAGGGTGAGCGAGATGATGATGATGATTATATTGTGATATGTTTGATCACTCTCTTTTCACACTCGCACCGACCCGAACAACAATAAAACTCTTGATTCTAGAGGCAGGGGCTGTATTTATTTTTACAACCCATTCAGTGACAAAGCAAACATTAAACAAATAAACCAACGAACATAACAAAACAAAACAAAACACCCAGAATGTGCCAGATTGCTATTCTGAAGACGCAAACAAAGCAACGGCTGGTTAAAATCATAGTTAAATAATGATACTCTCATCCTTCCACGCCACCTGACACCTTCAACTATCACACACACACACACTCATGCGTGTCGTCCAGTGCGACTAGTATGGTGTTGTGCATGAGGCAGGCAACCTCACCGTGTAACACAGATTGCTACCGAAACTACTACTGCACGAGCATATGAATACTTCATGCAGAGGCAAACCACACTGGTGGCCCCATGCTCCCACAGGAGCGGAGAAGAGAAATATATATCTCCAAGTGAGCCCACGTGCTCTCACAAACCATTCTTCACATAACCATAATTAAATAATAATCAACTGGACATAAAATAATATTCTTCAACTACATGTACATCAAATACTCTCAATAATAAGAGTAAACCACCACCTCGAACTGATCCATCTCAATATTCGTCACTGCCCTCTGAACATGTCGTAAGTGGCGACTGGTGCGCCTGGTAACAAGCGTGTCGTATACGACCCCTGATGAGACCGAGAACTCATCACATGAAACACATCGTTACCGTCACCGAAACAGCCACAGCAATAGCATAAAAATGCTTATTGTGGGCCTGTAATGGACACCAGCTGCATTGGTGTTTCCATGCTCCACCGGGAGCAAACATAGAAACACCGGTCTCAACGTGCCTTACGCCTTACGCAAGCTCTCCAGAAATCTAAATACATATTCTCACTTCAAAGTAACCCATAAATATATACAGTAGAATAATCAATCATCGTGAAATACGCTCAATTACTTTTACATTAAAGAAATAAAATATAATTATTCTCGACTTAAACCAAACTGGAACTAAATACACAACGTGTCACATGGCGTAACATTTACCACGCGGGGCGTGTTATTCCGACTCGCTGGCGCCGCTTTTTATACAGTCCTCGCCACGTGGGTGCCATCTTGCTATTGTTAATCTTATCTAAATTCCTGTGAAATAGCATATATCTGCCTTTCTGATGAATGAAATAATCGCTCTTAAACTTTCACATCTATCTATCTATCTTTTTATCTCATTAAACATTAAAATAGCCACATCGATATTATTTCAGAATTATATAAAACTAATGCTAATTTAGATTAACTCACGTGTCATGTCTTTGTGTTCTTCTGCTTACCCACACAGGGCGCCTCGTTTCTCTCTCTGGGCGGTTCTTGCAAAAATCGCTCATTCGCCGGCTAGGCGCTTCTTATATAGACCCTATGGCGCATCACTCAATTACTGCGCGCTGGGCGTATTAATCTTGGCTACTTAAATATCACACGCGATTATCGCTTTAGGAATAGCGAAAACACAAATAAAACCTACAGCTATTTAATATAACCCACGAATATCAAATATGACTCACAACTATACACCACAATTTAATTTTAAGGCATTATTATGGCCTTTTCATCAATCTTCTAGAATTTATATCCCAGCATGCTTCGCGCATATAGAAAATACATGGGCGATAAATCTGCCCAAAAACAGGAAGGGGGCGGGCGTCTCCTTATCGGCCCCATCACACTACCTTTGATGTCTATACACCCTTACTCTTTTCAGAGAAGGGGGTATTACTTATAAGACCAGACTCTTATCTGGCACTATCCTGGTATCACCTGATACAACTTTGTGTCCAGGATACTTAATTATTTCAATAATAATCAACCCTCTCGTGACATTGGTTAACATAAAAAAACAGATATTTAGCAACGAAATTTGTTCTTTTATTCCCTCTAAAGTTTGTAGTACCAGTACGAGGCGACCCGACTATTTGCTGTACGATTCGGAGAGACCATTTTCTGTACTACCAGACTGTAGTTCGAAGCTTGAGATCGACACTTGAAGTTTTTGCCTTGACCCGGAGAGGTTACTTCCTGTACTGATCTGAGAACGTGCCCCTCATCACAGAGACGAATCTACGTAAAAGCAGCATCGGCACTTCAGCATTTTGGCAAGTCACAATAACAAGCCAAAATACAACCTAACTTTATTTTGCTAAATTCATCAAGCCTAAAGACTTTTCGGTGAAGAAACTTAATCATTTTTCATAATCACCAGTCATATTTATTTACAAGTGTTAAATTAATTGATAATTAAATTTGTATATGTTGATTAATCATTACAGTGAGAAAGGCATATATATATTTGCCTAACCAGTGCTGTTGTATGAATTTTTTTAACATGGTTTCTATCATTGTCTAATTTGATTGTTTTTTTTTTTCCCTTTTACATTGTCTCAAAAAGGTGTTTTTGCCAATATGAATTCAAGACACATTGATGTGGATAAGAACTGCAGCAGTAGAATTGTCTTTTGCTTCATGGGAGTTTTTTTTTTTTTTTTTTTTAAACATGTGATCAGTGGATACTTTGTTTATGAGACCACATCATGTAAGGATGTTTAGCTACATGAAGTCTAGTGATCAAGAGCCACATATATTCTCATAATCTTTATCTTGCGTCTAGTTACAGTTTCAGTACAGTAGAGGCATGTCACCAGCACAGTCTAAACCAGGGTCGGCAACCAGTCGATCCTGATCTACCAGTAGATCGCAGGGGATGATTTGACAGATCTTTAGGTGACCCCCCGATCGCAGAAAAAAAAACTACTTTTTAAACTAGGGAAATTTTGGACTAGAATTCTCCCGCTGGCATTTAAAATTGCGGTGTCCCCGGGATCAAAGGTATTTTTCTGCATTCCCAATAAAAACTCTGGAGCTGGCTACTAAAATATATTCGAGATCTGCATGAGATAGGAACGTGATCTTTTCTTTGTAATGTTTATCACCTCTTCTTCATGCGCTTAAAAGTACACATGTACACACACACAGAGATATGGTGGATCTTTAGAGGGCTCAGTGTTACTAAAGTAGATCCAAAAGCTGCTGAGTTCCGACCACTTCTGCGAACAATCAAGCTGTTTTTATCTAGAGTTCACCAAATTCCATTTCTGTTGGTTGCCATCATTATTTTCATAATCCATTGTATATTCAGGAAGAAGAGAGATGGTGACATGAGGCATCCCTTCCATAACTCGACTAGAGTCTGCTGGCATTTCTTCTCTCTCCCACACGTTACCAAGCAGTATGTTTAATATACGAGTATGTATAGAAGTCTTGTTAACATATAGTATGAATAGAACTCTTGTTAACATATAGTATGTATAGAAGTCTTGTTAACATATAGTAAGTATAGAAGTCTTATTAACATATAGTATGTATAGAAGTCTTGTTAACATATAGTATGTATAGAACTCTTGTTAACATATAGTATGTTTAGAAGTCTTGTTAACATATAGTATGTATAGAAGTCTTGTTAACATATAGTAAGTATAGAAGTCTTGTTAACATATAGTATGTATTGAAGTCTTGTTAACATATAGTATGTATAGAAGTCTTGTTAACATATAGTATGTATAGAAGTCTTGTTAACATATAGTAAGTATAGAACTCTTGTTAACCTATAGTATGTATAGAAGTCTTGTTAACATATAGTATGTATAGAAGTCTTGTTAACATATAGTATGTATAGAAGTCTTGTTAACATATAGTATGTATAGAAGTCTTGTTAACATATAGTATGTATAGAAGTCTTGTTAACATATAGTAAATATAGAAGTCTTGTTAACATATAGTAAGTATAGAACTCTTGTTAACATATAGTATGTATAGAACTCTTGTTAACATATAGTATGTATAGAAGTCTTGTTAACATATAGTATTATAGAACTCTTGTTAACATATAGTATGTATAGAAGTCTTGTTAACATATAGTATGTATAGAACTCTTGTTAACATATAGTATGTATAGAAGTCTTGTTAACATATAGTATGTATAGAAGTCTTGTTAACATACAGTAAGTATAGAACTCTTGTTAACATATAGTATGTATAGAAGTCTTGTTAACATATAGTATGTATAGAACTCTTGTTAAAATATAGTATGTATAGAAGTCTTGTTAACATATAGTAAGTATAGAAGTCTTATTAACATATAGTATGTATAGAAGTCTTGTTAACATATAGTATGTATAGAAGTCTTGTTAACATATAGTAAGTATAGAACTCTTGTTAACATATAGTATGTATAGAAGTCTTGTTAACATATAGTCAGTATAGAAGTCTTATTAACATATAGTATGTATAGAAGTCTTGTTAACATATAGTATGTACAGAAGTCTTGTTAACATATAGTATGTATAGAAGTCTTGTTAACATATAGTATGTATAGAAGTCTTGTTAACATATAGTAAGTATAGAAGTCTTGTTAACATATAGTATGTATAGAAGTCTTGATAACATATAGTAAGTATAGAAGTCTTGTTAACATATAGTATGTATAGAACTCTTGTTAACATATAGTATGTATAGAAGTCTTGTTAACATATAGTATGTATAGAAGTCTTGTTAACATATAGTATGTATAGAAGTCTTGTTAACATATAGTAAGTATAGAACTCTTGTTAACATATAGTATGTATAGAAGTCTTGTTAACATATAGTATGTATAGAAGTCTTGTTAACATATAGTATGTATAGAAGTCTTGTTAACATATAGTATGTATAGAAGTCTTGTTAACATACAGTATGTATAGAAGTCTTGTTAACATATAGTATATATAGAAGTCTTGTTAACATATAGTAAGTATAGAACTCTTGTTAACATATAGTATGTATAGAACTCTTGTTAACATATAGTATGTATAGAAGTCTTGTTAACATATAGTAAGTATGGAAGTCTTGTTAACATATAGTATGTATAGAAATCTTGTTAACATATAGTATGTATAGAACTCTTGTTAACATATAGTATGTATAGAAGTCTTGTTAACATATAGTATGTATAGAACTATTGTTAACATATAGTATGTATAGAAGTCTTGTTAACATATAGTATGTATAGAACTATTGTTAACATATAGTATGTATAGAAATCTTGTTAACATATAGTATGTATAGAACTATTGTTAACATATAGTATGTATAGAAATCTTGTTAACATATAGTATGTATAGAACTATTGTTAACATATAGTATGTATAGAAGTCTTGTTAACATATAGTATGTATAGAAGTCTTGTTAACATATGCCCCATGTAGTCCCTAGGGGTCTCAAGAGACAAAGAAAGAATAGTACTACTGCACCCTGAGACTTGTCGTACAAGACAACTTTTATGAGGTTGTGCATGGGACTGGCAATCTCATGATGTCAAACAAATGGCCATACAGAACAGACTACCGCTGCAAGAGTATATCGAGTGCTTGGTGCAGGCTTCCTGCATGAGGATCGGCTGCAGTGGTGGCTCCAAGCTCCATAGGGAGCACACAGAAAAACTTGTCCATCCATTAGAAGTTTTTTTGACCTGAACTCCTCCTTTTTGTTTGGTTTTTCAAATCTGTTCTTATACCAAAAATCAAAGTATGTTGATGAATAGGAAGCTTTCAGCTACACAACTTTTCTTGCAGGGCATGAGAGTCTGTGTCTGGCCGAACATTGTTTCCATAATCGTAAATCAGGCTAACTAAGCATTTTTTTAGCCCTTATTTTTTTCATAAAATATAGAATCAAAGTATCTTTCCAAATGCTACATTTGCTTATTCAGACATTGTGACCTCAGTATATAAGGGTCTTTCTCTGTCCTTGTTTCCAAGTCATCAGCATCATCATTTTCCTATGTGCTCCTGGTGGAGGATGGAGCCACCACTGTGTTTGGTCTCCTTGCAGGAAGCCTGCACTATGTCTTGTAGCAGTGGTATCTGTGGCAATTTGTTTTACATGATGAGATGCCAGCACCATGCACACTCTCATATTAGTCACCTTGTACAACATGGCTGGTGCTACTCATATCTTGGTCATATGGTAACAGAAGATGGCGGATGTGAGGTGGAAATCAAGGAGAGAATGGGAGTGGCCAAAGCTACATTCAACAACATGAAACATATGCTGACATCTGGACAGTTGACTCACAAATTAAAACTGAGAATCGTAAAATGTTATATATGTTCTGCACTACTGTATGGTGTAGAAACATGGACAGTGGATAAGCGATTGGAAGAACGAATTGAGACGCTTGAGTTGTGGATGTATAGAGGAGTGGGGCGCATCTAATGGAATGAGAGGAAAACAAATAGGGAGGTACTACAAAATCTAGGTATGAGGGGAGAACTGATGAGGGAGATCAAAGTTAGGCAGCTGGAATACTTTGGCCACATAAAGGGGCATAACGCCTTGCAGAAGACCATAACAGAGGGGAGAGTTGAAGGCAAACGTGCAAGGGGAAGACAGCGCTATAAGTGGGAAGATAACATCAAGATATGGACAGGAAAGAGTCTATCAGAGTGCACCACCAAGACAACAGACAGAAGACGTTGGAGATCCATTACAGCCAACCTTCATTGTGGAGATGGCAGCTGATGATGACAACATGCCTCAGGGTGCAGTAGTCCTGTTCTTTGTTTGTTCTTGCAGAGACTCCGTGCAACAGGTTGTTTGTTATTGCAGAGACCCCTTGCAACAAGTTGTTTGTTCTTGCAGAGACCCCTTGCAACAAGTTGTTTGTTCTTGCAGAGACCCCTTGCAACAAGTTGTTTGTTCTTGCAGAGACCCCTTGCAACAAGTTGTTTGTTCTTGCAGAGACCCCTTGCAACAAGTTGTTTGTTCTTGCAGAGACCCCTTGCAACAAGACGGGGCTTACTCAGATAATGTGACCTTTATATAAAAAGACCTTTCTCTTTCCTTGTTTCCATGTTTTCTTCTTCTTTGGTCCTTGGTCGCTGGCTGACAAAGCAGTCAGTGACTTCTTTCCTCGTGGCGGCTTGTAGGGCAGCAACAAACTGTCTCCACCTTGCTCGGTCCAAAGGCCATCCATCATGTGTGTCCCAGCTCTGGTTCATGCTTAGCATCTCTGCCTCCACAGTTCTTCGCCAGTTGGCTTTTGGCCATCCTTGCTTTCGCTTTCCTTCTGTTGTCCATAGCATGGCAGTTCTAGTGATGGTGTCAGATTCTCTTCTGAGGAAGTGGCCAACCCAATTCCAGCGTCTACTCGCTATGGTGGTGTGAATGTTTTCGTGGTGGCTCAGAGTTAGCAGTTCTTGGTTGTTCAATGTATGTAGTTGTATATTTTTTACATTTTCCAAGCAGTCATTTGTAATTTCTTCTTGTTACTTATTTAGTTTAAGCTTTCTTTGCTACAATTATTTTGAATTTATGTGCATGACATCATATCTTGTTTTAAGGCTGCCTTTTCTTCCAGGGTGAATTTTTCTGAAGTCTGTTTTTGTGATTTTTTTATCTTACAATTTGTAACAAAGGCAGGTAATTTTCCCACATATTAACCTTCCCAGGTCACTGTTGCGTGATAAATTCTCGCAACATCGTTTTTTACAATATCTATTTTATAACGCAAGGGCAACAACTGCTTGGAATTTATAGTCACTTTTCTCGGTAAGCATTTGTCTTCTCGCGTTGGTATCGAATGCAGTTAAGTTTTGAGCTGTGGTCATTTTGCGCTGGACTGCGCATGACTTGTCTTGCTTTTTGGTCGATCGGTTTCCGCCCACCACTAGTGGAGTGAGCGATTTGGAATGGCGAAAGAGATGCCTCGTTGAAGAGGGGATCTCCGCTATTTTTTGTTCTGTCAGGGATGTGTAGTCCTCTTATGGATATTTCGTTTATTCGGGATAATACCTCTAGTGTATTTGCACATGCCGGGAGGCGTGATATTTCTGTATTTCTTGAAAGCAAGGTAAATTAACTTTTTCATTAACTCTATCGATTTTGGGTCGTGAGCGATTTCGATTCATAGCCTGTCTTCGAAAGTCGTCGTCACGAGATGTTTTTTCTCAGCTCACATGTCGCTGCATTGTACTGCATCGGTTGATGCATGTACCAAGGACCATTACTTGCTACTTTGTTAAATGAACTAGGTTTGGAAAACCTTTATTATCTAGAGGATATTTTTGAGGACATTATTTATACTTCGGCAGACGTGTCTGTCTTGCTGAAGTCAAACTAAGGAGAGTGAACTGATCTCATACATCTGGTTATCTCCTGGCTGTTATAGAAAAGGATGGAGTTTTTCACCTGACTACATTTACAGCACTATGAAATATAACATGCATCTGACTCATCATTGTAATGCTGTCTACCGTCTATTGCTGTATTGAATGTTGCTGTGATAATGACTGTTTGATGTGCCTACATATTCGCGTAACCATTTTGTCACTGTGGCGTCCACAATAAATAATGAAGAAAAACGTCAACGGCTGTTTCAAGAATCATTGACTTTATACGTCGTGAGTTTACTGACGTCCTATGTGGATTGCCCTGTTATTTTTGTATGAACATTGTTTTGACTGAACACATCTGCACACTACACAAAACCAGACATGCGGATACCATCCATCATCATATGGCATCACGCATCATTTGGTGGCCATAAGCTGGTTTGATTCTGGTACCAGCAAACACGGGGTCCCTTACCCACTTCATTTTCAACAAGAATTCATCAGCATCCTTCAAGAAATTAACATTCTTCAAGACAGTCAACATCTTCAAAATTTTCAAAGTACTCGGCGTTGCCCGGTAAAAGTCAAAATTTCAACTTTTTGACGGAAACAAGAATTTGACAGTACCCGGCGTTGTTACATGTTGCCGGGTAACTCGGACTGCTGTTATCTTTTACGCAAGTCAAGCAAGTTGCTGCTGTCAAGGTTCCAGTGCTGTCGTTTTTTGTGAAGGTCAAGTGCCGGTTGAAACGGGTTGTTTTCTGAAGAAGGCCAAGTACCGATTTCCATCAACCTACTTTTGGATTAGAAGGTCAAGTGCCGAAACAACTCAACACACAGTATTTCAGAAGCTCTTGTACCATCGTGTTAGCAGTGGAAGCAGTTCAGATGTGCCATCATCGTTGGAGCTTCGCTCTTTAGGACGTTGATTGACATCCGTTTTTCTGCTGTTCTACGATTGGAAGCCTATAAGTTAAGTGGCCTGTTTGTATGTAAACTGTGCCCTTATACTTCTGCTGAGTCTTCTGTGTATCATCTCATTCTATATGTTATATGTTTATATGTTATTTGTATATTTATATGTTTATATTTCAGCGGGTTCTCGGTTGGGTGGTGTCTCCGTTAGATTATGCCACGTCATAGAGGTCGTCTATTGTGAGCGTTTTCTGTAGGGTTTGCAAATTTCCGATACTGGAATTTGCTAAGCGACTTCTGTTGCTATTTATGTTAGCTGTGATGACATGTTTTAATATTGTTTTCGTTATTATTTCGCATTCTTTAGTTTTGTTTTGATTTGTTTGTATTTGTTAGCCTACTCTTGTCTATAATTTAGTTTCATACAACATTTTTGTTTATACACTGTGGTGTCATGTATTTTGTTTAATTCTATCGCAGATATCGTCACATTTTTTGTGATATTTCATTAATTTCTGCTTTATTTTTAGTTGATTTCTGCGAACGTTTTTGTATTGTTGCTGATCTTTGTTATTGTTTACATTGTTATTGTTTACATTGTTTGTATTGTTTACATTTTCAATGTTTACATTCTGCATGTGTTTACATAGTCATTGTTTACAGTTATAGTAATTAGTTAATGGGCTATGCTAATGCACTGTTACTACTACACTGATGATAAATGAATGATGAATAGTGTCGTGCACTATTGAATGAGAAGTGCACTTATGATCAAGAATTGAGTGCTGATATTTCATATACAAGTTCTTTGATTGGAGACTTGTTTCCCACAGAGACTGGGATAATATAAGGTGATGTGAATATACAAGTGCTTAATTAAGACTTGTTACACTTAGGTTTGAAATAAATTAGTTAATTATTTCAGGTTTTGGACTCATATGTTAGACAACATGTCTACATTTGAGCACTTTATTGAGCAGGGTAAATTGCTTGGGAAGACTGGTGATAAGTTAGAAGAATTTGCAACTGCTCGATATGATAAAGCAATGGAAGCTGAACAAAAGAAACTGCATATGGAAGCTGAACAAAAGAAACTGCAGATGCAGGTGGATGAAAAGAGATTCCAAATGGAAATGGAAAAACAAAAAAGGGAATCAGAAGCTGAGGAAAGAAAACTCCAGCTACAGCTAGAGGCTGAGAATAAAAGACTTGAAAAAGAAGCTGAGAATAAAAGACTTGAAAAAGAAGCTGAAAATAAAAGACTTGAAAAAGAAGCTGAAAATGAAAGACTTCAAATAGAGGCTCAGGCTGAGGAAAGAAGATTACAGAGAGAGTCTGATGAGAGGAAAGCAAAAATGGAACATGAAGAAAAGGTCTTAGCTTTAGAGTTGGAAAAATTGAAATTGACGAGCATGAGTAATGGTAATGATTCAAACAAGGGTTCATCTTCTGGTAGGGCTAATAATGATACTTTTAAGATTAAGTTACCAACATTTAGTCCTTCCAGTGATGACATAATGTTCTATCTGGACAGATTTGAACAAGCATGTACAGCTCATAACATAGACAAAGCAAAATATGTTTATCAGTTATCAGGGATACTGACAGGTAAAGCTCTAAGTATATTAAATATGGTGGATGAACCTGACAAGAACAATTATGAGGTTGTCAGGGCCGCTTTGTTAAAGAAATATCAGCTTAACGAAGACGGCTATCGTCTACAATTTAAAAACATGTTACCTGAAAATGGAGTTGAATTCTCCGAGTTTATTGCAAGAATACGCATTACTTTCTCACGATGGGTTGAACTATCTAAGACGGAAAAAACTTATGAAGGACTTATGGACTTAATACTTAGAGACAAAGTCATGTCGTCTGTCAATGAGTCTTTCCTTGCTTTCCTTCATGAACGTAAACCTAAAACAATAAAAGAAATGGAAGATTTCTGTTGCCAATACGTAACTGCGCACCCACACATAACCATGGGTAACTCTAAGGTGAAAGAAGGTTTACCAGTTGCTTCGGCAGCTCCGTATGGTCAAAACTTTGCTCGTAGATTCCAACAAAATTTTGATAGAAAGAGTAGCGGTAATTTCTGTCAAAATCATGGAAATCAATTTCATGGTGATTCTTCTTCGAAGAATTGGAGACAACCTGATAGTACTCGTTACTATCACCCTAATAATTATAAGCATTTCAAAAGAGGATATGGTAATAGAGGTTATTCCTGCCGAAGACCTCAGAACCAAACAAATAGATGTTCGCATCAATGTGAACATGATAGTAATCGTGGAAACTGGAATTCGAACCAGGATAACAATTACAATAGAGACAATAATAACTGCAGAGATAATAATAACTCTGATAACTTCAGAGGTAATAATAGTCGGGGTAGATCTCAACACAAAAAAAAGAGATATCAGCAGGCTAATGCTGTACAACAGGAAACTGAGGGAGCCTGTAATCATGTTGTTGATAGTAAAAACTTTGACGCTGTCACTGGTTCTGCTTTTGACTTTGAGAGAGCAAACAAATGCCCCCAATGCAGTACTTTATTCGAACCGGGTACCATAACTACTTTGAGTTGTGGTCACCCACTTCCCGCTCTTCCTGCTGCTGTTGCGCATGACGGGAGGGGTTCTTTAATTCTACATAAGGGTCTTGTTAATGATACTCCGGTCTCACTACTTTTCGATTCCGGATGCACCACTATTGGTGTTAGACAATCGCTTGTAGATCCATCTTGTGCTACAGGAAGGGTTATTAAATGTGTCACATTTGGCGGCACTCTAGAAAAATATCCTACTGCTGTAATTCGCATTGCCACTCCTTTCTTTACTGGAGATGTGCATGCTTGTCTCTTACCTAATCCTATTGCGGACCTTATTATTGGTCGTATTCACGGAGTTAGGGAGTGTACCCCACAGCAGATTGCTGCTTGGGAAGATAATAACATGCAAGCTACAAATGCAGTAGTTACAAGAGCACAAGCTCTACAAACACCCGAAACTTCACTGAATAGTGATAATGAAGTTGATAGCCAAGATAGTCACTTAGTAATCACTCGTGACTCTTTCATAAAATTGCAAGAAGAAGATCCTTCTTTAAAAAAATTCTTCGTTCTTGCGAAGAAAGGTGATCCGAATCAGGATACAAATAGAAAATCTTGGATTGCAATGAGAAACGGCGTACTTGTACGTATGGTACAAGATTCGACTACGTCGGCACATTCGCAAATTCTTGTTCCCAAGAGCATGAGAGTCCAAATATTACAACATGCTCATGACTCGCAATGTGCTGGACATATGGGTTTTGCCCGTACGAAGTCGAGAGTCCTTGCGGCTTTCTTTTGGCCTTTTGTCAATAAGGACATTCGTATTTACTGCCGATCATGCAAGGTATGTCAGGAGGTCAAATCTAGAGGACCACGACATGCTGCGCCTATCCAGGCTGCTGACATTCCTATTCGGCCGTTTCAGAAAATGGCCATAGATATTATTGGCCCTTTTAAGGTCAAGTCGGCCAGAGGACATCAGTTTATCCTTACATGTGTCGATATGTGCACACGTTGGCCAGAGGCTATTCCTCTTAAGAGCATATCTACTACAGATATCGCAGATGCTCTTTGGTTGATATTTTCTCGCTTGGGGTTCCCCAGAGAAATATTGTCAGACCATGGCACTCAACTCATATCTGACACTATGTCACAGGTAATGTCTACCTTACATATTGAACGATCTCTCAGTAGTATCTACCATCCTATGTCTAATGGGTTAGTTGAGCGTCTGAATAGAACGCTCAAGACTTTGCTTGGTAAGATAACTGAAGATCATCCTCAAGATTGGGACAGGGTTTTACCCGCGGCTCTCTTTGCCTATAGAGAAGTCCCTAATGAACACACAGGATTTTCTCCCTTCGAACTTGTCTTTGGCGCGCGTCCACGCGGCCCTATGTCTTTATTACACGATCTCATCACTGCCGATGATATTAGCGATGAAACTCAATCCTCATATGAGTATGTCATTGCTCTTAGACAAAAGATCATTGAGGCATGTAAGCTAGCAACTGCTTCATCAGAAATTGCTAAAGAGAAGGCAAGGCAGTTTGCTAACAAGAATAGATGTCTACGACAACTTTGTCCAGGTGACAAAGCATTCGTCCTACTCCCCAGTAGGGAAAATAGACTTCTTATTGCATGGAAAGGTCCGTATGCAATAGTCTCTCGGATTTCCGATGTTGACTATGTGGTCGATATTGATGGAAAGCATAAAACTTTCCACATAAACATGCTTTCGGAATTTCACGAACGTCCGGACTATTTGCTGCCTATTTTCCAGGCAACGGATGATGCTCCTGCACCTCACGGTCATTATTCATCCCTGTCTGTCATTCAGGATGAGGAAGCTACCTTCTCTGATGTCAACCTTCCCCTTCCAGTGGTTCCATTACATTCCACGGAATCTTGGAAAAACGTTTCTGTTTCTCCTAATCTTTCTGGTGACGAACATCGACAAGTCTCGTCGATGTTACAAACATTTCAGGATGTTCTCACTGACATTCCTGGACACACAGATGTCATAGAACATGACATAATTCTTACCGACAATAATCCAATTAGGGTTAGGCCGTATCCTATTCCTATACACTTTCAGTCGCAAGTGGAAAAGGAATTGGATGAAATGATTCAATTAAATATAATTGAACCATCGACTTCACCATATTCTTCTTCCATGGTTATTGTCCGGAAGAAGGATAAGAACATACGAATTTGCGTTGATTATCGCAAATTGAATCAGGTCACAAAGTTCGACGCTGAACCGATGCCTTTGTTAGAAGATCTACTGATTAGACTTTCTAATTCTAGATTCTTCACTAAACTTGACTTGTCTAAAGGTTATTGGCAAGTGCCTTTAGCAGAGCATGCCAAACCTCTTACTGCTTTTTCTACACCTAGGGGTCTATTTCAATGGAATGTTATGCCTTTTGGTCTCATGAACGCCCCTGCCACTTTCGTTCGCATGATGCGTCGAATTCTGTCACATCGTTCGGATGTCATCGCATACTTAGATGACATCTGTCTCTTCAGTGATACCTGGGAAGATCACTATTTAGGGTTATATGACTTACTGTCCACTCTACGTGAGAATAATTTGACAGCAAAACCTTCTAAAGCTTTTGTTGGTTTTGGTGAAATCTCTTTCCTGGGTCATCGTGTTGGTCATGGTCTCTTGAAGACAGAAGACCACAATACTTCCAAAATACTGAACATCTCTGTTCCTAAAACGAAGAAACAAGTTAGGAGTCTCTTAGGTTTAATTCAATTTTATGGGAGATTTATTCCAAATTTATCTTCGATCATGGCACCTCTCTCAACATTGTTGAAGAAAGGTTCGCCTAATCTGGTCCGTTGGTCTGAAGAATGCCAATCTTCACTAGACCAAATCAAGAATATATTTTCTTCTCCTCCCATCTTAAGATTACCTACTCTTGATAGGACTTTTGTTCTTCGGAGTGATGCTTCAT
This sequence comes from Oreohelix idahoensis, assembly GCA_024509875.1. NCBI lineage: Eukaryota > Metazoa > Mollusca > Gastropoda > Stylommatophora > Oreohelicidae > Oreohelix > Oreohelix idahoensis. The sequence continues at coordinate 114,838 of JAMPIV010013883.1, forward strand.
CCACTGGGATTGGAGCAGCACTGATGCAAGAATATGCAAATACTCTGCATCCTGTTATGTACATTTCTAGAAAACTAAATGCGGCAGAGAGGAACTACTCGGTTTTAGACCGTGAGTTGTTAGCGATGGTTTGGTCAATTCTAAAGCTACAAAGATTCCTCCTGGGCGCACATTTCATTCTAGAGACTGATCAGAAAGCTCTTACAGCTATTCAGACTAAGAATTTGAAGAGTTCGAGATCCACTCGATATGCTATAGCTCTTCAACCTTTTCACTTCACGGTACGAGCTATCCGTGGTGCGGATAATGTGATGGCTGACATTTTGTCTAGATGCCCACATGACTCCAACTAATACTTCTGTCCTATATTTCCATATATTACAGAGTCATAACACACCTATATTTCTACAATAGATTAGCACATCTGTACTTACTTTATATGTACACACTATCGTGCTTTGTTGTCATCTTCTTCTGTTCGTTTTTTAAGATGATAGAGGAGGACTGAGTAGTTAATATAAGGGCCGTTAGTTTACTAAACAGCCACAATTATTAATAATGTATTGTACCTTATGAAGCATATTAGTTATTAATTAGCATTATATTGCTTGTACTTTCTCAGAATGTCATTGTTGAGCTGAGGACTTACCTTACTAGTATCAAGCATGACGAGTTCTAGATTGTGTACTTACCCTCGGAATACCAGAGCATATGTCCTGGATCGTCATGTAGTTTAACTTTACTATGTACTTATGTCATTACATGTCAAAGAATGTACTATTTAAATTTTCCTATCAGATTTGTACATCCATTTTTAAAGACAATATTAGAGTATGCTGTTTAATGATGATTATAGTAACTTGCATACGTATATTATGTTTACATGCTAACGTGATGTGTGTTGGTGACACCTCCCCGATGTGAATATTTTTTGAGACATATTTATTTTTCTGTTGAGGTATATCCTCACCAGACACTCTATAATTAGCCTCATGTTTGGCAATTTAATTAATTATCAGCGCATAATTCGTGCGTTTTGAGCCGCTTATCGCATGCTCTTTGATATTTAAAAAAAAAATATGTTCCACATTTTTTTTTTATCGGGAGGAGGTGGTGATATGTTGCGTGATAAATTCTCGCAACATCGTTTTTTTCAATATCTGTTTTATAACGCAAGGGCAACAACTGCTTGAAATTTATAGTCACTTTTCTCGGTAAGCATTTGTCTTCTCGCGTTGGTATCGAATGCAGTTAAGTTTTGAGCTGTGGTCATTTTGCGCTGGACTGCGCATGACTTGTCTTGCTTTTTGGTCGATCGGTTTCCGCCCACCACTAGTGGAGTGAGCGATTTGGAATGGCGAAAGAGATGCCTCGTTGAAGAGGGGATCTCCGCTATTTTTTGTTCTGTCAGGGATGTGTAGTCCTCTTAATGGATATTTCGTTTATTCGAGATAATACCTCTAGTGTATTTGCACATGCCGGGAGGCGTGATATTTCTGTATTTCTGAAAGCAAGGTAAATTAACTTTTTCATTAACTCTATCGATTTTGGGTCGTGAGCGATTTCGATTCATAGCCTGTCTTCGAAAGTCGTCGTCACGAGATGTTTTTTCCCAGCTCACATGTCGCTGCATTATACTGCATCGGTTGATGCATGTACCAAGGACCATTACTTGCTACTTTGTTAAATGAACTAGGTTTGGAAAACCTTTATTATCTAGAGGATATTTTTGAGGACATTATTTATACTTCGGCAGACGTGTCTGTCTTGCTGAAGTCAGACTAAGGAGAGTGAACTGATCTCATACATCTGGTTATCTCCTGGCTGTTATAGAAAAGGATGGAGTTTTCCACCTGACTACATTTACAGCACTATGAAATATAACATGCATCTGACTCATCATTGTAATGCTGTCTACCGTCTATTGCTGTATTGAATGTTGCTGTGATAATGACTGTTTGATGTGCCCACATATTCGCGTAACCATTTTGTCACTGTGGCGTCCACAATAAATAATGAAGAAAAACGTCAACGGCTGTTACAAGAATCATTGACTTTATACGTCGTGAGTTTACTGACGTCCTATGTGGATTGCCCTGTTATTTTTGTATGAACATTGTTTTGACTGAACACATCTGCACACCACACAAAACCAGACATGCGGATACCATCCATCATCATATGGCATCACGCATCAGTCACATTGAGTTAGGAAAGGCTAAAGCAGTGAGGAGTGGGGCTGGTCACCTCACCGTATAAAGCTGGACCTAGTAAAGTGTAGTCTGTAGCACTTAACTCCTATAAGGCAGTATCTACTGCTGGACCACCTTTGCCAAGTCATATTTAACTTATATGGCTGGCGTGTCGGGTACTTGTTGAATCAGGGTAAACATGATGTCATTTTACAATAATGTTGATTTGAAATATCCCTTACACAAACCGTTTTACAGTAATGTTGATTGAGATATCCCTTAGACAACCCATTTTACAGTAATGTTGATTGAGGCATCCCTTATACAAACAGCATATTGCTACACTTGTAAGGGTGTATGGGGAGAGGGGTTTGTCTTTTACTGTTGGTCCATTATCATCATCATCAAGTACAATGCTTATCAGTGTAGGAGATCATGTCTCTCCACAACTTCCTGTCTCCAGTACAATTTATCAATTCTGTTGTTGACTTTCCATGCCACGATGTCAAACTGTCCAGTATTTGCTCTCTTTGACTTCCTCTGTCTCTTTTTCCTTCAATTTTACCTGTTGTTACGATATATTCCAGCTTACCTGTTGTTATGATATATTTCAGCTTTCCTCTTCTCATAACATGCCCCACAAAAAAGTGGATTGCTACTTTCTAAATTGTGAAATTAGTTTCCTTTGCACATTGGCCTCTTTCTTTTTTTTTCCTCATGACTCATTTTGGCTGTTTTAGGTATTTTTAACATTCTTCTGTAAAACCTCATCTCTCTGGCCTCTAGTGCTTTCCCTACATGTTTGCTAACAGTCCATGTCTCACTCCCATACATCAGGATTGGTTCTATATAACACTGAAGAACTCTCTTCCTTACTTCCATTGACAAAGAACTGTTGCATAAAATACTCTTCATTTTATAGATATGTCTTTTCTCCTAGTAAGACGTATTACAATTTGTTTGTTTGTTCAAATTTTTTTTCATTCTACTATTAATGTTATAGAATGCTGTTTTTGCCTGAGCTGTTCAGCTCTTCACTTCTGAGAAACATCTTCCATCCATTGTTATTAATGTGCCCAGGTATTTGGTCCAAGTCATCATATTAAAAAAAAGTATGAACACTAATGTTACGCCTTGCATGATTAAAAACAACAATGTTTATGATGTTGGTGTCGATCACACTAGTAATAAAAATTGTTTAACATTGTTTGCCAGGGTTATTTCAGTAAAACAGTAAATTAATGTATGGTAAATTTTGATCCTTTGTATCTCCCTAGGGTCTCTGACAGAAGAAACAAAGGAAGAAACAACCATGATGTTTGGAGTGACTGTTATGAGGTTGTGCATGGGTCTGGCAGCCGCATAATGTAGAAAACAGTTGCTACAGAAACGACCCCTGCATGAGCACATGATGTGCTTTTGTACAAGCTTTCTGAAGAGAGGCCAGTAGCAGCGGTGGTTCCATTCTCCTTAGGGAGGGATGAAAATGAGAGAGGATGTAGTAAATATGCCCATGTCCACATATTATTATTATGTTTTACAGTAGTATTAAATTGATACTGAAGATTATAATAAATTATAAATAAACAGTAACCTCAAATGAAGTATCGTGTAAAAAAAAAATAATGAACACAGCTTATTTTTTCGGTAACGCCAAGAAATATATTGCAGAAGAAGTAATTAATCTTGTATTTCCTAGTACCATGTTGTAATTTTGCTAGTCAGAATAAGAACTGGCTCTTTCTTTGTTTGACATATTGATGCTTTTAACAGGAGCTTATTGTTTTAACATAACATTCTCCTATCACCAACCCATATATTCACAGAACAGGAACCAGTATTTGCCTAAATTTACATATATTTCAATATTTTTTTGCAAGATGTCAGTGTTTTTCTAACACATTTCGCAGATACCACTGTAACTCTCCCCCATCCCCCTCCCGGTAGTTTCCAGGGATGGAGGGTCACTGATAAGACAATGAAACAAAAATGTCTACTGCTGCACCAGGCATTGTTGTATGAGGCCAGTAATATCAGTTTGTACATGGGGGCTGGCAGCCTCATTATGTCAAACATATTGCTACAAAAAACTCCAGCTACAAGAGGACACATGAATACTTTGATGTAGGCTTCTTACAAGGGTACCAGCTGTAGTGGTGGTCCCCATGACCAGCTGTAGTGGTGGTCCCCATGGCCAGCTGTAGTGGTGGTCCCCATGGCCAGCTGTAGTGGTGGTCCCCATGGCCAGCTGTAGTGGTGGTCCCCATGGCCAGCTGTAGTGGTGGTCCCCATGGCCAGCTGTAGTGGTGGTCACCATAACCAGCTGTAGTGGTGGTCCCCATGGCCAGCTGTAGGGGTGGTCACCATGACCAGCTGTAGTAGTGGTCCCTTGGCCAGCTGTAGTGGTGGTCCCCATGACCAGTTGTAGTGGTGGTCCCCATGACCAGCTGTAGTGGTGGTCCCATGGCCAGCTGTAGTGGTGGTCCCCATGACCAGCTGTAGTGGTGGTCCCCATGACCAGCTGAAGTGGTGGTCCCTATGACCAGCTGTAGTGTTATCCCCCATGGCCAGCTGCAGTGGTGGTCCCCCTGACCAGCTGTAGTGTTATCCCCAATGGCCAGCTGTAGTGGTGGTCCCCATGACCAGCTGTAATGTTATCCCCATGGCCAGCTGTAGTGGTGGTCACCATTACCAGCTGTAGTGGTGGTCCCATGGCCAGCTGTAGTGGTGGTCCCCATGACCAGCTGTAGTGGTGGTCCCCATGGCCAGCTGTAGTGGTGGTCACCATGACCAGCTGTAGTGTTATCCCCATGACCAGCTGTAGTGTTATTCCCCCATGACCAGCTGTAGTGTTATCCCCCCTGGCCAGCTGTAGTGGTGGTCCCCATGGCCAGCTGTAGTGTTATCCTCCATGACCAGCTGTAGTGGTGATCACCATGGCCAGCTGTAGTGGTGGTCACCATGACCAGCTGTAGTGGTGGTCACCATGGCCAGCTGTAGTGGTGGTCCCCATGACCAGCTGTAGTGTTATCCCCTATGACCAGCTGTAGTGGTGGTCCCCATGTCCAGCTGTAGTGTTATCCCCCATGACCAGCTGTAGTGGTGGTCCCCATGACCAGCTGTAGTGTTATCCCCCATGATCAGCTGTGGTGGTGGTCCCCATGACCAGCTGTAGTGTTATCCCCATGACCAGCTGTAGTGGTGGTCCCCATGGCCAGCTGTAGTGGTGGTCCTCATGGCCAGCTGTAGTGTTATCCCCCATGACCAGCTGTAGTGTTATCCCCCATGACCAGCTGTAGTGGTGGTCACCATGACCAGCTGTAGTGGTGGTCACCATGGCCAGCTGTAGTGGTGGTCCCCATGGGCAGCTGTAGTGGTGGTCCCCATGGCCAGCTGTAGTGTTATCCCCCATGACCAGCTGTAGTGGTGGTCCCCATGTCCAGCTGTAGTGTTATCCCCCATGATCAGCTGTAGTGGTGGTCCCCATGACCAGCTGTAGTGGTAGTCCGCATGGCCAGCTGTAGTGTTATCCCCCATGACCAGCTGTAGTGGTGGTCCCCATGTCCAACTGTAGTGTTATCCCCCATGGCCGGCTGTAGTGGTGGTCCCCATGACCAGCTGTAGTGTTATCCCCCATGATCAGCTGTAGTGGTGGTCCACATGACCAGCTGTAGTGTTATTCCCCATGACCAGCTGTAGTGGTGGTCCCCATGACCAGCTGTAGTGTTATCCCCCATGACCAGCTGTAGTGGTGGTCCCCATGACCAGCTGCAGTGTTGGTCCCCATGACCAGCTGTAGTGTTATCCCCCATAACCAGCTGTAGTGGTGGTCCCCATGACCAGCTGTAGTACTATCCCCCATGGCCAGCTGTAGTGGTGGTCCCCATGGCCAGCTGTAGTGGTGGTCCCCATGGCCAGCTGTAGTGGTGGTCCCCATGGCCAGCTGTAGTGGTGGTCCCCATGGCCAGCTGTAGTGGTGGTCCCCATGACCAGCTGTAGTGGTGGTCCCCATGCTTCCAGAAGGAGCAACAAGGAAAAGAAGAAGACAAAAACCTGGAAATGTGTGATTGGGCCTCCTTAATGATGTGGTTGTTGCTGCAAGCATGTAGGTGGGACTCCTTAATGATGTGGTTGTTGCTGCAAACGTGTGGGTGGGCCTCCTTAATGATGTGGTTGTTGCTGCAAGCATGTAGGTGGGACTCCTTAATGATGTGGTTGTTGCTGCAAACGTGTGGGTGGGCCTCCTTAATGATGTGGTTGTTGCTGCAAACATGTGGGTATTTATATCAAAATGAGTACAACCAAAATATGTGTCTTGTCATGTTAGTCATGCACATTTTTGTACAAAATATTTTGACATAGTCGGTGTAAGCAGACCTTAGAAGCATGCTTATTGTGGCACCTTAGCAATAGTGTCTGCCAGCAGCTATCTTGAATAGTATGTTGTCTAAATGCAGTATGTCAACTGTCTGGTATTGGGTTATGTGAACTGTCTTTTATGGGATTATGTGAACTCTGATATGGGGTTGTCCTTACAGTCTTTGCTTATCAGCAATCGAACACATAATCTGCGTGTAGACAGATTAGTCAGGTGTGACATTTGATACCATGTAATTTTACCAAAGAGACATTGTAACTCTACTGGGCCATGGATGTGTCAAGAAATTAATGCTCAATGTATATTATGATACATCCAAATTTTTGTTTGCTCTTGTATTTTAATTGCAACTCTCTTTCACACTCAAGTAATGTCAGCGCCAGTTTTATCAACTGTATGTTATTGAAAAATAAATTTTAAATGTGTGTATAATAATAAATTGTTGGTTTTGTTTATTTTTTCCCCTAACTTATTTATTACTCTGGCAGTAAAGAACCTACCAAGAAATGACGGTAAAGAATTATGGCGTGTGATTTCTGTCTCATGTCCTAACGATGACGCCATTTCTTCTGTATTCAGTTACTTCCTTCCACTGAGCAAGCTAGATACTTCCCTTGAAACTCTCAAGCTAAAAGGTTGATTGGATATATTCCTAGACTAATAGACGGGTACTTGGTAACGCTGACATTCACTGGTAGTATAAAGGATCAAACTATGAATGCGGAGACGTGGTAGTTCAGGAAATCCGAAAAGCAGACCATTGTAAGAGGATACCCAAAAAATAAAGAAAAACAGGACAACAAGTTCAGTGGACCACATTGGTAGGAGCTGTGCAGTTTATTTTTCTTCCCATATGCTTTACTTAAGGCACTCAAATTTGTTCCACTGTTTTATAAAGCAACTCCTTACATAACATATTTGTACTAAATATATATGAACAGGATGTCTGAGGCGAATCCAACATCAGAAAAATAAATGACTGTCTACAGACAAATATAGTCTTTTAAACGTATAAAAACTTCAAGAACAAACGGAGACACTGAATGCAGCTCTGTTGTCTAGTGTTCACCTTAATGACCTTTATTTATTTATTGCTCACAGGACTCAGGTTTCCTCCATTATTTATTTGACTTTAACCTACCCGTCTATTCTTTGTTGCTCGTCTTCCACTGCATGTTACTGGACGCAAGTATTTTGGCCTTTATTTGGTCAATGCTTGCTGATACAACAGTTATATTAGTGATTGCGTCTTTAAATTGTCTGGGTCGTTCACAGGTCCTAATACCATAGTTGTGGGGGTGTCATGAGAATGACCTCAGCCAATGATGCACTTTTTTTGAGGTGCCAAATTGGCTGTGCCCCCATCAATGCCTCTTTTTCTTCCCCGTTCTTCTCCACCCAACCTCTACCCCCATATGCTCCACTGTTTTTCTCCATCTTTCTTCTTCCCCATTCTTCTCTAGGTCATCTCGCTTATTCTTCTTCTCCAAATTTTTCTACACCATTCGTCTCTAGTTTATCCCCCTTATTCATCTTCACCGTTCTTCTTCTCCTGTTCTCGTCCGTCCCATTTTCTCATCCGTTCTTCTCCACAGTTCTTCTTCTCCACCATTCTTCTTCCCAGTTCTTCTCCTATGATTCATCCCCCTTTGTCACGGGATTTGCCTCCCCTTTGCTCTGCAGTAGTGGTCCACAAGTGGCTAAAACTCAAGAGTATCTAAAATGGGTCTTCAAAGGTGTCTACCTTTGAACAAGATTACTCTCGGCAGAGTTGTAGATAGAAGGATAATGATGCTTCTATCTCAAGGTAGTTTCTAAGAACAATGCTGCATAGGGCAGAGCACTATGAATGTATATCTGATCCGGCACCTTTTGTGAAGTTTTAACAATGGTGTGGCTTGTTCGAGCCCCCAGCTGGTTTAATATAGCAAAATTCCTGTTATACGTATTTTTGGCTCTATGGCTGTAACTATATGTATATGTATTAAAGATTTTAGATCATACATGCGCTCTCTTATCTATAAGAACTGAATCAACTATGAATTTGTAAAATAACATATAACAAATTTTATAATCAATTAGTCTTTAACAAATTTAAATAAATATGGATGAAAGTGACTTTAGAGGGTTTTAAAATTGTCTTCACTGAGACCTAATTGGGGACTAATGATTATTGTCCGTTGCTTGTGCCTGTTACAAAAACTGAACTTGCTGAGTACTACAATGGTTGGTTGTTCTCTAGAGGAGTCTAGATGAACTCCACTCCTAACGTCAATGTGGGTGTCTTCACAACATCTCCACTGTAGGTAGTTGATGTCGAACCCAGCTTTTGAATCACAAGATAGTGGCGAAGACTCTTACTTCAGACTGGTCTCTTGTAAGTGTAACTTCCTACCATTAACCCAAATTAACTTTTTTTGGGAACACAATCTCCTGGCACAAATGAATGGACACAGCAACTTTGATTAGATGCTTCGAACCTTTGGTCTGGGGTAGTTTCAGAATCCCTCTTATGACTTTTGCTTCTGATTCATTAAGTTTCCAGTCTTTGTATTTAAAGTTGCGGGTTCTCTTTTAAGTTATAAAGACGTCCAAATACTTCGATCTGTCACTTTTAATTTTGGAATTCTTTGTCCGATCCTTCTCTCTAGCTACTAGGAGTTGTTACTTGACATTGTTGAAAATGCAGTATGATTGGTGTCTCCGACTACCCTAGATTATATTTCCATTTCTCAGTCCAAGTCCCAGATTGGTATTTACGGCCAGCTTGCCAATGAGAGCTAAAGTTTATTTCAGGCTCTCGATTTAGACCAATCCTGTCTCTTTAGAACTATGTGGGTCGGTGTGTTAAATAATTACTATCCTCCGCGTGTTTTAAAGTATCAATTTTAAAATTTAAACTCGTGCCCTCTTTCAAATATGACAGTAATACTTCCGATTGCATTTGTACAAACTTACAAACACCTCTGTGAACTCATTTCCTGACTAATACCTTCCGCCCATATTGTCTTCTCTGACAGGTTATTCGTACTATTGATACAGAGACGGACCATCGGAAGCGACTACATATTATCACCTGTGTTTTCGTACCTTTCCCAGACGGTTTTCTTAGACAGACAATCTGGCTTTCTTTACGTCGATCGTGCGAGACCACTTTGTGTCAACAGTGACCGTCTCTATCAAAGGTGGCTAGGTGACTTAAGAGATAAAAGTATTATCATACTACGATTCACATTGTCACATAATTTTTGGGTTGCTCTCTTGTATTCTGTGACATTTGTTGTACTGACGTATTACCTGCTTTTCAATGGTCGGCACTTCTTTCTTTCTCTGCTATGTAGCAGATATTTTGTATTTTCAAACATTCTTATGCTCCTTTCAGCGATAATTCGTCATGTCTTTTTGGTTACCCGTTCCTCCCTGCTTTGCAAGGAACGGCTGAGATAATATTAATCAACAATCATGTTGGCTAATCTCGGGTGTGGCCGACATCAGACTACAGATTAACACTAAAATCGTTCCAGCGACTTTGGTTAAGCATTGATAAGGCGAACGTGTCGCACTTGCCAAGATGGTAAAGAGGCGAATTTTGTGTGCACAAGCGACGGAAAAAGAGATTACCTGCCTGTACGACACATTTTGGACAGACATGAATGACATAACCGTTTCCTGTCCGACTTTCACGAACAGATTACTTTAGATAAAAGTAAGATGTTGTATTTCAACACATTGCTGAGAGAGTTTATGGACGTGTCACTTCCGTATATGGGAGACGTGACCTTTGGCATCACGCACAGAATTTCAGGCGGAAATAATTAGAATTACCTCACCTATATATATATATATATATATATATATATATATATATATATATATATATATATATATATATATATATATATATATATATATATATATATATATATATATATATATATATATATATATATATATATACATGGACAACCTCTCGTAGCGACCTTTAACTGTTGGGGCACAGTTGCTATTTTTTGCCTGTAATCCATCACAATTACACCACAGTGATAACCCCATGGCAGCTCAATAAAACTGTAGTAACAATTACATTACAAGAGAAGTTAGGGGAAGGCATCCAATTTTTTTTTCAAAGGGAAACAACTTAACTATTCAAAAACTATAAAACTAAATAACATATTTTCATTACTTATTTAATTTCATCAATTCATTACATAAAGTTATTTAAGGCACAGAAGATTAATCTATTTTTATTAGTTCGTTTTTTAAATTGTTAAAACGTTCTTTTGTTTTCCATGGTTACAGTAAACAAACTTTTAATAATATGGAGTTTATGCACATGCTAAAGTAGGGAACACTTATATGCTCTTTCACTTCCAATGATAATAAAATGTATACAAATGTTGCCGTAAAAAAGAAGTTTTCAAAGCCAAGGCTCAATAAGTGTACACAGAAGCAAACAAAGAAGTATCAAAAGAGACAAGAGGAAGTATTCTGAGGAGTTGGCAATAGAGGCAGAAGATGCTGCAGCCAAAGGAAATATGAGAGAACTGTATAGCAGCACAAAGAAGCTAACAGGGAAATACAAGCAAACAAGCTGCCTCATAAAAGACAAAAATGGGAATCTGCTCAGCAATATACAGGAGCAAGTGAAGAGGTGGACAGAATATTTTGGTGACCTTCTCAATAGACCAGCTCCACAAAACCCCCCGGACATCCAGACAGCAGAAGAAGAGCTACAAATTAATGGTGAAAGACCAACGAAGGAAGAAATAAAGAAAGCCATAAAGCTTCTAAGAGATGGAAAAGCGGCTGGACCTGATGGCATTCCAGCAGAGGCCATAAAAGCAGATATCGACACGGCTACAGAGATGTTATATAAATTACTTGGTAAAGTCTGGGAAAAGGAAGAGATACCAGCAGAATGGAAGGAAGGATATTTGGTTAAGTTGCCTAAGAAGGGAAATTTACAAGAGTGCACAAATTATAGAGGAATAATGTTACTATCAGTGCCAGGAAAAATATTAAACAGGATTATCCTTGAGAGATTAAAAGAGTCCATAGACAAGAAACCGAGAGATGAACAAGCAGGTTTTCGACAAAACAGATCATGTACAGACTAGATAGCTTCTTTGAGAATAATAGTTGAACAAAGTCTGGAATGGAATTCACCACTATACATCGGATTTGTGGACTACGAAAAGGCATTTGACAGCGTAGACAGAGAATCACTTTGGAAATTGATGAGGCATTATGGAGTTCCCCTGAAGATCATTAATTTAATAAAGAAAACATATGAAGACATGACATGCAGAGTTCTTCACGAAGGACAGCTTACAGAGCCGTTTGGGATAAGAACAGGAGTGCGACAGGGATGCCTCTTGTCTCCATTTCTTTCCTTACTAGCAATAGACTGGGTTATGAGATCATCGACAACACAACAGAAATGGAATCCAGTGGACTCTGACTAAGCAGTTGGATGATCTGGATTTTGCTGATGACTTGGCTCTTCTGTCCCATAACCGTAATCAGATGCAGGACAAATTGAAAACTCTCGATGAGAGGTCACAGCAATTGGGTCTGAAAATACACAAGGGAAAGACAAAAATAATGAGAATAAACGCAGGTAATGATAACAGGGATGAACTTGAAGAAACACCAATACAAGATGTAGAATCGTACACATATCTTGGCAGTAATATAGACAAAGTTGGAGGGACAGACAGCGATATCAAAATAAGAATACAAAAGGCAAGAGGAGCTTTCATTGCAGTGGGAAATATATGGAGATCAAGAGAAATCGGATCCAACAAGAAAATAAGAATCTTCAACTCAAATGTGAAGTCAGTCCTATTGTATGGCTCTGAGACATGGAGAACAACAAAGACAACAACCAAAAAGCTAAAGACTTTCATAAATGGGTGCTTGCGTATAATAGAGGGATTAAAATGGTATGACAAGGTTACCAACGTGGAACTGATGACAAGAACTAGACAAGTGCCAGTGGAACAAGAGATGAGAAGTAGACGATGGCGATGGATAGGACACACACTGAGGAAACCTGTTGATAGCATTACAAGGCAGTCCTTGTTCTGGAACCCCCAGGGCAAGAGAGGCAGAGGTAGACCAAGAAGCACATGGAGAAGAGAGCTGGAAACAGAGGTGAAAATGATGAGGAGAACGTGGAAAGAACTTGAGATGATGGCACGTGACAGGAGGACTTGGCATGTGTTTGTTGAAGGCCTATGCTCATTGGGAGCGGAAGGTAATGAATGAATGAACCACACTTTTCCAAGTTCAGTCTGTTTACTTTGATAACGTGGATTTGCGTGGCTAAAACCAGCTCCAACCATGTTCGAACTTGGGAATATAAGTAGAAACGGTGTCACTGTTACATAAAGCTTGAGGTCTTTTGTAACAGTATTTCCTTACATTCGGTCACAGCAGGCATGTTTATTTCTTAAGCGATTGTCAACTTTTGACTACAAAAGCCCTCTGGGTTATTAACGATCCCGTAGATGTTGATATCGGGGGTCGATAGGATCCAAGTGACCCCTAGTTTAAACAATGTCCACCTAGTATAATCCTGAGAGATTGTCTTGTACCGTGCGTGCGAAATACAGTGTTTCTTGCGGAACTGGTACTTTCTTTTAACCACACTATTCTGCAGGGCCGGCTCTGGGTTAATTTTAAAGGTAGTGCAAGGTCTCCCTTTGGTGCCCCCTCCCCCTTTGCCGTACTGTATTGTTGTCTTACAAGGTTCAATTTCAGACTACTAAATTGGATCACACAATAATTTCCGCAAAAATTTTTTTTTTTTTAACTTCGGTGTCCCCTGAAGACGACGACCGCTGCGACCGGACGGCTGTCATCGCCCAAGAGCCGTCTGTGCTCTTCTCATATCGTCTTTTCTCCTTCTTCCTGTTATCCATATCATAAAGTCTTATACAAAGTCTTACAAATCAAGGATTCCCAGAGCATCATCATCATCACTTTTCAGCTCCCTTAGGAGCATAGGCTTTCAGCAAACGTACGCCAAGTCTTCCTGTCCTGTGCCATCAGCTCAAGGTCTCTCCATGACGTCTTCATGCACTTCTCTGTGTTGCGTCATGAGCTTCCATACCAGCGGACCTTCTTCTGTCATGGATGGCTTAATAGACTTAATGTTTGTTGAAGTTGTTGTAGTTTTAAGTATTTTCTACAGGATGAATTGGCCGATCTCAGGCCCAACTCTTCTTAGTTGCCTTTTACGACATGCGATTTATGTTGCAGTGTTACTATTCTCTGCTCCCATTTCGGGACCCGGTAAAACAAAGGACGCTAAGACGAAAATAGGCTTTGGGTAGAAGTCTATCCTTGAGATGTCACGATTCTCTTAGATGATTTTGGGTATCGAACAAGAAGCATCCATGGTGTTTGAATTGTCAAAACTAACAAAGAAATATAGAAGAGGATGACAATAAAGGTAAATAATAAAATATACACTGAATTAAAATGAAGAGAAAACGAACAGGCAGAATATGGAAAATTCGAAAATAAAAAAAAATTAAATGACTGACAGACGAAAATAAAGAAAGGAAAAAGAATAGGAGAAAGAAGAAAAAAAAGTTGCACAATCAGTCAGAAGTAATTACTAACTTTTTAGTCGTTCCCCTTCTACCGTGAGGTATAGAGGTTAGAAAGAGAGAGCGTCAGGCTATCCTATAGCTGTCTTCCTCCTGACCTGGTTCCATTCTAGTCCTCGGTCCTTCAAAGATTGTCTAATGTTGTCCTCCCAGCGGACTCTGGAGGTCTGGATCCCTGGCTCTTAGTTGCCCATGCTTGTCGTGATAGCCGATCTCCTCCCATTCTGCAAAGAAGTAATTCTAACAATAATAAAACTTGAAATGGTTTTCCTCTATCTAGACAGTTATTAGCAGTTATTAAAATACAAGGAATTGCTGACAATCTTGACATCTTACATATATCGTTCTTTATTTTCTAATCTATTTTCTACGGGCAACTGGCAGATGGCAAAAGAACAGACGGGTGACCGCAACTGAGATTCAGAGATGTGTGCAAGAGAGACATGAAAGCTTACTTACTTAGTCGTTCCCCTTCTACCGTGAGGTGTAGAGGTTTGGAAGAGAGAGCGCCAGACTATTCTATCGGCTGTCTTCCTCCTGGCCTGGTTCCATTCTAGTCCTCGGTCCTTCAAAGATTGTCTAATGTTGTCCTCCCAGCGGACTCTGGGTCGTCCTCTGGGTCTGTATCCTTGGCTCTTTGTTTCCCATGCTTGTCGTGGTAGCCGATCTTCTCCCATTCTGCAGACATGGCCAAACCATCTTAGTTGGGACTGTTCTACTTGGGTCTGTAGGGGGTGGCATTTTAGGCCTTGACGTATCGTCTGGTTGCGTACCATGTCTCTTCTTGTTACTTCAACCACCTTCCTCAGATAACTCATTTCTGAGGTTTGGATCTGGCTTTTATGGGTTGTAGTCATTGCCCATGACTCGCATCCATATGTCAAGACTGGGACATAGGTGGAGCGGTATACAGCCATCTTCGTTTTCTTACCAACCTCTCTCTTGCTGAGGAATCCTCGATTTATGGCCTGAAAAAGTCTCCCAGTTGCTGCTTTTCGAGTGGCCAACTCTTCTTTGATGCCTCCCTTTCGGTCTATAGTAGCTCCGAGGTATTTAAAGTGGTCGACCTGCTCCAGGACCTGTTCTCCCAGCTTAATCTGATGTCTTCTTTCTTCTCGTAATATCACCATGGATTTTGTTTTAGAGCTGCTTATGACCATCCCTCTCTTCTCCAGCTCTTCCTTCCAGACTTGCAGGTTGGATTGGAGACATGAAAGCACTGGACATAAATCCAGCGACCTGGGAGGATGAATTTGGCGATTGCGCCAAGTAGGGAGCTACGGCGTCACCTCAGATTCGGCGAATGGAAGCTCTCACGGCAACCAGAAGGAACATAAGTGGGGTTAAAAAAATAAGATTAAGAGAGAGGTCAAAGACAATCTACAACATGGATACTCAACGCGGTGCCTGTGGGCACCAATATGCCCGTCAAGGCTTATCTGTGTGCTCGTGAGTTATTTACGAATGAAAGAATATACTCGTATATATAATTACAGTTTACCATCTACAAGAATTATTAGATATTTGCGATTAGTTTTCTCAATAAAATTTCAAAAACTTTTCTTACACCACCTCAAAAATAAAACATTTAGATGACACCACGACATTCACTGACATAAAGAGGTTCATTTAACAGTAAACGGAACAACAGCCAGTAACACACTCAAAAGAACCCGTCCACTGGAAATTCAATAATGCCTTATTGCAAAAAAAAAAAAAAAAAAAAAACAAAGCTCACACAAGACTACAGCAACAATACATCCACGCAATTTCTACTAATCGGGAATTGCTGAATGGAACAATACGAGAGAGGTAACACAAATGCTAGCAATCCATGCACAAACAAATAAGGAAACAACGACAAATCGTAGAAACAGCACCAACTTTAAACGACATTTAGACAGACGTGCCCCACACAATTAGACAGACGTGCCCCCCACATTTATACACTTCAAGAAGAACTGGACACACATATCATCAATTCAAATTCAGAGGGGCCCTACTACCGACAAAATTACACACTACTCAAGAAATACAGTGTCAACTATTTTTAACCACTGAATAACAAGTTCAAAGAAGTAGAAAATTCAAAGAAATACATCAGATTATATATGAAACGGAAAGAGAACTAACAACCTAACCCGTTGATCTCCTACGCCTTTAGGCATGGTACTTTAAGGATTGTGTGGCAGACGATGAAGTCTCTGATTTAAGAATTTCTTTTATTTATTGTTTTCTTTTTTGAGTGATAAAAATATAACATACTTGTAACTGTTTATAAAATTGTTCTTAATACCCCTTCTGGGGCTTTATGTAAGGTTTATTAATTTTACAGAGTCCGCTGGGAGTACAACATTAGACAATCTTTGAAGGACCGAGGACTAGAATGGAACCAGGCCAGGAGGAAGACAGCTGATAGGATAGTATGGCGCTCTCTCTTCCAAACCTCTACACCTCACGGTAGAAGGGGAACGACTAAGTAAGTAAGTAAGTTATTAATTTTATTGTGTAAAATGTGTTTGATCTCGGCCCTGGCTTAGATCTGCACCAACACTTTGATCTTAAACAAAAGGCTGAGGTGGTCAAATATTTCGGAGTTTTTTTGTTTTTTGTTTTAAATTTTTTTTTACCCCTTCTGGGGCTCAAAGTGAGGTCTATTGACTTTATTGAGTAAAATGTGTAAAATATGTGTGATCTCGGCATGTCAATTAAATTCTGAATCCGTATTATGTTACCTCGTTCGTTCGTCGACTATATTGCTGTTATACCCTGTTCGACCAAAGCGGTTATAATTGGATATATTGTGCGTTTAGTTTCTTCGATGCTTGCCAGTTGTTAGTCCTGAAAAGGACTTGTCCTAAAAAGGATCACTAGCTGACTGTCTGGATTCCTCTTCGTTGTTTGTCTGTTCGCGGTGCCGTGGCGCGTTCCATGGTGTTTTTCATATCCTGCCTCGTGTGGTAAAGTGGGATGTTATAAATATTTATAGGGGACTTAGTGTACTGACTGAGATCAGCTGTGAAGGTATCTGTATCTAATAAGTGTGGTGTATTACAGATGACCTTACTTGCTACCACATTTATACCTCAGTCAGAATTATTCTGGAATATTGTGATGACTACGTTAAATGTCTAGGGTTATGATAATGATGAAGTGTAAGTCACAACAACAACAGACAGATAAACAATTTACTTTATTCCACAACACTTTACAACACTATGACACTCACACACATATAACACTCTATAAGACTATCTTAAATGAGTCAAGTGTTGAAGTTTAAAAATATATGTATTAATTCCTTTCAATACTAGATATCCTGATTCAACTACACAGTGAACCAGGAATCACAATCAAATGTAATTACAAGTTGTATGTACACAGTTTATATATATGATCTTTGTATTGACATATTTTATTATTATTATTCTATGTGTGTAATTTGTGAAGTAGTACTATGAAGTAATACTGTCTTTTCAAGCTAGGTTGTTGTTTGTCATCATGACTTCAAGTGTTTACTTATGGTGGAAATCGTATTGGGAAAAGTTCACAGTTCCTGTCAATTGAAACAATTTATTGTCCCTCTTTAATTCTTATACTGTCAATTTTAGAGGTGGCACATAGGATTGAGCTGCTCTGGCCACAGAATCTTATCTGCTGTGATGGCGGCAGGAAACAGTCTCCTCTACTCGATTGCTTCACTGTGTTCTTCAGACCTCTCACTGGTCGCTATCTAGACCAAGGGGTATGCTATCAGCCTCTGGATTCAGCACGGCTCTGACCAGGTGCTGCTTCAATAAGTTATGACCACGGTCCCTGAAACAAGAAGGTTGTACCTCCTACTTCAGAACTAATTTATAATCTATTTCCACACTGAACACAATACATAACAAACACTGAGTTCAGAGCGGTAGGCCAACTGCTAGCTTTATCTGAAACAATATACACCAGTATTCTTCTCCCTAATGGTTACTACGCCTCTGCAATTCCAGCATTAGTTCCTTCTAGTCAATAAGATAGGTGTCAGTGTACTATTTGGTGATCCCATGCAGATATACTTCTCTCCGACAAGTTTTGTTCAGGTTGGAGCAATATCTAGGCTTTGCCTCATGTTTGCTACTGAACCACACACATATACAGACATAAATTATCAATTCACATTCAATTTTCATCAAAAAGGTATCAAATATGTCAATCTTACCACAATTCATGGAAATAATAAACAAATACGTTGACTGACGATGAATAATGGCACAAATTCCGATCTGCCTCTGTCCCAGGCTTTTATTTAGAAAAATATGCACTGGAACTCAACGCACTGTTTCTTAGTAAGTTTATTTTAAAATGTGGCACTGAACAGACGCTCCTCATTGACTATATCAACGGGTCTAGCCAATAGGGCCATGTTTACAAAGCTTTTGAAAAAATTTATCCTTCCTACGTTTCCCCTAACAACCAAAAATAGTATTTGCAGTCCGACTAATCATGTTTCGCCTTACATATACTTCCCGCCAATCAAATAGGATGTAACATGGTGGCCTATTTCCCGTAAAATGGTGGTTTCAAAACATGCCACTGTGCGATTATGATTTGGTGCTGTCCGACATCCTCACTATTTTCTTTTGGCTATAATTTGATAATTCCTAGACTATTTGCGTAACACTTAACATATTCTTTGTCAGCAAGTCCTAAGGAACCCAAATATATAAATTTAATGGAGCTAAGTGGCTGCGTTCAAAATATGCATTTTCTTCCACCTCCCGTTCACTTCGATACGATGTGGTGTCTGGGTACTGTCAGGCTTTCAGACATAAAACAGTATAATGTCATGTTTACTAATAAGCATTTAACAGGTTTTTAAACCTAACTCTCGTATGGGTAGTGTTTTTTTTTCACTGTCTATTTGAAAAAAAGTTAGTGCTTCTGGCCTTACGCTTGGGGGTGGCATTAATTATCGCGAGACGCGTGTTAGTGTTGCATGCGTTCCTGCTTTCAGCCCTCCCTCTCTCTATCCTAAGTTCATCTGTCTTTTCATCACGCAGTGTATAAAATGAAATTAATGCTAGTATTAATCTAGGTCATTAATCAGCTTGCGTATCTCAAGGTTTTCTAAGAAATACAGTACACGTTTTATTGTTTTGTTGAAACGCGTGTATTGATGCAGTAGGCTTTACTAGTGAACGTGAAAGCGTGAGAATATGCAGACGAAGCAGAAAAGGGGGGATCTCGAATACAGTCATTGTGAAAGCACTGTTCTTTACATTTCTTCTTTCCTTTTTATTGAATTTATGTGTTAGGCTTTACATTTACCTTTTAATTTATATAGGTGGATTTAGAATGTTTCACGACAAATTCTCCCCTCTTAAAACAGACGTTATATGTCAGTCTATACTTCTATATACACATAGATAAATTTATGTCTATGCCTGGTGATCTCTTTGATTTTCATCGCACGGATGGCGGCTTAGAAAATCTGCATCAACGTTTCTCTGATTTTATTTTTATCATGGATTAATGCAGGTGGGTCAATTCAAAGTAAGCACTACTGACGAAGGTTGTCTCAGACCTCTGCAATCCAAGAATCCATTTCAGTTATATTACTGAACAGCGGCAAGTGTTACTGCTTGTCTTATTGCTGCTTAGCAATCAGTATTCACCATTTCTCTTCTCTGAGTCTGCTCAACGACATGTCCCGAGAATATTAGATGTTCCTCAATTTGTACGTTATGAGGAGTTGATCTATATGGTGATATCTGAGTTGTGGAGGGGATCCAATAATTTCCTGATCAGCCTTAATAAACACTCGGACTATCCTCAATTCAAAAAGGCAACAATGGAGACACTCTGCTCCTCCGAAATGTTCACAGCCAACAATTGGTCTGATCTCAGGCGTGATTGAATGTGGAAACACCCTCCTAATAATATATTTATAATGTTCTATAAGGTGCCACTCAAATGGAGAGCATATTCATCAACTATAGTTCCGCCTACTGACAATCTGCTGAATTAAGATAATATGTGGGGAAATGAGTTTCTGCATCGGAACTCAATTCGCCCTTAGCATTGCTATAAGATGTGTGGGTTATCTCCATCCAGGGTCCGAACACTACTTCCACTTGGGCGGTGTAGGGTCGGGTGACTACCAATGTCACCAGTGCCCTTTTAATGCTAAGTTAATAGCCATATTGTGAAGCGCTGTGAGCATTTTCCCAATTGCTCACACGTCCACTCCCCACTATTCTTCTGGTAACAATTTGTTTCGGTTTTAACTTAGGCGGATCATCTTCAATGTCAATGTCAGCCAGCTCCCTAAATGCGGCTTCAAACTGTTCCTGGGTTGACTTATCTGAGTTTCTATTTTCTCTGGATGCCTTTCTCAGAGTTGCGAATCTAAATATTTTTGGTGAACACTGTTGGGGGGAAGGTGGATACCTATCCTCTATGTCAACCTTATTATTGTTATTTTCCTTGTTATTGTTAGGCCCATATGTTTCAGAATGCTTGGCTGGCATCTGATTATGATTTTCCCAACTTGGGGACTGTACCTTGCTACATTTTTCACAGGCCCCCACAAATTGTGCAATATCAGCAGCTACTTGGGGCCAGTAGAATTTTTCCGATGTCCTTTGACGGGTAGTCCCATTTCTCTGGTGTCCACCGTCTGGTACAACATGAGCTTGTGCCATCACTTTTTCCCTGTAGGGGGTTGGCAATACCAATTGTCCCTGTTCTTTGGATCCTGCTCTAGCTTTCCTGAAGAGCAGTCCTTCCTTCAAATAAAATTGTCCTTTCTTAGGGTGTGCATGGCTTGTTGGCAATTTACCAAAGCAAGGTTTTAATGTTTTATCTTTTGCCTGGGCCTTTCTCATCTGCTTATGAGAATAAACTAGTGGTGGTTCCTCCTCCGTTCTACTAGGGGTCGACCTGACCTGAAGCGTGGCCATTACCACAGGTTTTACCGGGCTTCCTAGAAAAACATATTTGCTTCCTAACACCAGCGGGTAATTAGGGTCGTCACACACGGCTGCTCTAATCACTCCTTCCACGTACCTTGTCTCTACATTGATCTCGGCTACGGGAAGTGTCATGGTGGATATTCCCTTTACGGCCCCTTGTATCTCCACTTTCTCTGTGGTATACTGTTCAGGGTGCACTAGGGTTGCACTCACAACTGAGTCATATTCTAAACCTGAATCGTAAAGGCACCTAACCTTGGCACCATTACATGTCACTTCTTCACAGATGGGGGGATGTTGAAGGTTTATATGATTCTCTGTCAGTTTCTTCTTCCCCTTGTCCACTGTTATCATGCATGCCG
Source organism: Oreohelix idahoensis (assembly GCA_024509875.1). Lineage (NCBI taxonomy): Eukaryota > Metazoa > Mollusca > Gastropoda > Stylommatophora > Oreohelicidae > Oreohelix > Oreohelix idahoensis. Next base: position 136,345 of record JAMPIV010013883.1, read on the forward strand.
CGTGATATGGAGGAACTTTCCTACCACATTCACTAGTATTATGATTATGCATCCTGCATATTTGACAATATTTTCCTTCCTGTCTGAAGGGTTGCCTTTTATCATATTTCCTTTCATTGAATTGTGGGGTTTTATTTTTATTGTCATACCGTGGCCTATCAAACTGGTGCTTACCTTTGTTTTGATCTCTATGATCAAATTCATTAAAGTTTTGTGGTGCCTGATAATTGTTTACCTGCCTCTTCTTATTACCTGTTACTTCTGCCTGAGCTGCTTGATACCTTTCTGCAACATTTAGTAACTCACCCAGTCTCTCTGCACCTTGTTCCATGAGAAACTTTCTCAGGTCTGGAGCCATGGACTCTCTTAGTTGTTCTATAAGGACCATTTCCTTAAGATCTTGGGTTTTCCCCAGAGAAGTCCATTTCTCCAAGTATGTCTCTAACCGTGCAGAGAACTGGTGATAGGTTTCGCCTGACAGTAGTTTAGCATTCCTAAATTTTTTCCTATAAAATTCTGCGTTCTTTTCATATCTTAACAAAAGAGCCTGCTTTAGCATGTCATAATTTTCTTGATCACCTCTGCTCATTTTGGCAAAAACTTCATAAGCTGCACCACGAAGTCCTTGAGATAACTTTAAGCTCCACCTTTCTCTCTCTAACCCATACGTGGTAGCTAATAGTTCATATCTATTTAGATAGCTCTCAATATCATCGTCTTTCTCAACAAAATGATCTAAATGAAAGTTCATAGCTGAGGCTGAGGCTCCCTGACTAGCAGTAGCATCGGAGGTAAAGGGACTGGCACCATTTTCAGGAGCATGGCCTTGAAATTCCAACTCCCTTAGTCGTAACTCATGTTCCCTTTGTAATCTCTTCTCCTCATTTTCTGCTTCCCTTTCTGCAGCCAATCGCTTGTCTTCCCTTTCTGCAGCCAATTTCTTCTTTTCTCTTTCTGCAGCCAATTTCTTCTCTTCATACTGGAGCCTTTTAATCTCCTTATCTGCCTCCAATGCCTTAGCCTCAGCCTCAATCTGCAGCCTTTTAGCCTCAGCCTCAAATTGTAACTTCTTAATTTCCTTTTCAGCCTCTAACTTTCTTTCGGCCTCTTTTTCTAATCTTCTTTCTTCCCGTTCAATATATTTGTCACATTCCGTAGTGACATAGGCAATCATAATTTGCCCGTCCATTCCTAACTCTTTAGCAGGCTGCACAGCAGCAGATCGAAATTTTGCCAGGTCGGCCATTTTCTAACAGGCAAATGTAAACAATATCTAACTAAACAATTCAATCTCTACTAAATATCCAAGGACAACCACAGGCACTGAGAGCTCAACCTTATTTATTTTCACCCAAGGATACCTTTTAAATTTTTATTATTCCCAATATATATAATAGGAGAAAGTTCAATATCCCGGGAGCGAGACCCCAATATATGTGGTAACGTGGGATGTTATAAATATTTATAGGGGACTTAGTGTACTGACTGAGATCAGCTGTGAAGGTATCTGTATCTAATAAGTGTGGTGTATTACAGATGACCTTACTTGCTACCACATTTATACCTCAGTCAGAATTATTCTGGAATATTGTGATGACTACGTTAAATGTCTAGGGTTATGATAATGATGAAGTGTAAGTCACAACAACAACAGACAGATAAACAATTTAATTTATTCCACAACACTTTACAACACTATGACACTCACACACATATAACACTCTATAAGACTATCTTAAATGAGTCAAGTGTTGAAGTTTAAAAATATATGTATTAATTCCTTTCAATACTAGATATCCTGATTCAACTACACAGTGAACCAGGAATCACAATCAAATGTAATTACAAGTTGTATGTACACAGTTTATATATATGATCTTTGTATTGACATATTTTATTATTATTATTCTATGTGTGTAATTTGTGAAGTAGTACTATGAAGTAATACTGGCTTTTCAAGCTAGGTTGTTGTTTGTCATCATGACTTCAAGTGTTTACTTATGGTGGAAATCGTATTGGGAAAAGTTCACAGTTCCTGTCAATTGAAACAATTTATTGTCCCTCTTTAATTCTTATACTGTCAATTTTAGAGGGGGCACATAGGATTGAGCTGCTCTGGCCACATAATCTTATCTGCTGTGATGGCGGCAGGAAACAGTCTCCTCTACTCGATTGCTTCACTGTGTTCTTCAGACCTCTCACTGGTCGCTATCTAGACCAAGGGGTATGCTATCAGCCTCTGGATTCAGCACAGCTCTGACCAGGTGCTGCTTCAATAAGTTATGACCACGGTCCCTGAAACAAGAAGGTTGTACCTCCTTGTTAAATATACTCTTTTTGTTGAATTCCACCAGAGTTAAATGCTGCTTCTATATATACGGTTGAATGGTGTATAGATATGAAGTTGTATTGTTCCTTGTTCACACTGACATCAACTATTTACAGGACCACCGTGTTAAGAGGTATGGTGGTCTGTGGAAGCTCCAATGTTAAAGACTTGTTGTTGGCCCCAGCGTTGCTCGTCAGAGTGGTTATTATTAATAGGAATATCAACTCGACCTACGCAGTGGTGTGTAGACATAGAGTGAGAGTATAATACGCGAATGATGAAAGAGTTCGAAGAGTTGATAAATGTTCTTTTTCTCACTCATGTATGGCTGGAAGTCATCGACGCCAACTGCTGTGTACTTTTTGTTACAGTTTAATTGGACGTACACATTCGACAGCACGGATACAGTGACAAATCACAGGTTGGCATAATACATCATGGTACAATTGATAAATGGTCTTGCAAAGATACATGGGCACTCGTTGAATAATAGCACAATGGAATGTCAGTAGACAAGCACTCAGTATTGCCCATATATATATCATCTGAGTTTACTGACAAAGCACGTCAGTTTATAAACAATATTCAAGATGGCTTCTAGACCCTCGTCTAGCAAAGATTCCTTTAAATAATGTTCAGCACATAGTTTTCATATAGTCATATTGAACCGCTAGTAATGGGTTCTCATCTGTAGCAGTGATCTCTGGACTCATCAAGCGATAATACGGGGCATCCCCTTTCTCTTCCTGATAGTCCTTAAATATGTGTATACAAGATGGCTTCTGGTGAGCTGTCACTCACGTTTGGATACAGACAATGAATCTGTATTAAAGTTAGTCATTCATTAAATGTTCTCATTGCTCTGTAGATTCTATCATGATACAATTGACTTCATCATACACGATATAGTGCTGCTAGAAATGAATGTCATCTTCATCTGGTTAAATATTCCCTCAGACGTACAAATCGTGCGTCTGCCTATCGAAAACGATGGTTTCGTAAGAGAGTTCATAAGAAGTGCTTTTGTTACCTTGGTATCAGAAATATGATTCTGCCATTCCTTGGCAATAAGAATAAACACTGGGGTAAAGCATACACGATAGGTCTAGACGACTATCACTTTCCCCTACACATATATCGATCACTTTTTCCGGCGACAAGCCGATACAGAAAAGACGACAGCCCCCCATCATCAGGGCGAAGCCAAAACACAACTCTCTAGCCACACATCCGCTGAATAGCCTTTGACCTTTCTAGCGACAAAGAACATATAGTTCGACTTAGATATGTAAAGATATACAGACATAAGACAGACTCGTCCTACCTAGACAAACAATACACATAAATTCAGGCCATAGATATTCTGAAGCAAGAACAATCTATTTCTACCCAAACAAAGAATAAATCGCAGTAAAACTGGATTCGTCCGCGGAGTTCGATCTGAGACTCCTTTCAAGGGGAAGTAACTCAATATTGACTTTTCCTTAAGCAAAGAAGAGTATCTATTTTGTTTACAAAATATTTGCGAACATAACAAGCATACAAATGTATTATATTGCAAGATACCAAAGACTGCACGTAACAGTCTTACCACACCTCCCGGGAAAAAAAAAAGAAACATTTTTTTTTTGAAATACATCTAGGAGCAACGTACAATAGGCTCACAACGCATGAATACTGCGCAGATGCAAATATCAGGAATAAATATAACGCCTAATATGAGGCTAAGTCGACTTATGAAGCGACTGGTGAGAATGTATCTCATAATCTGAGAGAAATTATTTCTCTACAAGTACATTTTTCCAGGAAGGTGTCACCGTATAATACAATTCTGGCCATTACATAATGCATACAAAAATTCATACCATAATTTCGTATTAGATATCTTAAATTTATGATTTATAAAGAAAAATCATTAAAGGACAGCGGTGAATAAATATCGATGAACCGCTAAGTAGTGATACAATCATTATGGTATTAAATTGCGAATGTGTATCTATCTTGATATAGATGGGAACTACTATAGACCTAGACATATTAAGACGTCTAAGACCTAATAGTTATGTGGAATCATGTGGGCATCTTGACAGAATGTCTGCCATCACATTATCTGATCCACGAATAGCTCGCACAGAGAAATGAAAGGGTTGAAGAGCAATTGCATATCGAGTAGACCTCGAGCTCTTCAAATTCTTACTCTGTATAGCAGTAAGAGCTTTTTGGTCGGTTTCTACTATGAAATGTGCGCCTAGAAGGAATCTTTGTAGTTTGAGGATCGACCAAACCATAGCTAATAGCTCACGGTCTAAAACCGAATAATTCCTTTCTGCCGCATTAAGTTTTCTGGAAATATACATTACAGGATGCAGAGTTCCAGAGTACTCTTGCATTAGTGCCGCTCCAATCCCAGTGGATGAAGCGTCACTACGAAGAACAAATGTCTTATCTTTAGTAGGTAACACTAAAATAGGTGGTGTTGAAAACAATGTTTTAATCTTATCCAAAGAGCATTGGCATTCCTGAGACCAGTGGACCATATTAGGCGAACCTTTCTTTAAAAGTGTAGAAAGAGGTGCCATGATAGAGGATAGATTCTGAATGAATCTGCCATAAAATTGAATAAGACCTAACAGACTTCTCACCTGTTTTTTAGTCTTAGGGATAGAGATGTTAAGTATCTTACTAGTATTATGGTCCTCTGTCTTTAGGAAACCATGACCAACTCGGTGGCCTAGGAAAGAAATTTCGCTAAAACCAATATAGGCTTTAGAGGGTTTCGCTGTCAGGTTGTGCTCGCGCAAAGTAGACAGCAATTCATCTAACCCTGAATAGTGATCTTCCCAAGTATCGCTGAAAAGACAGATGTCGTCTAGATATGCAATGACATCTGACCGATAAGATAGGATTCGGCGCATCATGCGTACGAATGTAGCTGGTGCGTTCATAAGACCGAAAGGCATAAAATTCCATTGGAACAAACCTCTAGGTGTTGAAAAAGCCGTGAGAGGTTTGGCGCGTTCAGATAAAGGTACTTGCCAATATCCTTTAGACAAATCAAGTTTAGTGAAAAAATGAGATTTGGAGAGTCGAGTAAGTAGCTCTTCCAGTAAAGGCATAGGTTCAGCATCGAACTTCGTTACTTGATTCAATTTGCGATAGTCAACGCAAAGACGTATGTTATTGTCTTTTTTCCGAACAATAACCATCGGCGAAGAATATGCAGAGGTGGATGGTTCGATTATTTTCAAATCTATCATCTCATCCAACTCTTTCTCGACCTGTGCTTGAAAATGTATAGGGATAGGATAAGGTCTAACCCTAATAGGAGTATGGTCAGTTAGAACAATGTCATGTTCAATGACATGAGTTTGTCCAGGGATGTCAGTGAGTACATCCTGAAATGTTTGCAACATAGTTGAAACTTGTCGCTGTTCTCCTAGAGACAAATCAGGAGAGACAGTAACGTTCTTCCATGATTCACTAGAATGAAGTGGGATCATTGGAAGAGGAAGATTTACATCTGAAAAACTTGTTTCCTCATCCTGTATCACGGACAGTGATGAGTAATGACCATGTTGTACTGGAGAATTGTCCGTTGCTTGGAAAATGGGTTGTAAATAATCCGGACGTTCATGGAATTCAGTAAGCATATTGATGTGGAAGGTTTTATGCTTCCCATCAATATCGACAATATAGTCGACATCGGAAATTTTCGATATTATATCGTACGGACCTTTCCAAGAAATAAGTAGTCTGTTTTCCCTACAAGGTAGTAATACAAATGCTTTGTCACCAGGACAAAGTTGTCGTAAGCATCTCTTCTTATTGGCAAATTGCCTTGCCTTCTGTTTCGCAAATTCAGAAGAAGAAGTTGCTAATTTGCATGCTTCGATAATCTTTTGTCTCAACGCGATGACATATTCGTAGGATGACTTTGTGTCATCGTCAATATTGTCAGATGTTATGAGATCATGAAGCAACGACATAGGGCCACGCGGACGCGCGCCAAAGACGAGTTCAAAGGGAGAAAATCCTGTATGTTCATTGGGTACCTCTCTGTAAGCGAAGAGGGCCGCAGGTAAAACTCTGTCCCAGTCTTGAGGATGATCCTCAGTTATCTTCCCTAGTAAGTTTTTAAGTGTTCTATTAAGGCGTTCGACCATCCCATTAGACATTGGATGGTAGATACTACTTAAAGATCTATCTATCTGCAGAGTAGACATTACTTGAGACATGGTATCTGATATTAGTTGGGTGCCATGGTCTGACAATATCTCTCCGGGGAAACCCAGACGAGAAAATATAAGCCAAAGAGCATCTGCAATATCAGCAGTAGTAATGCTCTTCAGAGGAATAGCCTCTGGCCAACGTGTGCACATATCAACACACGTCAAGATAAACTGATGTCCTCTGGCAGACTTGATCTTAAATGGACCAATAATGTCTATGGCCATTTTTTGAAACGGCCGAATAGGAATGTCTGCCGCCTGAATGGGTGCAGCATGGCGTGGACCTTTGGATTTAACTTCCTGACATACTTTACAAGATCGACAATAAATCCGTATGTCCTTGTTTACCAATGGCCAAAAGAAAGCCGCAAGAACTCTTGACTTAGTACGGGAAAAACCCATGTGTCCAGCACACTGAGAGTCGTGAGCGTGCTGCAAAATTTTAACTCTCAAATTCTTGGGAACCAGGATTTGAGAATGACTTGACGTAATGGAGTCTTGAACCATACGTACAAGTACGCCATTCTTCTTTGTAATCCACGATTTACGACTTGTGTCTTTATTCGGATCACCTTTAGTTGCAAGAATGAAGAATTTCTTCAGAGTGGGATCATCTTCTTGCTGTTTTATAAACGAGTCACGAGAAATTACCAAGGGATCATCTTGGTTATGCACTTCATTATCTTCAGTAGATGAAGTTTGAGGCATATTAAGAGCCTGAGCTCTAGTGACTACAGCGTTAGCAATCTGCATGTTTTGCCTTTCCCACGCGGAAATTTGTTGCGGAGTGCATTCTTTGACTCCATGAATGCGACCGATGATGAGGTCAGCGATCGGATTCGGAAGAAGACATGCGTGTACATCTCCTGTAAAGAAAGGAGTAGCAATCCTAATGATAGCAGTAGAGTATTTCTCTAATGTGCCGCCAAATGTTACACATTTGACTACTTGTCCAGTGGCACGGGAAGGATCTACGAGTGACTGCCTAACACCAATTGTGGTGCATCCAGAATCAAATAGCACGGAGACTGGATTGTTATTACTAAACCCTTATGTAAGACAAGAGAACCTCTTCCATCATGCGCGACTGATGCAGGAAGAGCAGGAAGAGGATGGCCACAGCTTAAAGTAGACACTGTGGTTGGCTCAAATAATGTTTTGCATTGGGGGCACTGAGATGCTCTCCCAAAATCAAAAGCGGAACATGCCATATTACTAGCGTCATTATTATCTTTACTCTGTTTATAGGCTTCATGAGACTCTTGTTGTGCAGAGTTTGCCTGAAAATGTGGTTTATGTCTTCTGTTTTGAGATCTACCTCGGTTATTATTACCTCTGTAGTTATTGTTACCTCTATTGTAACCCCTATTTGGGTTTGAGTCATAGTTCTCTTGGTTACCATTATCATATTCATTATAATGAGTATCTCTGTAATTATGATCTTGTTGACTCCAAGACGGATAACTCGGATAGTTTCTATAATTACTTCCTCTACGGAAATTCCTATAATTATGACCACCCCTGTGTCGAGAGCTATCAGCTCGTCTCCAGTTCTTCGAAGAAGAACCCTGAAATGATTGGTTACCTTGGTTTTGATAACTATTATGGTTACCTTTTTTTTCAAATCTGTTTTGAGGTCCCTGAAATCTGTGTGAATAATTGGGATTGTATGGTGTTGCTGAAGCAACTGGCATACTCTCCTTAATCTTAGTGTTGCCAAAAGTCACGTCGGGGTGTGCAGTGACATATTGGGAACAATATTCTTCCATTTCCTTTAGTGATTTGGGTTTACGCTCATGTATAAATTCAAGGAATGGTTTGTTAACACATGACATAATCTTATCTCTGAGCAACAAATCCATAAGTCCTTCATACGTTTTTTCTGTTTTGGAAAGCTCAATCCAACGATCAACTGTGAGACGTGCCTTTGCAATGAATTCTGAGAATTCTACACCTGTCTCAGGCACCATCGTCTTAAACAAAAGGCGATAGCCTTCCTCACTTAGCTGGTATTTTTTTTATCAAAGCCGCCCTAATGACATCATAATTATCCTTATCTGCTTCTCCTACAAGGCATAACCTAGTCAGAGATTCACCTTTCAAGTTTTCTGCTAATTGGTTAGCATATTGTGATTTATCCACATTATGAGTACGACAAGAACGTTCAAATCTATCCAGCCAGAATGTAATATCGTCACTGGACTGATTGAACGGTGGAACCTTAACCTTGTAAGTAGAAGGTTTACCATTACCACTAGATGCCTGATTAACATTACTCATACTTGTCAATCTTAATTTCTCTAACTCAAATTCATGTTCTCTTATTGCTTTTTTTTCTTCAGCTTCCCTGTCTAATCTTTTTTGTTCAGCAGCAGCTTCTCTGTCTAATTTTTTTTGTTCAGCTTCAAATCTCCTTTCCTCCACCTGCATCTGCAATTTCTTTTGTTCAGCAGCAGCAGTAGCTTCTCTGTCTAGTCTTTTCTCTTCAGCTGCTAATCTTTTCTCTTCAGCTGCTAATCTTTTCTCTTCAGCTAGAGCTTTTCTTTCCTCTGCAGCAGCAGCTAATGTCTTGTCATATTGAGCATCTGCCCATTCTTCTAATTGTTGACCAGTCTTATCAAGGGATTTCCCTTGTGCAATGAAGTATTCTAATGTAGACATGATGTCTAACAATAATACTAATTACTTGAAACAATAATAATACTATATATATTTCAAAGTAATATAACTTGATTAACCAGTACACTATTCCCACCTCTGTGGGTCACAAGCCTTAATAAGGTCTTGTATACTTCCTTATATAACAGTAATAATAATCAAGTACTGGTTTATACCATAATCCAAGTGCAGTGCACAAGCAATAGTGTCTTATGAAATATACCTATATAAAACATATGTCAACCAACAGCATACATAAAGTACAAATAAGACTGACAATACGAAAACGTTTGCAGAAATCAACTAAATCAAATAGGGAAATCAATGAAAATAATCACTGAATCTGCAAGGAATAACAACACAAATGACGTCACAGTATATGAATATAAATTGTGTATACAACTAAATAAAAGGAAAGGGGAGACCTACAAATACAAAGAAATCGAACAAAACTAAAGAACAGAAAAATGTTACAAAAACAATGATGGGTACAGGTCGTCACAGCTAACACAAATAGCAACTAGTTGTTGCAAGCAAATTTCCAATTAAGGAAATTGCACCTAAAGAAAACGCCCACAACGGACCCTCTATGACGTGGGATATTCTGTTGTGAGGACACCGCCCAACCTAAACACAACCCGCTGACATATAAACTAATATACTATACAAACAAATAACATATAACATATAATCATAAATGCATATATCATGTGTGTAATATATAAAGCACTGTGTTGCAGATAGGATGCTCAGTTATACATTAAATAATGAAATGTGTTGGAAAGAGTTTCAGTTCATAAATATAATGGCACAGTTTCTGAATAAACAAAGTAAACTGCCACTTTAATCAATACTAGATTTTTGATTTAATCTATTACAATGTTCAACAATATGAGTATCAGAAGGTCCAACGATGAAATTTACGCACTTATGTTCAACAATACTGCAACAATAGAACAGTTTATGGCCTTCAAAGTATCATCTCTGTACTGTGAAACTCTGTAATGTCTAAGCGTAAAAATGTCAACAACGCTGACCTAGATACTGCATTCACTTGATAGGTCACGTGACAAAGTGTTGACAAAGAGCAAACTAATACTGCAAGTGTGTCGTATCAGCCACAGGAAACGGTCTGGTATCGGTAGTCTGTTGACTTCTCAACTTCTGCGAAGTCAAACCCAGAAAGCTGGCTCACCAGTGTTAAATATACTCTTTTTGTTGAATTCCACCAGAGTTAAATGCTGTTTCTATATATACGGTTGAATGGTGTATATATATATGAAGTTGTATTGTTCCTTGTTCACACTGACATCAACTATTTACAGGACCACCGTGTTAAGAGGTATGGTGGTCTGTGGAAGCTCCAATGTTAAAGACTTGTTGTTGGCCCCAGCGTTGCTCGTCAGAGTGGTTATTATTAATAGGAATATCAACTCGACCTACGCAGTGGTGTGTAGACATAGAGTGAGAGTATAATACGCGAATGATGAAAGAGTTCGAAGAGTTGATAAATGTTCTTTTTCTCACTCATGTATGGCTGGAAGTCATCGACGCCAACTGCTGTGTACTTTTTGTTACAGTTTAATTGGACGTACACATTCGACAGCACGGATACAGTGACAAATCACAGGTTGGCATAATACATCATGGTACAATTGATAAATGGTCTTGCAATGATACATGGGCACTCGTTGAATAATAGCACAATGGAATGTCAGTAGACAAGCACTCAGTATTGCCCATATATATATCATCTGAGTTTACTGACAAAGCACGTCAGTTTATAAACAATATTCAAGATGGCTTCTAGACCTAACCTCGTCTAGCAAAGATTCCTTTAAATAATGTTCAGCACATATTTTTCATATAATCATATTGAACCGCTAGTAATGGGTTCTCATCTGTAGCAGTGATCTCTGGACTCATCAAGCGATAATACGGGGCATCCCCTTTCTCTTCCTGATAGTCCTTAAATATGTGTATACAAGATGGCTTCTGTGAGCTGTCACTCACGTTTGGATACAGACAATGAATCTGTATTAAAGTTAGTCATTCATTAAATGTTCTCATTGCTCTGTAGATTCTATCATGATACAATTGACTTCATCATACAAGATATAGTGCTGCTAGAAATGAATGTCATCTTCATCTGGTTAAATATTCCCTCAGACGTACAAATCGTGCGTCTGCCTATCGAAAACGATGGCTTCGTAAGAGAGTTCATAAGAAGTGCTTTTGTTACCTTGGTATCAGAAATATGATTCTGCCATTCCTTGGCAATAAGAATAAACACTGGGGTAAAGCATACACGATAGGTCTAGACGACTATCACTTTCCCCTACACATATATCGATCACTTTTTCCGGCGACAAGCCGATACAGAAAACACGACAGCCCCCATCATCAGGGTGAAGCCAAAACACAACTCTCTAGCCACACATCCGCTGAACAGCCTTTGACCTTTCTAGCGACAAAGAACATATAGTTCGACTTAGATATGTAAAGATATACAGACATAAGACAGACTCGTCCTACCTAGACAAACAATACACATAAATTCAGGCCATAGATATTCTGAAGCAAGAACAATCTATTTCTACCCAAACAAAGAATAAATCGCAGTAAAACTGGATTCGTCCGCGGAGTTTGATCTGAGACTCCTTTCAAGGGGAAGTAACTCAATATTGACTTTTCCTTAAGCAAAGAAGAGTATTTATTTTGTTTACAAAATATTTGCGAACATAACAAGCATACAAATGTATTATATTGCAAGATACCAAAGACTGCACGTAACACTCCTTCTTCAGAACTAATTAATATCTATTTCCACACTGAACACAATACATAACAAACACTGAGTTCAGAGCGGTAGGCCAACTGCTAGCTTCATCTGAAACAATTTACACCAGTATTCTCCCTAATGGTTACTACGCCTCTCCAATTCCAGCATTAGTTCCTTCTAGTCAATAAGATAGGTGTCAGTGTACTATTTGGCGATCCCATGCAGATATACTTCTCTCCGACAAGTTTTGTTCAGGTTGGAGCAATATCTAGGCTTTGCCTCATGTTTGCTACTGAACCACACACATATACAGACATAAATTATCAATTCACATTCAATTTTCATCAAAAAGATATCAAATATGTCAATCTTACCACAATTCATGGAAATAATAAACAAATACGTTGACTGGCGATGAATAATGGCACAAATTCCGATCTGCCTCTGTCCCAGGCTTTTATTTAGAAAAATATGCACTGGAACTCAACGCACTGTTTCTTAGTAAGTTTATTTTAAAATGTGGCACTGAACAGACGCTCCTCATTGACTATATCAACGGGTCTAGCCAATACGGCCATGTTTACAAAGCTTTTGAAAAAAATTATCCTTCCTACGTTTCCCCTAACAACCAAAAATAGTATTTGCAGTCCGACTAATCATGTTTCGCCTTATATATACTTCCCGCCAATCAAATAGGATGTAACATGGTGGCCTATTTCCCGTAAAATGGTGGTTTCAAAACATGCCACTGTGCGATTATGATTTGGTGCTGTCCGACATCCTCACTATTTTCTTTTGGCTATAATTTGATAATTCCTAGACTATTTGCGTAACACTTAACATATTCTTTGTCAGCAAGTCCTAAGGAACCCAAATATATAAATTTAATGGAGCTAAGTGGCTGCGTTCAAAATATGCATTTTCTTCCACCTCCCGTTCACTTCGATACGATGTGGTGTCTGGGTACTGTCAGGCTTTCAGACATAAAACAGTATAATGTCATGTTTACTAATAAGCATTTAACAGGTTTTTAAACCTAACTCTCGTATGGGTAGTGTTTTTTTTTTTCACTGTCTATTTGAAAAAAAGTTAGTGCTTCTGGCCTTACGCTTGGGGGTGGCATTAATTATCGCGAGACGCGTGTTAGTGTTGCATGTGTTCCTGCTTTCAGCCCTCCCTCTCTCTATCCTAAGTTCATCTGTCTTTTCATCACGCAGTGTATAAAATGAAATTAATGCTAGTATTAATCTAGGTCATTAATCAGCTTGCGTATCTCAAGGTTTTCTAAGAAATACAGTACACGTTTTATTGTTTTGTTGAAACGCGTGTATTGATGCAGTAGGCTTTACTAGTGAACGTGAAAGCGTGAGAATATGCAGACGAAGCAGAAAAAGGGGGATCTCGAGTACAGTCATTGTGAAAGCACTGTTCTTTACATTTCTTCTTTCCTTTTTATTGAATTTATGTGTTAGGCTTTACATTTACCTTTTAATTTATATAGGTGGATTTAGAATGTTTCACGACACCTCACTATCTGGCTTGTGTGGTTTTGTGTGTTTTACGCTCCTCGTTTCTGTTTCTGGTGTCTTTCTTTTCTCCTGTATCTGAAATAGCGCTTTTTCTATTATTGTTGGGAGTAGCTTTTCTAGTGTTTCCTCGATTACTTTTCGTCTGATTGGTCGTTCGTTTTAGTTTCTCGTGTGTTAGATGTAATTTCATCAATGGCTATTCTTTCTGCTTCTATTCTTTTGCGTATTTCTGCGTTTTCTTCTTTCAGCTCTGTCAGCTTCTTGACATTTGTTTCTATTTGTTGCTGGATTCTTTTCATTTCTTCCATCATATGTTTAATGCTCTGCAGATCTATCACATCTTCTCCACTGTCAGTTTGATCTTCGGGAGTCTGCCTGCATCTATTCTCGACCTGGAGTTTCAGTTTCATTTCTGTAACTTCTGCTGTCTGCTGGTGGGGCTGTCTTCTATCTTTTTTTTTTTTTTTTGATGTGTGGAATGATAACTTTTAATTCACTCAAAAAATAAATAGCAATAATAATTTGCCTTTATACTGCACCGGTCAACACAAAAAATGTAATAATGAACTTAAAATGCTCAGACAGAAGCGGGAGATTATAATTTTATTTGACATATCAAAAGGCCGAGAAGCGATGGTGCAGAGATTACTGGTAAATACACTAATGTTAACGTGCATAACTATACATAATGGTACCATTCTTTCATTGCAATGTATGCCCTATAAAGTTGGGCTTGAAAAATAGTTTATAGACTCATTATATTGCTCCTCTAAACGGAAATCTTTAGTAACAATTTTATTTTTATTTTAAAGTGAAACTTTATTTGCTTTCTTTTCAATTTACAAAATCGTGTATATTTTACAAAGTGAAATACATGGAAAGTACATGGACAAGTTTTCAATTTAAAATCATGAGAATTTTACACAAAGGAAACATGATAAAAAGGTTACATGGCAATCAGTGGCGTATTCTCTATGTGTGTTGTGCGTGCTGCGCACACCTATGCCCGAAGGAAAATAAAAATTTAATTTATTATTCTGTAGAATATTTCTCTTCTAATGTTCTGCTTTCGGACCGCACGCATCAGGATAACGGATTTTCCCGCATAGAATCTACGAGTATATCTAGTTTCAGTTTCCCAGACGCGTTTTATAGTGCAGTTTTTTTGGTTGGTAGCAATCGCCCGAAGTTTCTCGGGTAATTACGTCACTCTGCGTGATGCACCTTTCGGCTTTACGTTTGAAGACTGGTTTGTGTGAATCGGGGTCATGGCCAGATACGTCAATACAATACGAACATGCGTGCGGTGGTCTTGCAGCTCTCGAGTCGTAAAAATCGGCTGTGTCCGTCCAGTGTTTTTTGTGATTAATTTTTGTTAGTTGCCGGGAATGCAGATTATTACAGTGACAGTGAGTTTCAAGTTGTAAGTTAATTAGTATTTCGGAGATAATTGACATATACCCCTAATAACTATCGTTGCGTAATTGAATATAGTTGGTTTTTAAAGAAGAAGGGGAAGAAGTTAAATAGTAGGCGTACATATTCATTTTAAGTAGCAGCACGCCTAGCTCGCATTACCAGGATACGCCACTGATGGCAACATCAAAACTCCTCTGTTCTCGCAAGTACTTTTGTACACATGCAAACGCAAGTGATACAGTTTATATGTGTTAGCCAAGGGCTTTGGTATGTATAAATCCCGAGAAACAAATGTGAGAAGGAAAAGAAACAAGATGTGTAGTATTGGTGCACGTATGTCTAACCATATACATACATATTCTAAAAACCTATGTTCATTACATTTTTTTAGATACTAATATTAATGAAAGCTTCTTAGTATGACATACATTGGGAGAAGAGCGATAAATAAAAATCGCACGCCTGCACACACACGGTGAAATAAAAGGTAGGACTGTATTCTGAAGATAAGCCGGTACAAGCTTGTTTTCAGAAACTATGAAGCCTTGGATGCACAGCAGACAGACCAGGCAAAGAGGGAAGTTATTAAACAGCAGATTTAAAGATTGTGGTCAGTATGTGTTGCACAGCGCGTTTATTTCAAGTGTGGACAGTTTCAACCAGGATCAATAGTTGAGCACACTCCGCTGGGTAGCCCCGAGGGCCCAGCACACACTGTCACGAAGATGTACAGCGCAAATAACGCTGTGAAAACCCAACGCCCTAATATCTGGCCTTTGGCTAGGATCATGTGTCTATACACAGGGACCGGTACAATGACATTCATGTGTCATTAGGTCCCTTGTGTGAGAACACAGAGGATCACTACAGTGACACAGTTTGTCATTGGGTCTTCTTGTGTTGGGACATGTGGTCTTGACCAGAGCCGGGTTTGGGGCGGGTGCTAATGCGACCTCATGCGAGGAAAAAAAAAATGTCACGAAGAGAAAGACGGGAGTATTTTTGAAGCGTTAACAGGGATGTTGAGAATTTTTTTATTTTATTTTATTTTTTTTAAAAACTGATCAAGTCATCTGTCAAGTGCATTTCTGCGACATCCCCCCCCCCCCTTTTTTTTTAAAAAATACCCTTTCTGGGGCTCAAATTGAGGTCTATTGACTTTATTAATAGGATGTGTGAATTGTGTGTGATGCCGGCCCTGGCTAAGACACTTTGATCTTAGCCAAAAGGCCGAGGCTGCGACATCCGCTGCCACTCTTTTTTTTTTCCTCGCATGAGGTCGCATTTTTTTAAAACTCGCATGAGTCGCGGTGGAGCACGCCCGACCCCGGCCCTGGCTAAGACACATTGATCTTAGCGAAAGGCCGGAGATTTTTTTCCCCCTCGCATGAGGTCGCATATGTTTTCCTCTGGTCAAGACACATGTCCGAACACAAAAAGACCCAATGACACAATTGTCACTGTAGTGATCTTCTGTGTTCTCACACAAAGGACCTAATGACACATGAATGTCACTGTACTGATCCCTTGTGTTAAGACACATTGATCTTAGCCAAAGGCCGGATATTAGGGCGCATGTCCAAATATTTTTATTTTTTTCCCTCGCATGAGGTCGCATTTTTTCTCCCCTCGCATGAGGTCGCATTGGCACACGCCCAACCCAGGCCCTGGTCAAGACACATGTCCCAACACAAAAAGACCCAATGACAACATGTGTCACTGTAGTGATCTTCTGTGTTCTCACACAAAGGACCTAATGACACATGAATGTCACTGTACTGGTCCCTGTGTTAAGACACATTGATCCTAGCCAAAGGCCGGATATTAGGGCGCATGTCCAAATATTTTTTTTTCCTCGCATGAGGTCGCATATTTTTTCCCTCGCATGAGGTCGCATATTTTTTCCTCGCATGAGGTTGCATTGGCACACGCTCTACCCCGGCCCTGGTCAAGACACATGTCCGAACACAAAAAGACCCAATGACAACATGTCACTGTAGTGATCTTCTGTGTTCTCACACAAAGGACCTAATGACACATGAATGTCACTGTACTGATCCCTTGTGTTAAGACACATTGATCCTAGCCAAAGGCCGGATATTAGGGCGCATGTCCAAATATAAAAGACCCTTAGGTCTAGGGATATGTGTTTTTTTATTTTGTTTCCCCTCGCATGAGGTCGCATTTAACTCGCATGAGGTCGCATTGGAACACGCCCAACACAAACGCATGTCCCAACACAAAAAGACCCAATGACAAACAAGTGTCACTGTAATGATCCTCTGTGTTTTCACGCAAAAGATCTAATGACACATAAGTGTCTTTTTTTTCCTCGCATGAGGTCGCATTTTTTTTCCTCGCATGAGGTCGCATTTTTTTTCCTCGCATGAGGTCGCATTAACTCTCATGAGTCGCATTGGCACACGCCCAACATAAACGCATGTTCCAACACAAAAAGACCCAATGACACACGAGTGTCACCAATGATCCTCTGTGTTTTCACACAAAAGATCTAATGACACATAAGTGTCTTTTTTTTCTCCTCGCATGAGGTCGCATGTTTTTCCTCGCATGAGGTCGCATTAACTCGCATTGGCACACGCCCAACACAAAAAGACCCAATGACACACAAGTGTCACCAATGATCCTCTGTGTTTTCACACAAAAGATCTAATGACACATAAGTGCCACTGTACTGATCTTTTGTGCCGGGCACAAGGTTATATTAGGGCGCATGTCCAAATATAAAAGACCCTTATTTTTTTTATTTATTTTTTTATGCCCCTTCTGGGGTTCAAAATGAGTCTATAAGACTTTATTAGGTTTAATGTGTTAAGGTGTGTGATCCCGGCCCTGGTTAAGACCCGGCATACTCTAGAAATGATCCCTAAAAGTATGACACTTTGATCATAGTCAAAAGGCCGAGAAGCGACCCTTAGGTCTAGGGATATGTGTTGTGTTTTGCCTCTTTGAAATCAGTAATTTTCCAATGTGGTACTTTTTTTTTTTTTTTTTTTAAATTAATGTGTTTGCTACTTTTCTTTGTAGCACGCCCCTTTCAACCATCTACCATGTACATGGAGTTGTTGGTTATATCAGGACGTGTTTCCTTTATTGTAATATGTTTTTGTTTGTATTTATTTTATACTATATTATCTCTAGTCGGTATTTTTTCTTTTGTGGTTATAGTTCAACATGGTTTTTAAAAGAAATTCCAAAATATGCTATTTTCTAAGTTAGTATGTTTTTAATTTTCACTGGATGGTTTCTTTGGTTAGTCTGTATGTATCTGGGGCGAGTCTTTCACGAGTTTGGACTACGACTCAAGTCCTTATTTGTTTTTTATATGTTAGCTTTAGTTTTTGTAATATAGTGTTTTATTAACTTTTGCATTTCTGAAGGGGTCCCTGTGCCTATGAGATTTTCTACCCTCATTTCTACATTGTGGTTACTACAGTATGTCTTAATGTTTTGCCTCTGTTGGTCATATTTCTTGCAGTCCACCAGAAAGTGTCTAATTGTGTTTGGTTCTTGACACTCTTCACATGTGGGTTCCTCAATCATGAAATATCCAGTTCCAAGCTTGAGCCTCAGCAATTTTTTATTAATTGGTATTTTTAGTTCATCTTTTATTTGGCATTTTTTGCTTGGTTTTTTAAGGATTTTATATGAGTGTCTTGCTTTTTTACTTTGGTCCCATGCTGTTATCCATTCTTTAGTTATTGCTTGAGCAATTAAGCTCTTAATTTCAAACTTCCCTAAGCCTACTTCAATTTTGTTATGGCTAGCTCTCCCCCCTTTGGCTTCTTTGTCTGCAAGCTCATTTCCTGCTATCCCCACATGTGATGGTATCCATGTTAGTGTTGCACTGCATCCTATAGTTTGTAGATATGTATTAACCTGTAGTATTTCCTCTATAATATCTGGCCTGCTACATTCATTTCTGTTTCTGATAGCTAATACTGATGATAGGGAATCTGTGAGAATGGTTACTTTTTTTGGTGGATTTTCTGCAGCTATTTCTAAAGCTTTTAGGATTGCCACTAATTCTGCTGTAAAGATGGATGTATTACCTGTTACTTTGTATCTTTTATAAATTTTTAATTTTGGTATTGCTATTCCTGCTCCTAATTGTCCTTCTTCATCTTTTGACCCATCTGTATATATAGTTAGGCTATTATTTATATACCGTTCTATGTACTCTAGTGTTTTACTTTTTGCTGAGATTATGTCGTTAGATTTATTTATGATCTTTGTTAAGTGGGAGTCAGTTTCTGGCACTTTTAATTCCCATGGTGGGATCTTTGCTTTATACAGAGCACTACTGTTTATCGCATTAAATAGGTCTGGGTATTGATCCACTTCATCCATTGTTTTCCACCCTAACGGGTATCTATTATGGTTTAGTGGAATGTGGCCTATGTACTGGTTACCCCTATCAAAGGTTTTATGTGCTGGGTGAGTTGGATCATTTGCCACTCTTGCCCAGTAGCTGAATCTCAGTTCTTTTCTCCTTAGCTCCAGGGGTATAATGCCTAGCGCTACTTCTAGTGCCTCTGCTGATGTTCCCTTTGAGGCACCTGCTATTATTGACAGTGCCTGGTTTTGGACTGTGTCTAGTTTTTTCTTATTGCTTGGGGCGGCTGATGCATAGACAACACTGGCATAGTCAAGTTTGCCCCTAATAAATGATTTATAGAAGGTTAACATGGTCTTATTGCAGGCGCCCCAACCACTTCCTTTCATATATCTTAGCATGTTAATAAGTCCCCTACTGCTTTGCACTAATAGGTCTATGTGTTTGTTCCAGTTTAGTTGCTGGTCTAATACCATACCAAGAAATCTAGTTGATTTTGCTGTGCATACTTTTTGCTCATTAATGCTTATGTCAATTATATTATTTTTAATTACACGCCCTCTACTGAAGATCATTCCTATGGTTTTTTTAACGTTTAGATTAAATCCCCACTTGTTCATCCAGTCAGATACTTTATCCATTTGCCTTTGTACTGTTTTATAGAGGAATGGGAGATTTCTTCCCGTTCTCCATATCGCAGCGTCATCTGCAAACTGGGATAAGTTGTTTTTTAAGTCTTTAAACTCGTCACCTAGGTCGTTGACCATAATCGTAAAGATAGATGGTGATATTACTGATCCCTGGGGAATTCCATTCTGTTGCTCATACACCTCAGATCTATCATTGTTTATTTGTACCGTGAAGTATCTATCCTGCAGGAAGTTTTCTAGATAATTGTAGGTTCTGCCTACTATACCTAATTTCCTGATTTTGTGTAGTGCACCCTCCCTCCAACACTCATCATATGCTCTTGCTACATCAAGGAATATTGCTACTGTCTTTTCATTCCTTTTGAAGCCTGTTTTAACATCATGTTCCAGCCTCAACAGTTGCTCTATTGTACTATGTTGGCTTCTAAAGCCTGCCTGGGTTGGACTGTACAAATTATGCTTTTCTAGATGAAATTTTAGTCTGCTGTTGACTATTGTTTCTAGAATTTTTCCTAGATGCGATGTTAATGATATTGGCCTGTATGAGCTGACATCATGTGTTTCCTTATCTGGCTTTAGTATGGGGATGATTACTGCTGTCTTCCATGAACACGGTATTTTTCCCGTGTGCCAGATTTTGTTGTAGAGGGATGCAATCAATCTTAGAGTTGAATTTGGTACCTTTTTGAGGATTTCATAGCTCAGAATGTCTTCCCCAGAGGTAGTATTGGTTTTTCCTGCTAAAGCTCTTTCTATTTCATCTACTGTAATATCTGCATTTAAATAATTAGCATCCTGTGTGGTGTCCATATTTTCCCCTTTTAATTTTTCTAGCAGTGTCTTCCGCCTATTTATTTCTTCCTTATCTAGACTGTCTATTGAACTAACCTGATAGAAGTATTTAGCTAGTATGTTGGCTTTTTCTCTATCTGTTTCAGCTCTCTCTGGTATTTTAATTGTTGGGATTTTAAATTTCTTGTGGTTTCCTCCTTTAATTGCTTTTAGTTTTCTCCAAACTGTAGTTACTTGTGACCTATGGTTTAGTGTTTGACAAAATGTTCTCCAACTCTTTTCTTTAGCTCTGAATATTATTTTATTTGTTTCATTTCTTACTTTTTTATAGTTTGTGTAATTCTCTTCAGTTTTGGCTTTTCTATACTTTGTATGGGCCCTCTTCCTCAATTTCAGTTGTTCTGAACATCTGTCTGTCCACCATGGTACTGGATTTTTATCTTTGTTTCTTTTCCTATTTTTACCTTTTTGTGTTGGTTTTAAGTGCTCAGGCATATTCCTGTTTGGTATATATTTTATAGCTATTTTTAAAATCTCATTTGTTATTTTTTCTGCAAATATATCTACACTGTTAGATTCAATTTGTTCTATGCTTATTTTACTTAGCTCCAATTGGAAGGACTCCCAGTTTGCCTTTTTTAGGTTGAATGTAGGTTTCGAGCTTCTTGGACTAGTTCTATATTTGTCGTTTAGGTTTATTTCTATGGGTAAGTGGTCTGAGCTGGAGTCATTCAGTACTTCCCATTTAGCAGAGGCTAGGTTTGGTGTTATAATACTTATGTCTATTGCTGTATCTCCTCCACTGTTGCATGGGTTAACCCTTGTCACTGAGCCATCATTTAGTATGATTAGCTCAGCACTTTCAATGTAGTCCAACAGTCTTTTTCCTGCTGGATCATTACTGTTGTTACCCCATGCCTCATGGTGTGCATTAAAGTCACCTACCAATAATGTTCTTTGGTCTATTTGTGTGTTAATAGTGGCAATGTCCCTATCGGTTATATTACCCTTGGGGCTATAGATGTTTATTATTTTTAAGTTATCTGGCTCACTGTCTAATGTTATACTTATTCCTTCAATATTTTCTGTGTCGAATTGTTCCCAATTTAATATTTTGTAGTCTTCATGTATTAGAAAGGCCACGCCCCCTCCTCTTCCCTCAGGTCTATCATTTCTAAGTGTTATATACCCTTGGTAGTTCAGTTTCTGTTTGGAGTTCAGGAGGGTTTCTTGTATTGCAAAGATGGGTTTTGCCTCCTTATACTGTCCCATAAGAGACATCAGGTTCTTCCTGGCACCCCTACAGTTCCACTGAACTACTTTGATAGCTCTAGAGTCTTTGGTCCCCATTTAGTGTGGTTAGCTTAGTTATGTTATTGTTTTTATTAGGTTCTTTGATAAGGGATCTACTTCTTTTGGTTTTGTTCACTATCTCTCATGTTTTCCACAAACTCATCATTCCAAGTAACCATTGTACTCCGAACTCTTTCTGCTATGTATGTTAGGTGTAGTTCCACTGTTTCCTTAAATTTTTCTTCCATTTTTTCGTCTGACAAACTAGCTCTTTCTCTCTCTATTTTTTTAAGGATTTCTTCATTAGCCTCTTTTATTTCTGTTATTGTTTTGAGGTCTCTTTCTATTGCCTGTTGTGCTATTTTAATTTCTTCTAATACCTGCCTGGCTTGGGTGATGTTATGTTCTGTCTCTTCTGTGTTGTTTTCTACTTCGCTGTTGCTTATGTGTGTTTTACTTTCATCTTTTTTCTGTATTTTCTCCTTTATGTTTTGTACTTCAGTAGTTATTTGTTTTATTTGTTTCTTGATGTTGTTTTCTTGGAAGTTTTGAAGGTGGCTGTTTGCTTTCTGTGTTTCTTTCACTTTCCAGATTGGTGTGTTGGTTTCTAGAGCTTCTTTAAGTATGTATTTTGTCTCTTGGAAGACTGGACACCCCTGGTACCTGGCACTGTGGTTACCCTGGCAGTTTGCACATCTTCTGTTTTTATTTTCTTGTTTGTAGTCTTTGTCCTCTTTAGCCATTGTGCAGTCTCTGTGTTTGTGTGCTCCTGCACAGAAACTACATCTTGTTGCTCTTTTACAAGCATGCTGCATGTGACTAAAGCCTTGACAATTTGTGCATTGGATGATTGGTGGTATGAATGTTTCAGTCTTCCTGATTCTCTTGCAGATTTTGATCTCTTTGGGTATTTCTGTACCCTGCACACTCAACACTACCACTGATGTATTCTTCTGCAGCTTAGTTTTAATTCGTTCTACCTTTTCTATCTTAGTTTCTGGGTTTTCTTTCACTATGTTTGTGTGGATCTCTTCTTCTGTTAGGTTTGTATCGATGCCCTTGATTACGACTTTTCTAATCTCTTTGATCAGCTCCATTTGTATATTTATTTTATGTGGGAGTTGTACTTCTTTAGACTTTTCTTTCAGTTCATTTATTAGGACCTTGGCTTTTTCTGTGCTGTTCAAACAGATTACTACACCATTGCTTGTTTTTTGTAATCTGTTAATAGATTTTTTGTCTATTATTTTTTCTAGGATAACCATGATTTTGTCATCGGGTAGGGCTCTCAGAGTGGCTTCTGTCCCTCCTACTTGAGTGATTTTAACTCTTCTTCTGTGGGTTTTTGTTTCCTTTAGGCTGTCCTCGGCACTTTCTTTGTGTTCTTTGGTTTCCTGAGTGCATTGGCTTGCATTTCCCTCTTTGTCCTTCCTAATGTGTTCTGCGGCTTTATTTCCTGTCGAAGGTGGTGATCCATTATTTGCAGCACCTTGCTTTGAAGTCAGAATTTCTGTTTTTTTCTCGTTGCTCTTTTTGTTTGTTCCCCTGTCTTTATTTACTTCAGGGTTCACTTTTGTTTTTTCATTGATGGTTTCCATTTTGCCCTTAATTTCTGTGTCCTTTAGACCAGGGCTTTTGTTCCTCTCATTTTCTGTCCGTTTTGATGTTCCTTCCTTATTATGTCTTTCTGATGATTTGCTCCAAGCTTTTCCCTCCCCTAACTGCAATCTGGTTAGCATTATGTTGTACTTATTTGCCCTTATTTTTGCTAAATTAACACCAGGCAAGTCAATATATTTATTTATTTATTTTTTTAAATATAAATTTTAAATTATGTTTAGCTATCAATAATTAAGGGCTGAATAGTCCTACTACTAAGCTAGTAAATTTGTATTAAATTTGATTTTGTTCACGCGCGGCTCTGCGCTGAAAGATGCCTGTATTAATTACACAAAGAAAAGCAAGATGGCTACTGCACTTTACAAATGAAGACCACACGTGGTTGGCCTACCTGTGCTTATTCTATTTCACTAATATTTTATTTATTCAAATACCCCTATCAATTTTAGCTAACGTTTAAAAGCAAGTAATGAATACTATAGGTGGTTAATAATATTTAGTTTAAATATGTTAGAGAAGAGAAAAAACTTATCTGAAATTCGTCTTTTGTAGCGTACTGAAAACTTCCACTGCACTCGAGAACGTGTTGGTTGTCGTGTTCGTAACTTATGAAGCTAACGATGTTGATGAATATAGCCTCCAAGAGAAAGAGGCTATGAAATATAGGCCTTTTCGTGCCAAGAGGAATGTGGTACTTGTTGTTGTTGTTGTTGTTGATTTCGTCTACTATGTTGCTGTAATACCCTGTTCAACCTGAAAGTTGGTTATAATTGGGGTATATAGGGTGTTTACTATCTTCGGTGCTAGCCTGTTGTTAGTCCTGAAAAGGACTGGTCCTAAAAAGGACCACTAGCTGCCTGTCAGGATACCTCTTTGCTCTTGTCCATTCGGGGTGTCGTGGCGTGTTCATGGTGTACATTTGTTGTTTTCCTATCTGGCTTGTTAGGTTTTGTGAGTTTTTGCCCTCCTCGTTTCTGCTTCTTGTGTCTTCCTTTTCTCCAGTGTCTGGGAAAGCGCTTTTTCTATCATTGTTGGGAGTAGCTCTTCCCACGTTTCCTCGATGACTTTTTCGTTTGATTGGTCGTTCGTTTTAGTGTCTTTTGTGTTTGATGTAATTTCTTCAATGGTCATTCTTTCTGCCTCTATTCTTTTCAGTAGTTGTTCGTTTCCATCTTTCAGTTCTATCAGTTTCCTTACATCTTCTTCTATCTGTTGCTGAATTCTTTTCATGTCTTGGTGTATTATTTTCATGTCGTTTATGACTTGTTGTTGTTTCGCGCTTTCCGAGCTGTCATGTATTTCTTCACATCTGTCAGTTGAGGTTCTGTTTTTGTGTGGCTGGCGGTTTTCTCTCTCCTTTCGCAGTTGTTGTTTCAATTCTCTCACTTCAGTCGTGAGCCCTCTGACTTGTTCCGTTAGGCTGTCTTGGCGCCTATCACCTAGAGTACTTGCCTTCAGTGTGTTTTTTGCCTCATGGTATGATACTCTCTTTCCAATGGCAACTGTAATTATTTGCCTTGTTTGTTGGTATTCGGGACATCCTCGGTATCGTGCTCCGTGCTTTCCGAGGCAGTTGGTACATTTTCTATTGTTATTTGGTGCTTTGTAGTCTTGGTCTTTTTTGGCCTTTGGGCAGTCTTTGTATTCGTGGCTGCCCGCACAGTATCTACAGACCGTCTCTTTTCTGCACGTGTTCCTTGTGTGAGAAAATCCCTGGCACTTTGAACATTGTATCACTGGCGGGATGAAGGCATGTGCTCTTCGAGGTCTATTCTGGATAGTGATGTTTTCTGGGACTGTTTTCCCCTGTAGAGTCACTATTATCAGTCTGGTGTCTTCTTTGTTCCAGGATTTAAGCCTTTCTGCGTGTGTGAATCTGTACCGAGGGTTTTCGGCCTGGATGTAGCTGAGGGCCTCTGTGTCTGACAAGTTGGTGTCTATCCCTTTGATGACTACTCTCTTGGTTTCAGTGTAGATTTCTGCTTGGATTTTGATCCGGTGTGGTAGCTGAAATTCTTTAGGCCCGGATGCCAGAGCAGTCATCAGCGATTTAGTTTTTTCTGTATCATTCAGGGCAAGTGTCACTCCCTGTTGGTGCCTTCTGATACTAATTATGCCTCTTTTGCCTACTACTTTCTCCAGGACATTGATTACTTTGTCGTCCGGGAGTGCCCTGAGTGTGGCTTCTCCTTCCGACAACTGCGTAATTTTTATTTTGCGCTCTTGATCCTGTTCTTTGTGAATACTTTTTCTTAGTTCGCCTGGGCGGCATCTCCCATCTGCTACCACTGGTTGAGTATTTGTCTTCGGGCTCGGTGCCCTGTCCTCTTCTGTCTGCTTGTGATTTTGCTTCTCTTGTTCACCTCGGAGGACTTGGCTGTTCTTTGTAGGATTCCGGCGTATCTCGATGTCTGACACTCGAGCCGCCTCAAATAGTGCTTCTTTCATCTCGGCATCGTGTGGTGGTGTCAACGGTGTTTTGTGCAGCTTCTCTGTAGTAGACAGGGCTTCAGTTGACGATTTGGGTACTTGTGGTGGTGGTCCCTGGGTTTTAGGCTCCTGTCTTCTTTTTCTTCTTTCCAACATCTGTTTTATCTGTTCTAACGCTTTCATCTGGTCTTCTTCTTCTGACATCTGTTCTATCTGCTCTAATGCGCTCACCATGTAGTCATATTCTGGGTCTTCATCGTCAAGTTCAGAACTGCTTGCATCTGCTTTCTGCTCTTCCTCGCAAGGAGTCTGGTCATTCGGGCTCTCAACCGGGTCGATACACGTCGCAGCTAGCTCCGTCATCGTATCAAGAGTTGGAGAAATTTCGGTCCCCGCACGAGTACTTGGGGCAGTTTTGCTCTCTGGCTGTCTTTCTTTGTTGATTGTGTTATTCCCCTGGCTGTTCTGCGCTGGTGGGCTGGTATATATGTGGTACCTTAGTTTATTTATAACATATAAATGTAATGTTATTTAAACTATAATTGTTAAAATAAATTGCAATCCTTATTAATAATTTATAACTTTGTAAGTTTTACTAACAATATTTTCCAATTTGATTGCAGAATTCTTTGTTAATTTAAATTTTATTTAAAAATAAACAAACGTAATTTTTTACAAAATATACAAAAAAGTTAATTAAGAAAAGTTAATAAATTAAAAAAAGTTTTTGTTAATTCCCTTAAAATATATTATTCTTGCTTCCCTTTAAATATTCCTTCCTGTTACAATGGATGGGTTTGAAAAAAAATCGAAAAAAGGTGATTCGTCTTACGAGGACAAAAGACAAAGAAAATAGTCTACGTTACGGCCACAAGGCCTTCGTCAGGAAAGGAAAGAAAGTGAAGGCTAGATAGGACACATAAAAACTAAATAAAATAAAAACTGGGTACTTCCCTGAAGGCAAGAACCGAAATTCTATCAAAATCGCTTTCTGTTGATGAGCGCGTGGCTGAACAGAAAGTGACTTCCGCCGCCGGATGTACACAATGCATACTAAGAAACTAAAAAACGAAACCGGACAATAAACTACCCAACGTGATAAAAGTGGGGACTGGAAATAGAAGAGGACAGAATGAGTGGGAGATAAATAAATATGAAATAAAAAAATGTATATGGCATACAAATAGAAGAATAGGATAAGAGTGGAAAGAGTAAAATAGAGCAAGAGAGGAGAGCGTGACCTCAGACAAAGGTGTGAAAAGTGTTGAGACCGGCTGGTTTTAGACACCCCATGCGGTGGATAAGACGGTTCTCAAGCTGTTCTCGGCTGGCAGTGTCAGAGGAGCAGGATCGGATCGCTGTGACCTGGATGTCGATGGGACCATGGTGGTCAGAACCATTGAAGTGTATAGCAACTGGTGTTGACTTTTGCTGAGCGATGTCATTTAAGTGCTGGCTGAATCTGTCCCCAAGTCGTTTGCCTGTTTGGCCAATATAGGTTTTGCAGCAACGTTTACATATGATCGTATAAATGACATTGCGCGATTCACACGTGAAGCTACTAGTGATGGTGTACGTAGCCTTAGGAAAGGACACCTTCTGGGTTGAGATGACATACTTGCACGTGTTGCATCGTGTCCGACCACAGGGTAGTGTGCCAAAGTGAGTGGCATTCTCCTTTGGGAGACGGCTGTGAACAAGAAGATCCTTCAAGTTCTTGTCACGTCTATATGCCACCAAAGGTGCTTCACTGAATACTTTTTGGGTCAGAGGCTCTGCTTGGAGGATAGGGAGGTGGCGGAAAAGGATCTGTTTGACAGTAGTACTGTGAGGGTGATGGGTCAAGATTAATTTGACTCTATCCGAAGTGGATTTATGGTGAGGTTTGAGGGCCTCCAGACGAGAGATGGGGAGCACACGTTGGAGAGCAGAGGTGAGAACATGTTCTGGATAAAGTCTGTTACGGAAGAAATCCAACATCTCATTTGCTCGTAAGTGGAAGTCATCGTCGTCTTGGCATAAACGGCGGAGGCGGAGAAGTTGTGAAAAAGGAAGGGAGTCACGACAGGCCCGAGGATGAGAAGAGGTATACAGGAGGTAGCTGTGGGCATCTGTCGGCTTGTAGTATACTGAGGTATTAAGGCCGGAGGGCGTGATAGAAATAGTAATGTCAAGGAAGTTGACAGATACTGTGGAGACGAGGGAGGTGAACTTGATGGTGGGGTGAAAGTGGTTCACAAAGTCGATGAAGCGGTGTAAATCAGTCTCAGACATATCTGTGAGACCTATGCCATCATCGATATATCTGCGGTAAAACCCAGGGAAAGGACCAGAGTATTGTTGCCATATCTGATGCTCCAAATGGCCCATGAATAGACAGGCATAGCTGGGACCCATCTTCGTTCCCATGGCAACACCACTAATTTGGTCAAAAAACTGACCATTGAATTCAAAGGAATTCAGTTGAAGGACCAGTTCAGCAAGACGGAGAAGAGTGACAGTGGATATAGAAGGGCAAGTGCGTTGGTCCAGAAAAAACCGAAGAGCTCGGAGACCATCAGAGTGGGGAATAGAGGTATACAGAGAGCAGACGTCCAGCAAGAAAAGACGGTAGGAGCGGTCTGCTGGGAGTCGGATAGAGGAGAAAGTTGTAAGAGCGTGATTGGTGTCTTTGATGAAGGAGGGAAGATTCTCAACGATAGGCTGGAAAATGCTATCGAGGAAGTCAGAAATGTGTTCAGTAGGACAAGAACAGGCTGAGACAATAGGTCTTCCAGGGTTTTCGATCTTGTGAATTTTGGGGAGCATGTAGAATACAGGCTTGCCCAAAGAGCTGTCATGAATCCTAAGATGAGATGCTTCGGGAGGAAGATCATTACTAGTGATAAGCTGTTTAATCGTGTTGTGTACAATGCGATTGTTAGAGACAGTCGCATCGCTGGTCCTGGACCTGTAAAAAGAGCCATTGGTCAACTGGTTTTTGCCTTCACTTAGGTACAAGTCCTTCTGCCAGACGACAATGGCTCCTCCCTTGTCAGCCGGTTTGATGACAATGTCGTCTCTACGGCGAAGAAGGGAGAGAGCACTAGACTCTGCCGAAGTGAGATTGGAATAATGCAATCTACGAGGGCGGAGCTGCTGAATGTCATGGATGGTGTTCTTGATATACAGGTCCAGGGCATGAGAGGCTCCAGGTTTAGGTGTAAAGGGAGGTTTAGTAGAGTCAGAAAAGCGTGCGAAGATGTCGGATTCAGCCTGAGACTGCGGAGTGCCGTCTTTCTCTCTAAAATGGAGCTTCAGCCTCATGCGACGGTGAAACCGATGAACATCCTGGAGGAGATTGTATTGGTCTAGGGTCGGACGAAGAGGAACAAATTTTAAGCCCTTACTAAGAACAGAGCGCTCTCCCTCAGAGAGGGGTAGATCTGGGGGGATGCAGACTACCTGAGTGCATGATGGAGTGGAGGATGGAGGGGTAGCTGTGGGGGTAGGGATGAGACGGGATAGTTTATGGTGTTCAGACGTGGAAAGGAACTCATGCAGCTGCCGGTTCAGTGTGTGGATAGTGGTGCGTATCATAGAATAGAAAGGGAAGCTGTTGGAGGTGAGACAACGTAAGCGAAGCAGAAGCTGGGTCTGTTGGGCACTGAGGTCTGATAAAAGGCGGGAGTGACTGGCGGCCACTACGCGCATACGTTGAAAGCCACATCTGGTCTCAATTCGTTGTAGGAGACGTTGTTCCCTATGATTGAGTGTACCAGCAGATGGATGAAAATTGGAAGAAAATCCATTAGGAAGAATTTTGTGGTGGAGGCAGGTGTGAATGAAGTGGAGATGAGAGGTGAATCTAGTTTTCTTGAAAGTAACAACGCAAAGTCAATAGCGACACGGGATATATCAGGAGGTAGGGAGCTAAAGCTGGTGGTAACCGACACACGGAGAGAGTTGATAAAATATTTCAGAGAGGGCATAGTGGGGAAAAGTAAAACGTCCAGAAAATAAAAAACGTAAAATATGAAATAAATAAAATATAAAACGCTGAAACAATAAATAAATAGGGTAGATTGCGGTAATATAAGGTATGAAGGAAGAATAGGGAAATACGAAAATAAATAGGTGAATAGGATATAAAATACTGAGAAAAGGCGATAGGATAGGATCAGGGAGATAAGCAGGATAGGTAGATAGAGATACGAGATAACAGAGACACGGTGCAGTCAAAAAATATATATAAATATAATCGAGGAAGTGGAGGGGAACTGCGGTAAGACGTGGAATACAATGGATGGGTTTGAAAAAAAAATCGAAAAAAGGTGATTCGTCTTACGAGGACAAAAGACAAAGAAAATAGTCTACGTTACGGCCACAAAGCCTTCGTCAGGAAAGGAAAGAAAGTGAAGGCTAGATAGGACACATAAAAATTAAATAAAATAAAAACTGGGTACTTCCCTGAAGGCAAGAACCGAAATTCTATCAAAATCGCTTTCTGTTGATGAGCGCGTGACTGAACAGAAAGTGACTTCCGCCGCCGGATGTACACAATGCATACTAAGAAACTAAAAAACGAAACCGGACAATAAACTACCCAACGTGATAAAAGTGGGGACTGGAAATAGAAGAGGACAGAATGAGTGGGAGATAAATAAATATGAAATAAAAAAATGTATATGGCATACAAATAGAAGAATAGGATAAGAGTGGAAAGAGTAAAATAGAGCAAGAGAGGAGAGGGTGACCTCAGACAAAGGTGTGAAAAGTGTTGAGACCGGCTGGTTTTAGACACCCCATGCGGTGGATAAGACGGTTCTCAAGTTGTTCTCGGCTGGCAGTGTCAGAGGAGCAGGATCGGATCGCTGTGACCTGGATGTCGATGGGACCATGGTGGTCAGAACCATTGAAGTGTATAGCAACTGGTGTTGACTTTTGCTGAGCGATGTCATTTAAGTGCTGGCTGAATCTGTCCCCAAATCGTTTGCCTGTTTGGCCAATATAGGTTTTGCAGCAACGTTTACATATGATCGTATAAATGACATTGCGCGATTCACACGTGAAGCTACTAGTGATGGTGTACGTAGCCTTAGGAAAGGACACCTGGGTTGAGATGACATACTTGCACGTGTTGCATCGTGTCCGACCACAGGGTAGTGTGCCAAAGTGAGTGGCATTCTCCTTTGGGAGACGGCTGTGAACAAGAAGATCCTTCAAGTTCTTGTCACGTCTATATGCCACCAAAGGTGCTTCACTGAATACTTTTTGGGTCAGAGGTTACAACCAATTTAAAATCACAACGTAGTGTGGCAGACCTCGAAAAGCTTATTTCTTCATTACAGTTTAAGATACTTTCTATCTGAAAAACATTCACACACATCTGACTTTCGTGTGTTTTTATGGAGCGCCATCCTTGTTGACTTTAGAGACTATGTTTTTCAACTTCCTACTCCTTGTGGTGTAGTGAAGCAGTTACATTATTTTTTTCCATAATGCCCTAGACTACATTATACGAAAAAAAGCATCACATTAAAATAAACAAACAAACACTGAAAACATTTCATGCGTAACATTTAATTTCCATAAAATTGATACCTGTCTTTGCTTGAAAATAAGAGAAGGAAAAGGCAGGGAATAAGGGAACTGGTCACCTCTGTATGAGTTTCGTCTGCATTTTTTAATACACGATTTTTTTTTATAACTTTGCAATAAATAACCCTCTTACATGTAGCAAAAATTGTTATTTCAAGAAGATATGAGAAATGTTAATTTAAAAAAAAAAAAGAAATGGAGTTAATTCCCCTCAAATTTATTATTTTTGCTTCCCCTTAATTTTGTTTCAATCGTAACGTGTATAAAATTATTGTGAATATTTCGCTAAAGCTATTTCAGTGAAGAAATAATGACACATCGAAGTAACTGGAAAAAAACCCCAAATCTTTCCGGCAATTCTCTTCGCTTTCAGCTAAGCTGTCAGAGCGACGGAGTCGGGTAATTCCTCTGATACGTCCGGCAACTACCCCAGCTTCAGTGAAATACAGAGGTAGTGTCTTCACAATCAGTCTTGCTCCGTTAAGCAGTAATTTTTCGAATTAAGATTTCTAATGAGCACAACAATAGATTCAACGTGTAGGAGGCACGAGTAAGGTATTTGCTCTTTCAAAACTCAATTGTGAACTTTAATAGTGTTTCCTCACCATCTGTTACAATGGTATCCACATCTCGATATTGCTTAGATTCTCCCAGAATACGTTATTTGTTAAAAGGACAAAGCGACTATCTTCAGTAGCACCCTTAACAATTACTATCACATTTTTATCTGTATAAAGAATAACCATCCACATTTGCTCGCGTCTTGTTATGAAAACTTTTGGAAAATCTATGCATTTATCATTTTCCATGCATAGTGCTGCACTATTTGGTCCACGTATCATAGTTTTAGGACATACGTGGATGTAGCGAAAGGTTTTTAGAGTATATTTGTCAGTGTAGAACAGACAAAGAAGTCAGTCGGAAAAGAATATAGTCCCAGTGTCAGAAAAAAGCACTGGTATCACAGGATAGTCACGGCTGTGACGGTCTCTGCTTCAGATAGTATTCAGATTAAAGTCAGAGCCTAAGATGCCGCCTTTGCTATGTAACTAACCTAAGATAAGTAACAAATTCAGTAAAATTCAAACTTCAACAATATAAAATTGATAAGTCAGATGAATACAATTACTGAATCATTTATTATGTACATCTATCTTTTGGTATCTTCTTATGCAATTTATGAATGATGGAAAATAATGAAAATGAATGAGATAAAAAATTAATTTCACATTAATATAAAAGTTAAGTTGTAAATATTAATTTAGACAACAGTCCTTGTTGAGATCTTCAAATAATCAAAATGTTCCTTCAATCTCCTTTAGAACTAAAAGTCACTTGTCTTGACTCTTGACAAAGAACATTTTATCATCACTGCACTTATGTATTTCTTTTGATCTTTTCTTTTGACTCTCACAGGGGTTGATGCATATAGTTGGTCTTCGTCTTCAACAAACGAGACTAATATCATGTCTTTCCTTCCAGCCGTTCTCTTTTAATCCATCTAAGTCTACGTACTCCTATGCACAATCTCTCTCTTTGTTTGCACGCCACTGTGACCGGCTCGTCGCAAGTGAGCGTTTGCGGCTTCTGATTGGCTGCCCATATTTCCCTTCTTTCTATCAAAACAAAGCATGGTTTCATTACGTTACACAGCTTCTCCATTTTCAAGCTGTGACTTTGTACAGCTGACAATGTAAACAATGCCGCAGTTATTTTTCTTCCGTCTCTCGTTCCATTATGGTGGGATTTCAACTGAGAAAGTCAGCACCCACATTCTGGTTTCTTTGATATTGATTTCTCTTTTCTATTTCAATTTTTCCCGTTCTACTTATCATCCATTCCCATACTGCTGGGTACTCAGCATAAGGTTTTCCATTTGCTTTTCCGCATGGTGAAAAGGATCTGTATGTTTCAGCCGAATGTTACAGCCTTGTTTTTCCTCATATGGGTTTGCGGGTTCCCCTCGCAACTTCTTAGACATTCGATTTTGGCTAAAGAATTGTTTCCTTATATCCAGCTCATAGGGTTCCGCCAGTAATCTAGACGGTATGGGATGCTTCTTATCCCCTCTCGTGCCAATACCGAGAGTCACCATGGTCGCTGGTTTTCTGGTAGATTTCTTGTTAACGTGTCCGTCGACTTACTTAATCTACATTAAGGCAATCTGAACAGGAATTTATATACCGAGTAATGTCCTCAGTAATACCTGACCAGTAGTAATGGGTTGCTATCTTTTGTTTTGTGGCACCATTATCCAGGTGTTCACTCAAAGTTGCAATGTGCCCCCATTCTATAACCTTCTTTCTATACTTGGATGGTACAACAATTTGCCCATGGCATTTTGGCCCTCTGCCAGCTTTCGTGTGCAAGAGTCCATGCTCTTATAGAAATCTCCTTTTTTGGAGGGTTATGTATTTTTGGCAGTTTGCCAAAGCAAGGCTTCAATGTGCTATCAGCTGCTTGAGCTTTTTCCATCTCCGTCGGATGCATTTCTAATTTAGTGTTCCTCTCTATGCTCCTGGAGTCAGATCTGGTTTTACAGGTTCTCCTAAAAAGACATATCTACGCCCCAATGTCAGTGAGTAGAAGAGATCATCTAGTACTGCTGTATTTATTTCCTCTTGCACAAAGCGACAACTGACTTGAATCTTTGCTATAGGCAAAGTTAGGGGTAATGTTCCCTTGAGTGGCCCTTGAATTTCCATTGTTTCTGTGGTGATTTATTCAGGGCGCACCCGAGATGCACAAACGATCGCGTCATAGGACAAACCTGTGTCTTACATCCCTGTGACTTGTTTGCCATTCACGGAAACTATTTCCTGTATGGGTGGGTGATGGAGGCTATTCTGACTCACTGTAAGTTCCTCCCTATCAGAAGTCCTGTAAACATGCAGCATCTTGAAGAGGATTTTTCTTCCCACACTCGACACTATTGTGGTTGTTCATTTTACGTAACCTACACTACTTTTCTTCCTTTCTTGAAGGTTTCTTGTCATATCCTAAATGGTTCTTGTCTTTGTAGTCAAATCTTGGCTTTTTCTTGTAGGCATGTTCCTGGTTTGAACCATGTGCCATGTAACGAAATAATTAGCGGGTTGTAAGTACTGAGCACCGCTCAAGGGTTAAGGAGTACGCCTGAGCTATTTTGACTGACAGCGAGATTGAGAGAAACCCCGTGCGAGGAATGCGAGCACGGTGAAGTGTGAAAAAGAGGACAGAGATATTTTTAAGGAGATGGATTGCGGATTTGATACTGGACGGAGTGTTGTGTGATAGCTTGTTCATGGGTTTGCATTGTAATGGAATTGTGATTGAATTCTAAATTGAATTGATTTTGTAGGCTTGTGACGAGGAAGTCCGGCCATTGGCTATTGCGTGTTGTGAAGTCGTGCACCAATATTATGATTGTATTTCAATAACCAGGATTTGCTAGATTCGTACTGGTTGCAATACACAGATGTGTGTGACTGTGCACTCGGATTTCGTTATTGATTATTATTCGAACGTCCTGTACCTGTTTTCTGTCACAAGCCCATAACACATCCCCTAGATAGATGTTACTTCTCCTAACATGCCTTATATCTTGGGTTAGGTTTGCGAAATTGATCCTGAGCAGTTTCCTCTTCTACACCTTCGGATGTACTCGTATTTTTATACTCCAGTGAAGATTATGTCCTTTTCTTTTTAGTTCCTTGCACCTCGGCTTGAGCTGCCTGATATCTCTCAGCACATTTTAAAATGTCTTTCAGCCTCTCTGCTCTTTGTTTCATAAGGAATTTCCTATTTCTTGAGGCATAGAATCTTTCACTTGCTCCACCATGACCATTTCTTTCAGATGCTCATAGGTTTTCTGAAACTTTCCCAAGCTACTCTATTTCATCAAATACGTTTCTACTTTAGCTGAGAACTGGTTATAAGTTTCTCCAGGTTGAAGCTTAGCCGTCCTGAATTTCTTCCCATAAGCCTCTGAGTTTTGTTCATAACGAACAAGCAATGCATGCTTCAGGGCTTCATAACTTTCCTGATCTTCTTTGGGAAGTTACAACAATACTTCATAAAAAATGCCCATCAATCCTTGAGATAGCTTTAGACTCTACTTTTTTTTCAAGCCTTTCATACATATCTAGGTAGGCCTCTATTGCATCCTCTTTCTCAACAAATGGGTCCAGATGGAAGTTCATGGCTCCATTTGAAGTGCTTTGGCTGGATATACTATCAAAGTGAGGTGCGCCACTTCCATTGGTGCTAGTGAAAGCCTGAAGTTCAAGTTCAAGTTGTCTTATTCTCAGCTCAAGGTATCTCTCAGCTTGTAACCTCCTATCTTCCCTTCAGCATTAGCTGCCAACCTCCTTTCTTCAGCCTCCAATTTCTTGGCTTGAGCCTCAGCTTGCAACATTAACCTCTTTTCTTCTCTCTCAGCTTCTAATTTCTTGCCTTCTCTCTTAGCTTCTAATTTCTCTGCTTCAGCTTCTAATTTCTTGGTTTCTTTTTCAGCGTCTAATTTTTTAGCTTCTCTCTCAGCTTCTAATTTCTTGGCTTCTCCCTCAGCTTCTGCTTTCAATTTCCTGTCCTCTCTATCCACAAGTTTGCCCACTTCAGTCGTGTCATATTGAATGAGGGCATCGCTTGTCAAGCCCAACTCCTTTCCCATCTGCATGATCGCAGTCCTAAACTTCACCAAGTCAGCCATGATAGTTAAGTTGAGTAGTGTATGCAACTTTACTACCTTAATTAACTGATATTAATCTTAATTAACTAAGGACAGTACAATATATGCACAACTTTGTGAGGGTCAACTATTTACTAAGTACTTGTATGGTACATTCCTAAGAAAAATCCTATTATTGAATTTTTTCAGAAAAAAAAAATTAATTAACAACTTTTTTGTGGCAAAACATAGAATTTGAATATAATGTGTGGCTCAGGATTTACAAGTATATCACGCGATCGAGCCCTCAGTGTAGCGAAATGTTTTTGAGAGTATAGTTGTCAGTGTAGAACAGATAAAGAAGTCAGTCGGAAAAAAATATAGTCCCAATGTCAGAAAAGAGCACTGGTATCACAGGATAGTCATAGCTGTGACGGTCTCTGCTTGAGATAGTATTCAGATTAAAGTCAGAGCCTAAGATGCCACCTTTGCTATGTAACTAACCTATGATAAGTAACAAATAGGAAGCCGCGCAAGCGTAGTGGTTACAACACCGCTCTGGCGACCGGGTGATCCAGGATCAAACCAGGGCGACGGCATTTGAGGATTTTTCGTCGACCGGGATTTGGACTGGATTAACTCGAGACCTGGCGAGACATTTGAAGGAGTGTCATCGACCAAAGATTGGCGGCTCCTGAGCCGACCCAGCTCTAATGGGTACCTCCGAAATCGGCGAGTATCTTCCTGAATGGCGAGGGACACCTGTATCTGTACAAGAAAAAAGGGATACTCACGTAAAATCAATGTCAGGTTAGACATTAATAATAACCTGAGATTTCGCCTCGAGTATTAGCGGGCGTACGAAAAAAAAGAAGAAAAAAAAAGTAACAAATTCAGTAAAATTCAAACTGCAACAATATAAATTTGATAAGTCAGATGAATATAATTACTGAATCATTTATTATGTACAATTATCTTCTTATGCAATTTATGAAGATGGAAAATGATGAAAGTGAATGAAATAAAACAATTAATTGCAGACTTATATAAAAGTTAACAAGCGAGACTAATATCATGTCTTTCCGTCCAGCCATTCTCTTTTAATCCATTTAAGTCTACGCACTCCTATGCACAATCTCTCCCTTTGTTTACACGCCATTGTGACCGGCTCGTTGCAAGCGAGAGTTCACGGCGTCTGATAGGCTGCCCATATTTCCCTTTTTTCTATCTTAACAAGGCAAGGTTTTATTACGCTACAGTGGATACAAATGGATAGGACGCAAATTGAAGAAACCTATTGATAGCATTACAAGGCCGTCCTTGGTCTGCAATCCCCAGGTAATAGAGAGAGAGAGATGTAGATTTAAAAAAAACACACACGGAGAAGAAAGCTGGACACGGAAATGAACATAGCGACGAAAGAACGAAAAGAACTGAGGGCCAGCAACAGGAGGACTTGGAATAGATTTGTTGAAGGCCTAAGCTCGTTGGTGCATATGATTATAGCCTCATTGATTGGTTGACCATTAAGGATTTTTTAAACCGTGGAAACCCTTGTGCATCGTGTATTACTTACTGATCGATGTCGCAGGTCAACCGTAATGAACGCATCAATAAAAGTTACTAAAATGTGGATATGATGCAATCCACGTTTTTGAAACTCAATAGTCTACACTATCGGTTCTTAAAGTGGGGTCTGCGGACTCCTGGGGGTCCCCGAGACCGTTTAAGGGGGGTCCACGAGGTCAAAATTATTTTCTTAATAATCTAAGACGTCATTTGCCTTTTTTTTTAAATTTACCATTTTGCCTCGTTTTGCGTAGGAGCGCTATTTTCAACTTAGATACACGGTCCTTCAGTTGTGTAATAGGGCGCATATCCAAATATAAAAGACTGTGTGGTCTTGAATAGTAGTTAAATACTTTCACTCTGATTCTCTCACGGTATAAACCCATATAAATAAAAGCTCTTATGGGTCCTCAATAATTTTTAAGAGTGTAATGGGGTCCAAATACTAAAAAGTTTGAGAAACGCTGGTCTACACAAATGCTACATATTTTTGTAGTACACCAATCACCGTTACGTCTGTAATGAGCACAGTGATTCTCCATTTAATCTCCATCTTATTTCTGCAGTAGTTTCAACGACCTCAATATTGTTTACGGTTCTTGGAAAGATGGCGCCTTCTGAAAGCCTCGTTAAAAATAAATAAATATATATAAATATTTAAATTTCATGAAGTCCATGCAGAGCCATTAGCGCAGCTGGGTGGTTCGATATCGACCACCTGCTCTAAATGTTCCGTTCTTCTCGTTATTTGTTCATTTGTATTGACCTTGACCTTTCTTGACCTTGATCAGGCCCTTTGATTGCTTTTATTTCCCTGTTAGCTATAGTACATCATTATATGTCTCTCCTTTTTTGCTCCTTATGGAGCATAGAACTATCACAGCAGCTAGACCTTTGCAAGAATGTTGCACTAAAGCTTTCATTTGCTCTTGCAGCTGTCTTTTCTGTAGCAATTTATTTTACATGTGCGGTCGCCAATCCTATATATAAAATCCCAGCTTTTTATGTCAGTGCGTAACGCTAAGGGATGCAACTTTGGTTGAAAGTTAGACATTAATTATATTGTTTCCCTTATTTAGGTACTCTCCCGATAATAGTAACACTTACAAAAGAAGAATACGCAAATGACGGTGTGCACAAAAATATATTTATAGAATGTATGACCCCATATACACACATTGGGATCCTCGCTGCTGTTACGTAGTTCGTGTACTGTGGTGATGCACAGTGGTTTTAAAAAAAATACTTTTGAATAAGTAAAATTGCCGTTAGGTATTGGTGCTTTTGAATTTAATTCCCGTCTTATGATTGGCTGTTACACTAGTTAAATATAAAACTTCATTTTAGTTGCTTCACGAGACGTGCCTAAATTATTTAGTATTGCTATTCTTTCTGTGCCTCCTTATAGACCCACTGGAACAACAGAGGGTTGTACACAGAAGATTCTTTGGTTGCAGCTTCATCTGTATGTCTTGCCAACTCATATGTGTATTTCTTCTTGTCTATTTTGATACTTCTTGTTTCTTTGTTTGCTTCTGTGTTTAGTTCATCGGCAGTGGCTTAGAAATGTTTGGCGTTTCTTCTGTTTAAATCACAGTTCTGATTTTTTCATTCTTTAGTCTTATTTATGGTGTCTGTTGTGATCAACGTTTTCTGTTGTTTTCCAAGAACTTCGAATGTCTCATTCCTTATATTTGTTTATCTGTTGCCAGTACTCTTCTGTATTTGCTCTATCTTCTAGATCATGAAGCACTTTGTACTTACTGAATATTTAACTGTGAGTTGTTCTTTTGCGTCTTGATTTCTGAGAAGTCTGACATTTAATAGCTGTTTATATCTACGCGTGTTGCGGTATATTTTCTGCGTTTCATCTTTATTAAGGCTAACAGAAGATGGTGATCTGATGTCACATCTGCTCCTCTCCATACGTTTGTATCATGTAATGATGATGTCAACTTCTTGTTAATGTATATATGTTCAATCCGATTTTCTGTTCTGTGGTCTGGTGATATCTATGTTCCTTTGTGCATTCTATGATGTGGAAAGAAGCTCTCTCCTTTAGCCAGTTGATTTGAAGTTTGTGGATAGTTCTCCATTGTAGTTCATCGCCCCAACCTTTCGCAATGTCGCTACAGTTCCTTTTATCCGAGATATTTTGAAGTCTGGTGTAAAAGTCGTCTTTCATAGATTCTTTACTGCGGTTAGTTGATGCTTAACATTGAATTATTTTTATCTTTATGTTCCTTTTGACAGCCATGGATGCTACTGACAGTAATCTGTCCCATTTTGCTTACCATTCTGTACGTCCCTCCTATGCTCCCTTTTAGCCCAGAGACCAATTGCAGTAGTTGTCTCCTTTCCGTGTCCTGCTCTTTATTTTATTTTGCAGTATATGTTTTACACTGTATTGGATAGCGCGTCGAAGGCATATATTTCAGAAATAAAACGCACTTTTTATTAATATGAAGGGCGGGTTGACATTAGTGGAACTTTGCAAAAATCGAATGTCTCTTTTAAGAGAACGCCTGCATATGATTAAGTTAAGTATCACTTTTAAAAATTAATATTAATTTAATAATTTCTTCTTATTCTTGAATTCTTAGTTCCTGACTGACAAAGCAGCCAGTGGCCATCACGCCCAGTGGCGTTTTGTTGGGCAGCAACACACTGTCCCCATTTTGCTCGGTCAGTAGCCATCCTTCGTGCCGTGCCCCAACTCTGGTTCATGTTTTGCATCTCAGCCTCGCTGTTCTCCGCCGGTTGTCTTTGGTCTATCTCTCTTTCGCTGTCCTTCTGGGGTCCATAGCATAACAGTTCTGGTGATGGTGTTAGGGTCCTTCTGAGGACACGGCCAACCCAATTCCAGCGTCTGCCTGCAATGATGGTGTGCACGCCTTTTTTGACTGCACCGTGTAAGGAGTTCCTGGTTGGAGATGGTATTCGGCCAAAAAATTCGAAGAATTTTCCTTAGGCAGGTTATGTGGAACTAGGATCATGTGGATGTTTCGTCTTCTGCTGTTCACCAGCACACCGCCCCATACTAAAGCTCAGAAAGTACGCAACACTCAATTTAATAATTAAAAGGTAGTTAAAAGCATTAAAATGACAAGCAGAAAGATAGACATTCTGTTTGTATATGACAGAAGTATTACAATGGTATGACACGATTACTAATGTGTAACTGATAGAAATCACTATACCAGTGGAACAGTTGAAAACTCTGGCATTGGATAAGAAAACCTGTTGATAATAATTTTACAGTTACGTGGGCCACAATGATTACACCAGATGGGAAAAACATCATTGCAAATAAGAACAGATTATGTTGATCAAAAGTTGCATTCCATCAATTGAGGATCGTCATATGCAATAAATACCAACGGGCTGATCACCCGTTTGCCAGTCACTTCGATTACGGAAACAACAGCAAATGGATTGATTTGCCGTTGCCCTAAAGACGCCAATAGGCGTGATGGGAAACAATGGCAAAGAAAACCTATCTGCTGTTGCCCTAAGACGCCACTAGGCGTAATGACCACTGACTGCTTTGACGGTCGGTGGCTAAGGACGGAAGAAGAGGAAGAAGATATGCAATAAATACGTGTCATTTAACACACGAAAAAGCACTTTGAAGTGCTACATCATATCAATATTATCGTATGGAAGTGAGTCCTGGACAGTGAGCAAAATGGTTACATAAATTATTTGTGGGCACAGAGATGTGGTTTCTCATTTGAATGTTGAGATTCACAAAGACAGCTAAGGTAGCTAACAAAGAATGTTTGAGTTATTCATTATCTTTTCACTCTGGTTTTCTCTGTATCTCTTTTCCTCTCTTGTTTCTGTGATCGTGATGAGTCCGGATTCTGTTCTTTTTCTCATCAGATACCCGGTTATGGTTGATTGTGTTCTCCTTACATTTATTATTACATTTCTGTGTTCATTAGCTCTAATGCTTATTAATAGTAAACTATTAAAGCAATAAGCTGAAATTTTTAGTCTTGTATTATATTATTTTTGTTTCTGACATTTAGCTATGTTTAATTAAAAAATAAAAACTTATTAGATTAAATACTTTTAAATAAAAAATGTTAACTCACTATTAATTATCTTCATGTCTGTGAAAAACAAAGGCATTAATTACCGTCTAAATGATTATATTTCCTTCCCCTTAAAAAGACAATTGTCTTTGGCCCAGATCAAGACGCTTATTCTTTCATAACAATTGTAGATACTTTCTCATCATCATCATCATCATGATCATCATCATCAGGATCATCATCATCTCCACCACCATCATCATCATCATCCCTCTCATCATCATCATCACCTTCACTATCATCACGATCATCATCATCATCAACATCACCATCACCATCATAATCATCATAATCATTACCACCACCATCATCATCATCGTCTTCATTGTGACGGTATTGCCTCCCCTGCTTTGCAGTAGTGGTCCAACAGTGGCCAAAAGTCAAGAGTATTTAATATGGGCTTCAAAGGTATCTACCTTCGCACAAGATCACTCTTGGCAGAGATGTAGATAGAAGGGTGATGACACTTCTATTACAAAGGGAGTCTTCACAAGATATTCAGAATAAGCGAGAACAATACTGCTTTGGCTGAGTATGTTAACTCACTCTGTAATTCTGCCGACGCTTTTGTAAAGGATTTAAGCACTCATTCTTCAGCTCGTTTAAGCCCCCATTCCTGATTTACTCAGTGGAATTCTATTATTCTAGTATAGCTCTGTTTAGAGGGTGTGTAGTAATTTTGACTGAGACAAACATGCAGTAACTTTAAAATGATTAAATAGAAGTTAAATTTGTAACATTGCAAATAACACAATTTAATAATCACTTTAGGTTTTAACAGTTGGAAAATAATTTGAATAGTTATGGATCAAGAAAAGTTATCATCACAGTCTTTAGGGAATGTGAGATGCTACAAGAAGTTCAAGTGGCAGCATAAATTTGAACTTAGCTGCCACTGACGGTTCTGCTCCTTTATTTAGGTTGGTTCTTTTCACTCTGCTCACGCTCGTCTCTGATCAAGGTTGTGAGGGGTAGCTCGTTTTCCAGAAACGTCAAGGAGAGTCTACCATGTGGGTCCTTCGTCTTAAAGCTTAGGCCACGGTTCCCTTCTTGTTCCAGAGATGATACTTTCTGCTGGTACAACCAATAAGTCAATCCTGACTCACAGGCTTTTTGCTCAGATGAATAAAAGAGACTTGAGTCTGCCTCTTACACGCGTCTGGGCATCGTTAATTTAATAAGTCCCCTCTCTGACTTCGTGGGTGGTCCATCAGTTTCTTTATTAAAAATGTTAGAGATTTCCTGGGCTATATTGTAAGTCCTGATGAATACTCCAATAAAAGGTGTCCGGTATTTTAAGAAGGAATTCTGAATTCTAATACTTCACTGTAGCAGTCTGGTGTCTTGGCGAGCGATTTCTCAAGTGAAATAGCTTGAGAAAATAAATTATCCGATTATATTCCCTGCCTTCCCAAGCCTTCGTTTGTTATCAGCTGTCAAATAACTCTAATCATATTCAAACAGGCGGGTTATGGGATAATTTCAAAATATTCCAACATCAGATAATTTTGAACGTAAGGCAGAGGTCACTCTCCCATATATGGTAATAAGATGTCCGATGCCTTGTGTACAAACTTCCAAACACACCGGTAACTGCATATGACCATGTGTTCGAGATGTAGCAATCTTACTTTTATCTAAAGTAATCTTGTCACCCATATCTTATCGGTGATTAAGCCGATAGCACTGGCCGATGTACGTGTTAATCTGTGGCGCCGATAGCCAACAAATCTGGGCAGCGCCAAGCAAATGGGATTATTATCACCTACAATGAGTGTCGAATGATTTGATAAAATCAAATATCTGCCACCTAGCAGAAAAATAACGAAGAAAGATAGAAAGAAAAGTGTGACAATTGAGAGCAAATTAAAAAAAAGTAACACAAATGTACCGATACTGCCGGAGTGAAACAAAGATCGATAGAGGCCATCCCGTTTTGTCACAATCATCATCACCATCATTATTATCACCATCATCATCACTATCACCACCATCATCATCATCACTACCATCATCATCATCAACATCCTCTCCACCACTAACATCATCATCACCATCAACAGCACCATCATCATCATCACTATCATCATCACTATCACCATTATCATCACCATCATCATCATTACCATCATCATAATCATCATCATCAACATCATTATCATCATAGTAGTCATTATCATTATCATCATCATCAACATCATTATCATCATCAACACTATCATCATCATTATCACCACCATCACCATCATCAACAACATTATCATCATCATCACCATAACCATCACCATCATCATCACTATCATCATCATCATCATCTCCCCATTATAATCATCATTACAATCTTTGCCACCATCATCATCATCATCATCACCACCATCATCATCACCATCATCATCTTCATCAACACCTGTATCATCATCACCATAATCATCATCACCATCATCATCATCATTACCATCATCATCATCATCACCACAATCATCACCATCAACATCATTATCATCATCATCACCATCATCATCATCAT
The DNA here is from genome assembly GCA_024509875.1 of Oreohelix idahoensis. Taxonomy (NCBI): domain Eukaryota; kingdom Metazoa; phylum Mollusca; class Gastropoda; order Stylommatophora; family Oreohelicidae; genus Oreohelix; species Oreohelix idahoensis. The sequence continues at coordinate 180,857 of JAMPIV010013883.1, forward strand.
CATCATCATCATCACTATCATTCCATCACCATCATCATCATCATCACCACCATCACCATGATTAACATCATCATCGTCACCATTATCATCATCATGAACATCCTTATCATCATCATCACCATCATCATCATCACCACCATCACGATAATTAACATCATCATCACCACCATCATCATCATCACCATCACTATCATCATCATCATTTCCCTTTGCGCTTTTTACGATGCATGTTGCCACGTCTGTAGCTGGTCGTCTTGCAGGAAGCCTGCGTCAAACAGTCACATGTTTTTTCAGCGTTAGTTTCTGTGACAATGTATTTTAAATGATGATGTTGCAAACCCCATTCCCAATCTGATTATTCAATAAATTATACATTTACACTTGGTTTTTTACTGACACTAATGAAGTATTTTCTTCTTCTTCTTCTTCCGTCCTTAGCCACCGACCGTCAAAGCAGTCAGTGGCCATTACGCCTAGTGGCGTCTTAGGGCAACAGCAGATAGGTTTTCTTCGCCATTGTTTCCCATCACGCCTATTGGCGTCATAAGGGCAACGGCAAATCAATCCATCTGCTGCTGTTTCCGTAATCGAAGTGACCGGCAAACGGGTGATCAGCCCGTTGGGAACGAAGTATTTTACCTCATATTAATTGCCTCATATGAATGGCCTGAGATCGGAGTAGTTCTGTTAGTCCAGGGGCTCTTAACATTTTTTCGATTACAAAGCCCCAATGGATTGCCAAATATGTCCCCATACCCCCTTCGCCAGATTTATTTATACAAAAAACGGGAAATCACAAATACACAAGCAGTTCAGAGATTGAGTCCCATACACTCATCATTTGGTTCCTATACTCCCAAGGGGTATGGATACCCCTGGTTTAAAATCCCTGTGTTAGTCCTTTGCCTTTTTAGAGATCTTGGGGTGTGATACGGAAAAAGCCTCACTGTATTATCTGCTGTAGGTGTATCCTTCTTAGGAACTATTTCTCTGCTGCCTCCTATATTGTTTCCAGCTGTTTGTTTGTTGTCCATGTGTTACATACATAAAGTAATATAGGGTGTAAATGGCACTGCAAAACCCTCTTCCTCGCGGTCAATGAACTTTGTTGTTTTGTTGGTACGAGTGCTTGTTATGTTGCGGGAAAGCTGATTTTTACCTTTGCGTTGTTGATCAGATTTCAGTCATGTATCTATCATCCGATGTTATAATAGATTCAAGATGGTGAGCTGTTTCACTAGCTTCAGAACCTGATACAACTATTCTTCTATATCCTTGCTGTTTAACCTTGAACCTTTGGTGCTGCTAATTGGCGATAACCGTGTTTAGAACAGGGTTTTTTTAACACGTGGTCTACGGACCTCTTGGGTATTCTTGAATTAATTCTATAGGGTCAGTTTACATAATCTAAAATTTAAAAGATAATAGTTTTAATTATGTTTTAAATGTACGTTTTTCTAAGAAGGGGTCCATAATCTTCACTGGACAATGAAAGGGGTCAATAGCTTTTGTCACCGAGAGACCTACACTAGCATTATTTGGGCTATTGCTAGAATGAGATAGACAGTTAGGACAGCTCGCAAAGAAAAAAATAATGAATGAAAATAATAATAATTCCTACTGACAACAGTTCAAGGTAACAGCTCACGTTTACTAAGAGTGAGTGATCATCTAGAGACGTAAATAGAATGATCGAGAACAGCGAAGATTGACCAATAAATTTAATCCAAAAGATTTGGGTTAACGAATCAGTGAGTGGCATGGAAACACACCACGCTGAGATGACCAGAGGTCATTAGTTGGTCATTAGTCAGTGAGTGTGTGCTGAGAAGTTTCGAGCAGCTGTGCGAACAGGTTGTATGTCTGTGGTTTTACAGACTGGCTCTTATGAGTATATACATATGTCCAGCTACCTCAAGCAAGTGTTAATCTATCGGAAGATAGATATTGATTCTGTGGTTCACAGTTAGTGTTTATTTCTATAGGAGATCAGCGATTATGCTCTCTTGTAAGTATTTGATTGTGAATACATTAGGCATAAGATAGATTCTTGTTTCCAGGAATGTTTTGTAGAGGCAAGATTTGCCAGATCGCTATGAGAACTCTATGGCTATGTATAAAGGAAACGGAAGGCTATGAATATTTAAAGGAAACTGAATACTTTTGAGGAGCAACTCTAAGTAAAGGTTGATCTACAAGGACTTTAAGTATAAGTTGATCTATCAAGAGATAGATATTACTTCTAAGAAACAGTGAGTGTTTATTTCCACATGAGAACTGCAATTATGCTCTCTCTTGTAAGTATCTGACTTTGAGAATACATTATGTATAAGTGTTGCGAGGAGGGGGTTGTTGTGTTTCTTCTTCTTATATATATATATATATATATATATATATATATATATATAATATATATATATATATATAATATATATATATATATATATATATATATATATATATATATATATATATATATATATATAATGTCACCACTGTTGCAAAACCTCCTCTGTTTAAATGTGTGACCGTTGAAGATTTTCATTGACTGAAGGAAGCTTCCACTTCCATTGGCCAGTGCATCAATTCATTCATTTCATTTCTGTATCGTGCTTGATGGTGTATTACGCGAAGATGGGTATATAATCTTGTGACTATCACAACTGTTGGAACTAGTCAACCTCAATGAATGTGATAAGTCCCTTTTGAGTCCAAACAATTTATTACACATTTTCAGTCATCATACGTTGATCATGAATACATCACATATATAATTTAGAATCCTATATTGAATTAGCTATCTTTGCATATCAGTCCTTTGTCCCGTAAATCTGAATTACTGTAGGCAGAACGACATAACTATATGCACGCGTGGTTGGTGATCCCAACGACCGACAGTGAGATTATGCGTCTGGCACTAATATAACTAAAACGGACTGTTAATTCATCTCGACTAGGTTTAGTCAATTACTAACCTGTAACATTCATCTTTCTTCATCATAACAGTGGACTGACCCATGTCCATAATAAAATACAATATAACTGTGTGGCACTCCATGCCCGACACTATAAGACTACAAGGACACGTCTTCTCAGTTCGACGGTCATTCAAGAAAGGGTCCCGTCTCTTGGTCACGGTGCGTGACTACCAACGCTGAAACGTCACAGCGTTCAATAGGCTAATAATATTTTTACATTACATTAAACGTTGTAACCCCTAAAATCGCATGCTGCTAACCTCTAGCAGACAATGCCAATTAAACTACCGTAACAATTCCCTGTCCACTGGGGGAAAAAAAATCTATTCGATAGATTTTTTTTCTCAAAAAACTATCTGAATGAATAATATCAAAAATTTAACAAAAATGCGGCATATGGCCTACGATGTTCTGTTTAGAACAGTGTCGTGGTCATGTCGACTAACTAACAGTCATCTAATATATTAATGATCATATTATACATAAATGTTATACATAAATTTTATATGAACTAAAAGAGAATGTCTAATGTTGATATCTAATTAATTAATTAACTTAAAATATGTCACAATGAAATGTCACGTCAGACTAATGTAAAGAATTAAAATTTAACTAATTAATTATACTGAGTGTGTAATAAGAATAAAGTTGTTGAAAATCTAATGCAAGAAAAATGAAAGAAGATGTTAAAGAGAGAAATAAATAAATGAGAAATAAAGTAGAGAAAGAAAATAATGTATAAATTTAACTTAGTTATGTGTGTTGGACATTAATTAAGTTTAGTGTTAAGTTGTTAATACCTATCTAAATTAACTAATTTAAATAATAATGTAGTATGTAATGTGTCAACATAATTATTAACTATATAATATAATAGTTACATCCAATAATATTATCTAAGAATCATGTGAGTTTTTATTTTTTTCTTTCTTTCATTTTTTTCCAAATTTCATTTCATTTTTTTCATATTTATCTCACATTTCATTTTAATTTCCATTATTTCAACGACTTAATTAAAATTAATTAACGTTGGATATGATGATCCATCCGTAGGCTTGATCCTTGTGAATTCCGATTAGAAAAAATGTTTAAGTGTTTCAATTCATAAGTATCGACGTTCTTGACAATAGTTCATGTCACATACTGAATTAATTCGATAGTATTTCAATTATTTTCACTTGATTCATGAAATTGTTTCAAATAGTTTTATCATGAATGGACACCAAGCAAAGTCCTGGCGTAAATACGAACATAGTGTCACTTGATTTCGTTCATTTCGTATATAGCATGTATTAAGTGAGCAGATACGTGTATTGTGGGCAATGGTTCCTTTCTATGTTGAAAAGCAACGATAGTGCTATGTCATTTGGGTAAGTTTCTGCGACGTTATTATTTTTCATGACTCGACATCAGAAGGGTTTCTAGAGAGAGTATCTGCCAAGACGTTCTCTGATCCTGTAATGTACTCGATGGAGAAATCAAAAGGCTGAAGGAGAATAGCGAATCTGGTGAGCTTTGGACTTTTATGATTCGCCCGTCGTAGTGATGCTACGGCTTTCTGATCTGTCTGGACCACGAATGGGGCTCCCAGCAGAAATTTCTCCAATTTTGTTATCGCCCATACCACTGCCAACAATTCGCGGTCGACAGTGGAGTATTTCACCTCTGGCGGTTTCAGTTTCCGTGAGACATACAAGGATGGATGGAGGATGTCGTCATGATATTGGAGCAAACATGCGCCAATTCCGTAATTACTCGCATCTGTGCGGAGAATAAACTTTTTGGAAGCATCAGGTAGTCTCAAAATTGGTGGGTTTGAAAAAATATCAATTATTTTAAGGAATACTTTATTACACTCACCAGTCCATGTCACCTTCACTGGCATGTCCTTTTTTAATAAAGATGATAAAACAGCCGTGATAGATGACAAGTTAGGTACGAATCTGCTGTAATATTGGACTAGACCTAACAAGCTTCTAACCTGTTTCTTCGTTTGAGGAACGGAAACGTTTAAAATTTTAGAAACCGTACTAGGTAGTTTTTGGATATATCCTGCTCCAATAATGTGTTCCAAAAAAGTTATTTAATGAAACGCTACTTGTAATTTTGTGGGTTTAGCAGTTAAATTATTCATTCTTAATGTGTCCAAAACGTATTCAAGACTCGAGAAATGTTCCTCAAATGATGAACTAAATAAGCATATGTCGTCTATGTATGTAATAATGTCTGGTCTACCTGAAAAAATGTGTCGCATCATGCGAACAAAGGTAGCTGGAGCGTTAACAAGCCCAAAAGGCATAACATTCCACTGGTATAGACCTTGCGGAGTGGAAAACGCTGTGTAGTATTTAGCTTTTTCGGTTAGTGGTATCTGCCAATAACCTTTAGTTAAGTCTATCTTAGTGAATATAGTTGCGGTAGATAGACGTGGCAGTAAGTCGTCGAGAAGTGGATGTGGTTCGCTATCAACTATAGTTTGTGCATTTAATTTTCTATAGTCGACGCATAGTCTAATGTTATTGTCCTTCTTTCGGACAATAACTAATGGAGAAGAAAATGGGGAATTACTAGTTTCAATAATTCCTAAAGATAACATCTGTTCAAGTTCCTTAGTAGTTTTAGTAAGAAAGTGTAGAGGAACAGAATATGGATGTACCCGAATTGGAGTATCATCGTTAAGAGTGATGTCATGACTAATGACTGATGTGCGACCTGGAACGTCGGTCAACACATCTGGATAAGATTGTAGAAGTTCAGCAATCTGTTGATGCTGTTGCGGTGTAACCGACGAAGAGATGGTTACGTCCCGCCAAGATTCAGTAGGTTGTACTACAGGTACAGGTAATGCCAACTGTACCTCAGGAAAAGAAGATTCTTCTTCCTGGATAACAGACAAATTAGAATAGTGACATGTAGGTACGAAAGTGTCATCTAGTTCATGAAAAATAGCTTGTAGATGTTCAGGACGAGTATGAAATTGTTTGAGCATATTTATGTGAAATATTTTGTGATGTCCCTTAATGTCCAGGACATAATCAACATCAGAAATCTTATTGATAACCTGGTATGGACCATTCCACGAGATGAGTAGTTTATTATCGTTATGTGGCAATAACACATAAGCTTGATCTCCTGGAAATAATTGACGTAATCGTCTACTACTGTTTTGGAAAGTTCTAGCTTTCGCTTTAGCAGCCTCAGATGAAGCTGTTGCCGTTTTGCAGGCATCAATAATGTTATTCCGGAGATTAATTACATACTCATAGGATGACTGGGTATCCTGAGTCATCTCGGAGTCAATCAATAAGTCTTTTATTAGTCCCATAGGACCTCTTGGTGGAGCGCCAAAGACTAATTGAAATGGAGAGAAGCCAGTTTGTTCATGTGGCACCTCTCGATAAGCGAATAACACGGCTGGGAGTACTCTGTCCCAGTCCTGTGGATGGTTAACTGTAACTTTATGTAACATTTGTTTGAGTGTGCGGTTAAGTCTTTCTACTGCACCATTACTCATTGGGTGATAAATGCTGCTGAGATTTCTATCTATATTCCAAGTCTTCATTACTTCTGTCATAGTCTCAGATATAAATTGAGATCCATGATCTGATAAAAGCTTCCTAGGAAAACCTACTCTAGAAAAGATCAGGTGTAGTGCATCAGCTACATCTGTGGTGGTGGTGGTTTTCAATGGGATGGCTTCTGGCCATCGTGTGCATAAATCGATGCAAGTGAGAACAAATCTATGTCCTCTGGCTGATGGTAAAAGTGGGCCAATAATATCAATGGCCATCTTGTCAAAGGGTCTCACAGATATGTCACAAGCCTGAATAGGCGCCGTGTGAAAGGCTCCTCGTGCTTTCACTTCCTGGCATATCGTACAGGAGCGTACGTACTGTGAAATATCTCGTGATACTCCCGGCCAAAAAAAAGAAGATAATACTCGAGAACGTGTCCGAGTATATCCCATGTGACCTGCGCACTTAGAATCATGTGCGTGTTGAAGTATGTACCGTCTAAAAGCAAAAGGTACCATGACCTGTTGTCTTACTTGAGTTTTATCCATAAAACATCTTAATAATATGTCATTTTTAATAATAAACCAATGATTATTATTATTGTTCATAGCAAGATTGTCAACTTTGTTGATCAGTGCAAAAAATTTTTTTAATGATCTGTCTTCCTTCTGTTTTGCAGCAAAGGATGCTCGGTCAATCGAAGAATGAACCTCAATATTTTCATGTTCGTCTGTTTCCCTTTTTTCAGTGTCCATAGTCTCTAATTGTTTCGTCTGTGCTCTGGTTATTACTGCATTTCCGATGCATAGATTATTTTTTTCCCATTCAATAATCTCTTCTGGTGTGCAATCCTTACTTCCATGTATGCATCCCACCATAAGGTCGGCAATTGGGTTCCTTAACATGCATGCTTTAACGTTGCCTGTGAAAAAAGGTGTATTAATATGTATAATAGCAGTTGGATAACATTCTATTGTTTCTCCAAAAGTCATGCACCTGACATGTTCTCCAGTTGCACAATTAGGATGAACAAGTGACTGACGGATTCCGATCGTTGTCGATCCAGAATCTCTTAAAACTGAGACGATGGATCCATTAACTTTTCCTCTGTTGAAGATCATCGAGTCTGTTCCGTCATTGACTGCCAGACTGACTTCTGGGAGAATGTGTCCGAAGTTCAGAACCGTCTCTTTTGCCTTCTGAAATATAAGATTACATTCTGGGCAACTATTTGCCACATTATAATTCATTGCATAACATGTAGACGAAGACTGTATTCTGTTAATAGTAGGTGAACTCTGAACCCCAGGGGTTGTAGCATTAGTAACGGCTGCCCCTGTATTATGATTATAATTTGTCGATCTACCAGAATGAGAACGATGACGAGAATAATCAGTTGAATTATCCCGTTGTCCCCTATTGTAACTGTTATCTCGATGTCTCGAGCTATAATTATTGTTGTTGTTCCAATTGTTACCATTATTATAGTTATATGACCGATTATAACTTGAGTTACGTGGATTATTGTTGTATCTGGACTGAGGTGAATAATTTCTATTTTGTGGTCTTCCTCTATTAAAGTCATTGTTAAAACTATTACGTCCCTTATGAAAATTAATGTCATAGTTTCCTTTGAACCTACTTCTGTCTACACTGTGTGTTCTTGGTTTGTTATTACTGTGATATGCCATATTGGAGGCTACAGGAAGAGGTTCTCTTATCAACGAGCTAGAAATGTTCGCATTCGGATGCGCAGTGCAGTAATTTAATGAAATTTTTTCCAACTCATCAATAGTATCTGGTTTACGTTCTTGCAGATAGGCAAAGAACGGTGGGCTGACAGAAGATAACACTTTATCCCTTAATAACAAATCAACTAACTTGTCGTAAGATTTGTTGACACCTGCCAGTTCAACCCATCTGTTAAAAGTATTGCGTATGTTAGCAATAAAACCTGTAAAGTCTTTATTATTATCTGGCAACAAACTTTTGAAACGTAATCTACATGCCTCTTCGTTCAAGTGGAACCGACGCAATAACAAAGTCTTAATGGCCTCATAGTCTGTGGCTAATGTCGGATCAATATTTTGTGCTGCACTTGCAGGTTCGCCATCCAGAAATTCCTTGAGTTTAAGTGCCCATGCTGTTTTGTCAAGGTTATTGACCTTGCATATATCCTCAAAGCGCGATAGCCATGATGACAAATCGTGAACGTGTAACTTGAACGGCGGTAGCTTAAAGTAATAATTGCCCTTAAGTCGGTTGGATGAAGATCCAGATTGAGCATTATCATTTTGGCTTGCTGCAGCACCTTGCGACTGAAGTTTTGCTGTTTCCAATTTAAGCCGTTGCAATTCCATTTCTTGCTGCAGTACGATTTCCTGTCGTTTCAATTTATTCTCTTCTTCAATCCGTAGGATTTCATCTCTTGCCACCTTTCTTTCTTCTTCTTGTCTTAATTCTGCTTTCTTTTCCGCCTCTTTTCTTTCAAGTTCTTCCATCTCTGCCTTAGCAATAGCTTTCTTTTCCGCCTCTTTTCTTTCAAGTTCTTCCATCACTGCCTTAGCAATAGCTTTCTTTTCCGCCTCTTTTCTTTCAAGTTCTTCCATCTCTGCCTTAGCAATAGCTTTCTTTTCCGCCTCTTTTCTTTCAAGTTCTTCCATCTTTGCCTTATATTTTGCAAGTTGTTGTTCCGCAAATTCCAGGAGTGCATCTCCCTTTTTTATTACAATCTTTTCCAATTTTAATGAAATGATCCAATGTAAGCATTCTTGACGTTAATTTATTTAAGTATTCAATCACTAATGTCTAGAAATCACCAATAGAATCTATGTAGATATTTGTAATTACTCAACGAATGAATAATCAATACAAGAAATTGCAATATTCTTGTACTGTTATTTATAAGTTCCACAAATCTATAATATTTTGTAAAAATATTATATGTACCCACTAATATCTATCATAAATAGTTATGATATTTCTTTATCTAAGATGCTGAAATTATATCATGCACTTAATATTAGTATTCAATAATTATGGGTATTATCCCTAAATAATTAGGTTATTTAATCTTTAATAGTTACTAAGTTCACACTGTAGTACTGAGAAAGTGTACTAATTAACATTTAATATGTCTTAATATGTTATAAATTTATAATAATTAATCATTGTATATTATGCCATAATCATGAGCTATAAAGTGCATTGCCCTTTTCTTGGACCACCACTGCAAATTGGTGCAAAGTCCCTAATTCCTCCTTAAAATTCATAAAAATTTAATCATATTCATCTACACTCTTATTAATGAATAAATTATAGTATTAATATTAAATTATAAATGGATGAGATGAAGACAAACAACACAATTTGTTAACCAAGGATTACAGAACAGTATTACAATACGACAAAGACATTTTCACAATAAAAATGCATTTATAACTAAGTAGAATAAACCGGAAGTGAGAGATCAAAGAGTGAACTGAATAGAAAATTAACCTGCGTACACAAAAATTAGTGACGTATACATGGACTCATTAACGGTTATACAAATATATAAACGAAATGATAGTCAGATCAGAAAAAACACGATAGATTACAAACATAACTACAGAAATGAATAAAAATTAGAACTAAATACACTAGAATACCCCAGTTATTACTAGACTAGACACCTAACATGTACGGTCAATTAATTGCAAATTCGAACGGACAAAATCACCGGAAAGTCGTCGATGGGTTCTTCGTTAAATGCAATTAACTAACGGCCTTAAGAACAATTAAAATCAGTTCGTGGCATCCAGAGAGCCATAGAATTGATTTCAGTTCGCCGCCCAGCCATTCCCACGAATTAGGAACAACACAAACGGTGAAAACAGAGATAACATATATATATGAAACATAGAATAGACATGCCCGTACAGGCGAAATGGACTTAGTACTGTGTGTGGTTTATGACAGACAATAGTCACAATTAAACTTATCTTTTAAATGCTCCGGCGATGCCAAGTTCATCAACGGGTTAAAACAAATGTCTTAACATTGTCTGCTCCTCGTTGGTGTCTAAAGATTGTTCATTTCTTGATCAAATTCATCAAACTATGTTCACGTTGACGGTTGTCGTTTGATCTGTTGGCATGTACGCACAATAGTATGACGTCAGCGTTGTGTAACTATGCATCTGCATCATAGGTCACGTTTTAGCATATCACGTGATTGTTCATTGAAAGTAAACAATTCCTTCGGAGTTCAATGAAAAAAATTTTTCCGTTTTTTTTGTGTTCTTTCGTCCCCAAACAATGGCCAACCACTGTTGCGAGGAGGGGGTTGTTGTGTTTCTTCTTCTTATATATATATAATGTCACCACTGTTGCAAAACCTCCTCTGTTTAAATGTGTGACCGTTGAAGATTTTCATTGACTGAAGGAAGCTTCCACTTCCATTGGCCAGTGCATCAATTCATTCATTTTATTTCTGTATCGTGCTTGATGGTGTATTACGCGAAGATGGGTGTATAATCTTGTGACTATCACAACTGTTGGAACTAGTCAACCTCAATGAATGTGATAAGTTCCTTTTGAGTCCAAACAATTTATTACACATTTTCAGACATCATACGTTGATCATGAATACATCACATATATAATTTAGAATCCTATATTGAATTAGCTATCTTTGCATATCAGTCCTTTGTCCCGTAAATCTGAATTACTGTAGGCAGAACGACATAACTATATGCACGCGTGGTTGGTGATCCCAACGACCGACAGTGAGATTATGCGTCTGGCACTAATATAACTAAAACGGACTGTTAATTCATCTCGACTAGGTTTAGTCAATTACTAACCTGTAACATTCATCTTTCTTCATCATAACAGTGGACTGACCCATGTCCATAATAAAATACAATATAACTGTGTGGTACTCCATGCCCGACACTATAAGACTACAAGGACACGTCTTCTCAGTTCGACGGTCATTCAAGAAAGGGTTCCGTCTCTTGGTCACGGTGCGTGACTACCAACGCTGAAACGTCACAGCGTTCAATAGGCTAATAATATTTTTACATTACATTAAACGTTGTAACCCCTAAAATCGCATGCTGCTAACCTCTAGCAGACAATGCCAATTAAACTACCGTAACAATAAGATAGATTCTTGTTTCCAGGAATGTTTTGCAGAGGCATGATTATCCAGTTCGGCAAGAAAAATCTATAAATATTTAAAAGATACTGAATGCTACTGAGGAGCATAGTTACCACAAGTATATAGTAGCAGATTTGGGAAGACTAAGAATGTCTAAAGGAGATAATATGATAAAGAAGAATATGAAAGTTTACAAGATATAGAGCTCACGTAAGAAGTACCCGTGATGTTCAAGGATCCAATTTATGACTATATGCGTGCTCCATTATTTGAATTGCTTGCCATGCTTGTTAACAGTATTGTGTTGTTAAAAGTTTTAAAGGATCAGCATGAATTTGATTTCGTCCTTAAATGTTGCTGAACGTATGCCATTATTGTTTACACTACCACTATATGAGAAGTCACTATAACATCAAAGAAGGAACTGAACGAACCTGGGATATTAAAAGGGATAGTAGTATCATCCAAGAATTACCACCTCTGGCGGAGTTGACCAGTAATAATATTAACTTGAACTTGGAACATAAACAAAGAACTGTACTACTACTACCTATACACACAAGAGTATTGTAACCACCATAATAAGGTAACAACACCCTACCGCGGTTACACTTTCACTGGACAATCAAAGGGTCAATAGCTTTCACTGGACAATCAAAGGGGTCGATAGCTTTCACTGGACAATCACATGGGTCAATAGCCTTTACAGGACAATCAAAGGGGTCAATAGCTTTCACTGGACAAAGGGGTCAATAGCCTTCACTGGACAATCAAGGGATCAATAGCTTTCACTGGACAATCAAAGGGGTCAATAGCTTTCACTGGACAATCATTTGGGTCAATAGCCTTCACTGGAAAATCAAAGGAGTCAATAGCTTTCACTGGACAATCACAGTGGCCAATAGCCTTCACTGGACAATCAAAGGGGTCAATAGCTTTCACTGGACAATCAAAGGGGTCAATAGCTTTCACTGGACAATCACATAGGTCAATAGCCTTCACTGGACAATCAAAGGGGTCAATTAGCTTTCACCGGACAATCAAAAGGGTCAATAGTTTTCACTGGACAATCAAAGGATTCCATTGCCTTTATCGGACACTCAAAGGTGTCCATATCTATCATAGGACAATTCAATAGGTCCATGGCACAAATAACAGTTTCTAAAACCCTGGTCCAGTAGAAGTGGAAGGTCGTTTTTGTTGTCTGCTATTTAAACTATACTGTTCGCACACACGTTGTTGTTGATGATGCCTTTCCTTCAAATATTCTTCTTCAATCATCCTCAATATCTCTTACGATGCAATCACTGTACAAAGAGTAAAGGCCATGGGATAACAACATACACTTATCTTACCAATAGTTCCGTTAAAAAAAATATTCTCTTTTATTTTTCAGTCCCACTACTACATTTAGTTCCCAGGATACACAAAATATTAATTGGCTAAGTAAAACGCCCGTAACGAACAATGAACCATTCCAGCCAGCTTTTTGGGAAAATATAGGAAAAGGCGCCGGTGCACAGTGAAAACTAAATTGAATACCTGTTAAAAGAGCACTCAGGTTTAAAATTTTTTTTTCGTGGTGCATCAATTATAAGTCTGATACGCTTGACTAGTTTTATTTGGCAGTTTGTACAGTAATCTTTGATATTTTGTCTATGTTGGTCGTATTTCTTGCATTCCAGCTTGTGACATAATTTGTGCGCTCCCTTCTCCTCTCCGGCAGTACTGAACTACATTTGTGGGTGCATTATTCAGTTGGTGGCACATTCTAATTCCCTACCTTCCGACAGATAATTGGTATTTTTCGTGTCAATGTTTACACTCCTTCCATTCATTTCGTGTCGTGTTTGTTTACTTGAGAGCTGACACACGTCAGCCAAGCTTGGTTAGCGAGGTCATTTTCGTGGAATGGCCCCGTGTGTGTTTCCACAAGGAGTGCCGGTCAATTAACGATTTGGTGGCAGTTACAGACACGAATGATGGAAGGAAACTTCCGGACAACCTTGTATAATCTGGATAAAATGTAAGAAGTTGTAATGTAAACATGAGGCGCTTGATTGTCGTGAAGTCTGATTCACAACACGTCATTCTGAGCAATTCTTTACCCAATCGGAACGCCATACTTTATAAATACTATAGGCTAGCCGAGCCAATGAAACGCCGTCTTTATTCGGGTGTTTACAAATAACGATTAGGCATTCATCATGGAGTCTCAAATCTGTGCAAACCCGTTGGATATGAAATTTAATTACAGACTTATGAGCGAAGTGCAGCATGGCAGAGGTAAAGAAATCACACATAGGAATGTTCATCTATAGACCTGTGCAAAGATTTCCAAGGGGAATGCTATAGTAAGGGAGAAATATGGAATTAAATGCATTATGACATCATGCAAGTCCAAAATTTTGCTGTTTAGGCTACGCATGGAATAAAACCAAAGAATGTAATAGAAAGTCAATTATTTAGATAGATGAAGATTAATTCAGGGCATATTTTAAGCCTGAGATGAATAAAATCGCTCCAGGAATAAGGACGATAATTAAAATCTAAGTTTTCCATATTTGCACATCGAGACAAATTATGCATACATTTTGGGGAAACTCAAGCACATTTCAGCAACTGTCGTCTCTGTCGCCGGATGTGACCTATAAAAGACCATGCATCATGCAAATCGGGGCCATAGTTTTTTGAAAATCACAGCGAGCGGTAAAATTGTTAATGAAGAGTGCTTTTGCCTTCTGTATCTGAGAGCAGACCATTATAACTATTAACAGCTCGTCTGTATGTGCCTGAGGGTAAGGAAGACTATATATATATGTATATAAAAATATGTATTTCTATTGATATATTACAGTGTGCGTTAGGAAGTGTGAAGATGTGTTTTGGACAACTGTGTAAATTTCTGGAGGCAAAAGCCAAGCTTGTGAATATTCAAATAAATTGAGAATAGTGGCAAAAATGTGTCTATAGTTTTAGAAAAGTATTTAAAGAAGTATTGCTTGAAGGAATGGACCACACATCAGGAACATAGGAAAGGATGAAAAGAATTACTTTACTGTATTGTTTGAGATATCACTTAGTATTTTACACACGACCTAATAAATGTATGGATGCTAATCATGGACAGATAGCTACAACCAAGGAATTAGAGTAAGATATATTCACAGTGAACTAGATTGTGTTATTGCTGATGTGATATGTCCTGTGCGTCTATCTGCACTCTGTCGTCTGAAACTATCTCTCATCTCAAACTTCTGGGATAAAGAGATATAGATAGGCAATATAGTGGTGAAATTAAACATATTTCAGGTTGCATCTTGCAATTAACTTCCACCTTAAGGAGCCAGACCCTACTATAGGATCTAGTGGTGCGAGCGCCCTTTGATTGTTAGAGGGACAGTTACCCAAATCCTAAGGCCTGGAGGAGACACAGTTTTCTTGCCAGACCCAAGGTGGAACAGACTACTAAATCAAGACTGGAAACTAAGAAGCCACACAAGGCTACTGTTCAGTTTATTCCAATTCACCACGGTATAGTGAAATAAAATGATGAAGTTTGAGTGCTTTTAGCTAGGCAAACATCCTAGTCAGTACTTAACGAAAATTCTGGAACTGTGAATAAAATAGAATTAAGCATAACATACAAGCATTCTACAATCAGAGTGAGTTCAACCAAGAGAGAGAACGTTCTACAAATAGAGACTTTTTAATTCTTTTGAACAATTTTCAAGTGTTTTATTTATTTAATTATGTAATAAAGTTTGAGTTTCTTGAAAGATTTTCAAGCAGAAAATAAGATTTGTAAAAAATAAATTGTAAATATTTACCAGCAGACTTACTTAAATTATTTAAGTTAAGTTACAGTTCTTGTTGGTAGATAGTTTAGTTAATACCCCTAGCAGAGCTACAAATAATAATAATATTAATAAAAGAGGATTTGGAGAGGAGCAAGTAGGAACTTAGAGAAATACATTACCATCCTCTCTAGGAACTTATACAGCTTGATCCTACCTTTGATGTCTATACACCCTTACTCTTTTCAGAGAAGGGGGTATTACTTATAAGACCAGACTCTTATCTGGCACTATCCTGGTATCCCCTGATACAACTTTGTGTCCAGGATACTTAATTATTTCAATAATAATCAACCCTCTCGTGACATTGATTAACATCAGGAAAACAGATATTTAGCAACGAAATTTGTTCTTTTATTCCCTCTAAAGTTTGTAGTACCAGTACGAGGCGACCCGACTATTTGCTGTACGATACGGAGAGACCATTTGCTGTACTACCAGACTGTAGTTCGAAGCTTGAGATCGACACTTGAAGATTTTTGCCTTGACCCGGAGAGGTTACTTCCTGTACTGATCTGGGAACGTGCTCCTCATCACAGAGACGAATCTACGTAAAAGCAGCATCGGCACTTCAGCATTTTGGCAAGTCACAATAACAGGCCAAAATACAACCGAATTTTATTTTGCTAAATTCATCAAGCCTAAAGACTTTTCGGTGAAGAAACTTAATCATTTTTCATAATCACCAGTCATATTTATTTACAAGTGTTAAATTAATTGATAATTAAATTTGTATATGTTGATTAATCATTACAGTGAGAAAGGCATACGTACGACGCAGACCCTCTAGTATATATATATATATATATATATATATATATATATATATATATATATATATATATATATATATATATATATATATATATATATATATATATATATATATATATATATCGAACTAATAAGAGGAATTTTGCTGAATTAAATCAGCCGGGGGCTTGAACGAGCTAAATCTTACAACATACATCTTCACAAAAGGTGGCGGGTCAGATTAAAAAGTTAACGTGCTTAGACGCATTCAGCATTGTTCTTGACTTCTGAAATATCTTCTGGGTTTACCCTCGAGGTTGAAGCGCCATTATCCTTCTATCTAAACTTCTGCCAAGAATAATCTTGTGCGAAGACAGACACCTTTGAAGACCCACATTAGATTACTCTAGGTTTAGGACACTATTGGATCACTAATGCAGAGGAAAAAGGGAGGCAGCCCGTGAAACATCAAGAAGTATTTAATGGTATTAGGTTCATAACATTCTTCACAGATGGGTTCACCTATTCTAAAGTAGACGGTTCCGAATATGAGTCGGAGTAGTTTTTTTAAAATCTATTTACTGGTATTTTTAGTTCGTCTTGTATTTGATATTTTTTTATCTTTAGTTTTTTTTTTTTCATTAAAGCTGGCATTCAGGCCTTCCTTTTGTGCTTTGGTTCCATGCTATTTTCCATTCTTTGATTGTTGTCGTTGCTAATAGATTCTTCTTTCAAATCTCCCTAACCTTGTTTCAATTTTTATTGCTTTTTCTTCCAAGCTTGGCTTCCATGTCAGCGTGTTCGTTTCCTGTTATGCCAACATGAGATGGAATCCGTGCTAAAGTGACTGCATCCAGCAGTATTTAGGTATGTATTTATCTGTAGTATTTCCGATACTATATCTGGCCTGCTGCTCTCATTTCCGTTATTGATTGCTTGTATCATCTTCTTCTTGGGTCCTTAGCCAAAACAGTCAGTGGCCATCACGCCTAGTGGAGTCTTGTTAGGCAGCAACAAACTGTCCCCATTTTGCTCCGTCAGTGGCCATGCTTCATGCAAGTTCGCTAAATCTGATTAATGCTTTGCATCTCAGCCTCTACTGTTCTCCGTCAGGTTGTCTTTGGTCTGCCTCTCTTTCGCCTTCCTTCTGGGATCCATAGCATAGCAGTTCTAGTGATGGTATCAGGGTCCCTTCTGAGGACATGGCCAACCCAGTTCGTCTGCCTGAAATGATGGTGTACATGCCTTTTTGACTGCACTGTGTAAGCAATTCCTGCTTGGAGATGGTATTCGGCCAAAATATCCAAGAATTTTACTTCGGCACTTTGTATGGGAGGTAAGATTTGAACATTTCCTTCTCTTTTCAGTCTCCGGTAATAAGCGCCAAAGTAAATTAAAGTAAATTAAACTTTGTTTTTTAAATTTAATTACGTCAACTATATTGCAGTTATACCCTGTTCAACCAAACGGTTATATTTGGGGTATATTATGCGTTTTGTTCTTCGATGTTAGCCGGTTGCTAGTCCTGAAAAAAACCACTAGCTCACTGTCTGGATTTCTCTCGTCGATAGTCTGTTCGTGGTATCGTGGTGTGTTCAATAGTGTATTTCAGATCCTGCCTTGCTATTTCAGTGGCAGCCCCAAGAAGGGCTAGTTATAAAAAGGACTACTAGCTGGCTTGTGGAGTTTTGTGTGTTTTTAACCTCCTCGTTTCTGTTGTGTGTTTCGTTTTTTTCTCCTGTAACTGATATATCGCTTTTTCGATTATTGTTGGGAGTAAACGTTCTAGCATTTCAGAGGTGACTTTTTCGTTGGGTTTGTCGTTCTTTTTATTTTATCGTTTGTTTTTAGAAGCAGTTTCCTCAATTCTTTCAGTTTCTATTCTTTTGAGGACTTCTTCGTTTTCCTCTTTCAGCTCTGCCAGCTTCTTGAGATCTGTTTCTATTTGTTGCTGAATTGTTTTCATGTCCTCCATCATAATTATAACGCTCTGTAGATCTATCATATTATCACTTCTTCCAGTTTGATCCTCGTGAGTTTGCCAGTTTCTGCTCTCGACCTGAAGTTTTATTTTATTTCTTTTATATCCGTGGTCAGCTGATACAGTTGTCTTCTAGTTATTGAGTACTATCTGTCCGTGACGTCTGCAGTTACTCTGTGTCTTGCTTCTCTGAAGGAGATGTTTTTGCACACGGATTCCTTCAGTATGTATGTTCTTGGTTTCCTGAAACACCGGGCAGCCTCGGTACCTTGCCCCATTGTTTCCGAGGCAGTTTGCGCAGGTACGGTTTGTGTTTATGGCTTTGTAATTGTGATCCTCAATCACCATGAGACAGTCACGATATAGTTGGTTGGCTCCCTGCACAATACCGGCAAACTGTCTCTCTCCTGCATGTCTTCTTGGTGTGGGAAAACTGCTGGCAGTTGGAGCACTGCAGGACCGGAGGGATATAGGCTTGTGTCTTTCTTGATTTATCTTTCAGGTTTTCTCATTCACACAACACCATTCATTGCTCTTCGGTGGTCTTACCACGGATCATCGCATTATACTAAAATGGTTCGATCTATAACCGATCCCAAAAGAGGAAAAGTCGTACGTGTCTCTAAGAACAGACCAGCATCTTTAAATCTCAGAAATGGGATACCGAAGAAACCGACCAGTGCAACACTCGATACAGTAAAGGAGATGCCAATGACGGGGTCGTCAAAATCCAGTGACAGCCTACTAGAGAACCCAACCAGCCTAACCCTTGATACAGCGAAGGAGGCGTCAGCAACAAGTAACTCTGACCTAATAGAAGATTTGCCTGACATTGCCGACGTTGCAGAAAATATAATGAGGTCACTAACACGAATCAGTGATGCAAGAGATGAAATGCGAGCGATTTCACCACCACCCTACGTAGCATTAATGACGGTAACTGCAAGTCTCCCCGTAAATGAGCAAAACAAAACTTCGATGGCGGAAGACAGCCATGCTCCAAAGTCTGACAAAGCAAAATCATCGCCAAAACAAGATGGTGGAGTCGAGTCTTCATTTTGTAGTGACCAGGCAACCTCTACTATACGTGACCAGAAGCAGACAACGAACCAGAACGTGAGTCCATCCCAGAGACCACACGCTCTAACGGAGACGGAAGTCAGAGCATGCCACCTTCGTAAGCCAAGCAATGCCGTTTCTCATGAGGCACTACAGGAGAGGATCGTTAAGATCACCCAGGTGTCTGGAGGTGAGGCCTCGCTCAGGGCCCTACAGGACGATAAAGTGATCGGTATCCTCGAAACAATAGCGGGCAGGAAAGGCATCGCTAAAGTAGGGAGGCACGAAAAGGGAGTCCTGCTTTCTCTCAACAGCACGGAAAAAAAAACAACTTCGCTAATGACCGAACTAGACTCCGAACCAAAAGGATTCCAGCTGCCCCAATAAATAAAAGTCGTGTTGGAAATCTTCAAGACAACAAAGAAGTGGGGTCAATATCAGATGGTCCGCACACAAAGTTCACAGTTGCCTACAAACAGAAAACGTAGATGTCAGAATCACCCAAGTCGAAAGGCTAAAATAATAATAATAATAGCCCCTGCAGTCATAATTGACTATGGGAATGCGCCCCTGATTCGACAGCCCTCAGCTGCCTATTTTTCGGGTGTTCTTTTCGACGTTTTCTCATCTCCTTTACTTGTTGTGTGAGCTTCTTTTCGCCCAATCTGAGGTGGCGCCGCAGATAGCATCGCCACTTGGTGCGATTGGCAGCTTCATCCTCCCAAGTTTCTGGATTTATGTCCAGTGCCCCCATGTCTCTCTTACACACATCTTTGAACCTCAGCTGCGGTCGTCCAACTATTCTTTTGACATCTGCCAGTTGTCCGTAGAAGATATCTTTCGGGATGCAACCATCTTCCATGCGGCGGACATGGCCAAGCTAGCGTAGTCTGTACTGTCTAAGCAGTGTATACACGCTTTGAAGGCCAGCACGTGACAACACCTCGACATTTGTCATGTTTTCTTTCCACGAAATGCAGAGGATGTGGCGTAGACACTATAGATATAAGGTATTGAGCCTTCTTTCTTGCTTAGCATAGGTTGTCCACGTCTCGCTGCCATACAGAAGTGTGCTGGTGACGCAGGCATTATATACCGCAGCGTTGGTCTTCATTGTGAGTTTGGAGTTTCCCCAAACACGCGTTGTGAGGCAGGTAAAGGTGGCTGCAGCTTTGCCAATATGGCTGTCAATTTATGTGTCCAGAGAGAGTTTGTCATTGATTGTAGACCTCATGTATGTGAAGTGTTTTTTTAAAACTTTTATTTGCTTTCTATTCAATTTACAAAACTATGTACATATTACAAAATGGGATACATGGAAAGTACATTTTAAATTACATGAATGCACTCGTGCGTACTCACACTTTCAGTTGCACAAATATCAAGGGTTAAACCTTTTAAATAAAGTAATTGAGGAAAATGGAATAAATAAAGTGAAACTAAATTCTAAGGATGATAAGGGTTACTGTGTTTCTTTTTTATTTTTTTATTTTATTCAGCTTATTTAATATCATAAATTATAATACAAACTATTTCACAAGTCGTGTACAGAAAAGAAAATGAATTTCTAACAGGACTGCCATATGCTGGAAATATTCTTGATTAAATATGGTGGAAATAAACACCACTCTAAGTCTTGTGTCACACAAATATTTGCATACATCAATTTCACACATGAAACAAATTTCCATTCACCAAACTTTCACAAGAATGTGCATCTAATCTGTATTTTTTTTTTACAGTATGACAAAAATGAATATATCGTAGTAAAATTATGTAATTGATTGACAACTGCATACACTCACAAGCCAATTCGCATATTCTTTAAACCCGAGGTTAGTACGAAAATTTTCCCATGCGGGGACAATATCAAATGTCAAGGGTTCACAGCACAAGATTGCAAGCGACATTTAGTAATGTGACAACCAATGGAATATTTTTTAAAAAATTTATTTTTTTTTAAATTTATTTTTGTTAATGACACTTACTCACTCTTATCAATAATCTAATCAGGTCATAATGCGTCTTTTACTTAGATGAAACTTTGGTCTACGAGCGTCCGTAACAATGACATAAAAAAGCTAAAAGGCAATAAATCACTGGCAAAGACTATTGTTAAGTTATATTCGCGGGTGAGTTAAATGTTGGAGATCCTCACACGTGAGTCTAGTATAGACGCACGTTTGAGTGCATCTAAGTTAATTGTATGTTTAATTATTTGCGTACCACCGTACACCATGTTTGAACGGTATGGCGCGGTTTGTCGCGGCGATTTGTTGCTATCCATAAATTATTCGGGAGGCAGATCAAAAAGTCCATTGTCATGGACAGACGTCTCAGATGAATAATATTATGTGTCTTGGTCTCAAGTTGTGGGAAGACACACCAAAATGTGTTGATATATCTCCCTAGTTGGAGCATGAATAATTGACCAGAATTGTCTCGTTAAGGTATCGCCTTAGATACTCTCTTCCCCTTTGCAGGTCTTTGGCAGAGCTTCAATCCGTCTAACTATGACGTGTTGCTAGTGCGTCCAAATTCATGCTGGGAACTATATCGGATCTTAACTGTTAATTGAAGGCTTCCGAAATGTTATACAAGATGAATTGCCTCGTAAGGAAAACTGAGATCACACGGACATGTTGCCGCAGAGCTTCCGTCGCCCTTGAGATGGTGACGGTTAGTGAGACGGTCAACTTCAATATTGATGAATTATAATTTAATGCTGAAATATTATAACAAATGATGACTGCCTGTATCATTTCGTCAACATATTCACGTCTGTGCTCATTAAATGATGTCTCGTCACAAACTGTACCCTACGAGTCCAGCGTCTACTTTCTATTCGATTTGGTAATACAGTTTTGACCCATTGCAATATTATATGTCAATACAATAACGGCCCACGAACCATTCGCAAAACATTTTATCAAAAATAAGAAACGTCGGCCATAGACAGTAAGCCCGAGAGGCCAATAACCATACGAGAAAGTAGGCAACAACTACATACCACACTTTGACGATACGGTTGTGCAATCTCAAGTCCACTCCGGCAGGATTGCATTACATTCACATGCGAGTGATATTTTCTTTTTTTTCTCTCACCTGTCATTATTATGTGGCATATTTCATGCACCATTATTTACTCTCTATGCTGGATCAGTAGTGTGAAGTCTCTAACACTGCACTCCCCTACAGAAGCATCGGCTAGGGAACTGTCTTTATCTTGTTTACCATCCCAGACGTGTTCACGTTCCGGCAGGTAATTAGACCGGCCAACCGATTATACGTCATAACATAAGCCGTCTGACCCCGTTGAACGTGACCGTCCAACATTTGACCCCAGATGGCCAGCGACTATCCCTATGTTTGCACAAGACGGGAGATAATGAGGTGATCGCTTCCGACGTACGTTCTGTATCGAGGTTACAGATAAATCTGTCTGGAAACTCAAGATTTGCAGACGATAGCATCAATGCACAACATTTGTTTGTGAAGATAGCACAAGATGCCGGCAGAAGTCTGACGCAACGATATGAAAAGGTCACGCGTGGATATTAAATTTAATATTTTGAAACATGTGAGGTTATTTTTTGAATTTGAAGCACCTATACTCACGTAGTACTGAAAGAGATTTGATTGGATTGGTTGATTTGAGAGGCTGGAATATACAATGTATCTCATTGGAAAATTAGGAGGAAACACAACTGGAATTTGCAATGAGGATTGTGAGAAATACTTACTTAGTCGTTCCCCTTCTACCGTGAGGTGTAGAGGTTTGACAGAGAAAGCGCCAGGCTATCCTATTGGCTGTCTTCCTCCTGGCCTGGTTCCATTCTAGACCCCGGTCCTTCAAAAATTGTCTAAAGTTGTCCTCCTAGCGGACTCTGGGTCGACCTGGGGGTCTCGATCCCTGGCTCTATGTTTCCCATGCTTGTCGTGGTAGCCGATCTTCTCCCATTCTGCAGACATGGCCAAACCATCTTGGTTGGCACTGTTCTACTTGGGTCTGCAGTGGGTGGGATTTTAGGCCTTGACGTATCGTCTTGTTGCGGACCATGTCTCTTCTTGTTACTTCAACTACCTTCCTCAGATACCTAATTTCTGAGGGTTAGATCTGGCTTTTGTGGGTTGTAGTCATTGCCCATGACTCGCATCCATATGTCAAGACTGGGACATAGGTGGAGCGATATAAAGCCATCTTCGTTTTCTTACCAACCTCTCTCTTGCTGAGGAATCCTCGATTTATGGCCTGAAAAAGTCTCCCAGCTGCTGCTTTTCGAGTGGCCAACTCTTCTTTGATGCCTCCCTTTCGGTCTATAGTAGCTTCAATGTATTTAAAGTGGGTCTACCAGCTCCAGGACCTGTTCTCCCAGCTTAATCTGATGTCTTCTTTCTTCTCGTGATATCACCATGGATTTTGTTTTAGAGCTGCTTATGACCATCCCTCTCTTCTCCAGCTCTTCCTTCTAGACTTGCAGGTTGGATTGAAGATATGCCTCTGATTTAGCAATCAGGACAACATCATCAGCAAATGCTAGCTCTGAAATACAGACCAGTCTTATCTTCCAGTACCCCACTGAATACTTTCGTGTTCTCTCCTTACATGCCTTGATGACATCGTCCATGAGGATTATGAAAAGATAAGGTGACAGGATATCACCTTGTCTTACACCAGTAGTGGTCCTGAACTCTTCTGACTTATGGTTTGCTGTCCTCGCATAATTTCTGCAAGACTTGCAGAAGCTCTGTATAGCATGAATCAGAAGTGCCGGAATGTTCTTCCTTGCCAAACAGTCCCAAAGTTTGCTCCAGGGGACCCTGTCAAACGCCTTTTCCAGATCTATGAAACAAAGATGGATCTCACTCTTATACTCAAGGGCCTTTTCACTCAGCTGTCTGAATGTGAAGATTAGGTCTTGAGTACTTCGGTTTGCTCGGAATCCGCACTGGACTTCATCCAATTGTGGCTCATCTAGGCATCGGAATCTCTGCTCTAGAATTTTAGAGTAAATTTTACCAGTGACACTGAGAAGGGATATGCCTCTGTGGTTTCCACACTGTCGATTGTCACCCTTTTTGAAAATCGGTGTTATGATGGCAATCTCCCAATCCTTTAGTATGGCCTTGTTGCACCACGCTGCCTGTAGGATCTTAAGAGTAATAGGTCACCTGATGCTCCCATGTACTGAACTATTTCTGGTGTTATACCATCATGCCCTGCTGCTTTGCACATATTGATTTTCTCAGTGCTGCCGTCAGTTCTTCCATCTTTATGTCATCTTCACCACCATTGGTTTTCTCTTCTGTGCTAGTGGTTATCATTTCTGATGTTTGACCTCGCTCACCATCAAGGAGGTCTGAAACATATTCTTTCCATCTTTCTATTACTTCCTTTGGGGCAGTAAGCAATTTGCCTTGCTTGTCATTTATAAATTTGAGAGGGCATTGTTTTTCCTTCCTCATGTTCTTTAGGGTCTTATAGAACAATATCTGGTTTTCTTGCGCATCTTTTCTAGCTTTTCTCCAAATTCTTCCCAGGACTTCTGTTTTGCTGCTAGCACCTTGTTCTTTGCTTCTGTTCTGAGTGTCACATATTCTCTATATTTCACTATTTGTCCTGCTGTGTTTTTAGCTCCTAATTATTGTTTCCATGCCTTTTTCTTCTCTCTTATTTTCTCTTTGACTTCTTCTGTCCACCAAGGTGTCCTCTTTCTCTTGTTCCCAAGTCGGACTTCACCACATGCTTCTGCAGCAGCTGTCTTTATGATGTCCTTGAATTTAAGCCAGAGGGTTTCCAAGTCATCAGGTTGTTCTTCTGTGTTTCTCACCGCTGTAGCAACAAGCCCCTGACATCTGGTCTTAATTTCTAGCTTTCTCAGCTTGTAGGTCTTTATGCTCATTCCTCCCTTTCGTTTACTTTGTTTCTTGCATAATGTTGGGCAGTTCCTAGGCTGTGCAACTCTTTCAGTTGTTCTTTTGCTTGTAAGCAGTTAGTGATCACTTCCAATCTCTGGCCCCTTCCAGACTCTAGCATCCCGAACATATTTGAATGAGCTCCTCCTAACTATGGCATAGTCGATCACTGACTTCTCTTTCTTTGTTCGTTCGCATCTAGTGTATGCATGTATGCGCTTATGGGGGAACTTTGTGTTTGTACTGATCAGATTCTGCGCACTGCAGAATCTAAGGAGTCACTTTCCATTGTCATTGAGAGTATCTTCTCCATATCTTCCGATAACTCCACCCCATCTAGCATGGTCATTTCCAACTCTGGCATTAAAATCTCCGAGAATGATAACTTTATCTAGGCAGTCATCCACTGTCATTTGAAGCAGCTCAAAGAATTCCTCCCTGACCTCTGCTCTCTCTCATCCTCATTTGGCCCTTACACTATGACCAGGTTGACTATGGTTTCTCCTTCTTTTAGTTTTACAGCCATGATGCGCTCCGAGACAAATTTCCATCCCTTGATACTATCTTTTTGGTTTGTGGCCACAATGCGACCCACGCCCCCTTTAGCTCTTTCAGATTTGGGTACACCACTATAGAGCAGCGTGTCGCCATCGAGATCCATGACTCCTTGTCCTTTTTTCTTCGTTTCCGTTATAGCCAGGATTTCTAGTTTTGCTTTCCTCATCTCTTCCACCAGCTCCTCTTCTTTCCCATTTATACTTCATGTGTTCCAAGTTCCATAAGTCGTAGTCCGCAGTCCGTTCCAGTTAGTCGCCTTTAGAATCAGTCCGGTTTTCTTTCTTGTAGTTCGCATAATCGTGATTTAAAGCAAACAGGTGATTGGCCTGTTGTGCCTTTGCATGGTGGAGGGGATGCCCCCATACGGCCTCCATGCAAGCCGCCCTCCTCCTTTTTCAGCCGAGCGGAGATTGTGAGATATAATGTAGTGAAATCAAAGTCAGTACACACACTGCAGCGCAAACGTCAGACTAGCGACTCCTAAAAGCCCGAAAGAAAAAGGAGACATTGGACTTAGAAATTCCACATCTATACATAACAGATCGAGTATTGGGCAACTTAAGAATTTACAAGTAAACCCGCACTTTTAATACAAGACTGGAAACTTACGAATTTGATCACAAGTCACAGAGGAATTAAACAAAAGTTTTCCCAGGCCGTCGGCGTCTGTGGCCTAATTGATATGAACGCAGTTTCATAATCCAGATATACCAGGTTCAAAACCTGCTGCAAGCGATTTGGTAGCAGATCGCTTTGTGTGGATTTTTAACAATGGTATAAGCGTCGTACCGTTCAGAAAGCAATGGCAAACTACTGAATGTAAAAATTGCCTAGAAAAATCACAAACAGCCAATAAAAGCTGGGGTTGATTGCCACGTCCTGTAAAGGATAAGCAACTAACTTGTTTTTTTTTCCCAGGCCAGTGATTTCGCAGAACATCCGCCGTCAGAGGAATTAACTCTAATTTCCCAGACCAAGTCATAGAGGAATTAACAAAAGTTTTCCCAGGCCAATGATTTCGCAGAACACCTGCCGTCAGATAAATTAACTCTAATTTCCAGACCCAAGTGATTTCGAAGCATCTAATACAGAGCTGTGTCCAGTCTAAATCTGTGCAAGGAGATTGTGTATTCCCAAAATTTTGGGGTAAGTGTAAACAATTTATTTACTAATGTAACTTTTACAGGTTTCTTGCTAAGTTGTTATATACGAGGCTGGAAACCTCAACATATGAAAATAGTATATGCATGAACCACTACTGCAAGAGCTGGTGATTGTGTCTGACTAGCCGTGCGTTTAGATAAATCCTCACCTACGTCTCCGTGACGAAAGCTTTTTTATTCTAAATTTCACCAATCTTCCCATATCTATTTTAACTGATAAAGACTAATTCGTTATTAAAATTGTTACATGTTGTTTTAAAACTAAACAATTATAGTCGCTTCAGTTTTATATGTATGAAAGCAAACGTTCGAGCCAGAATATTTTATATATATATAACCCTTCAAAAGAAGTTAAGGACCAGTAGGTGAAAATAACCCAAAAGTTTTAAAAATTATAAAAATTATATTTCATAAGCAATTAATCTGACATTGATTTTTCTCGAACGACAAACATTCAACACGTGCTGCATGGGCCACCAACATACCGTGTGGCTAGTGTTCAGCTCAGCAAGCACGCTGAAAAAATGCTGCTGAGACGCCAAAATGTGGGTGTTTTTAATGATGTCTGAGTATGAAAAAAATACCTGCTATTCTAAAAATGCGCGATGCATGTGGGAGACTATATTGTTGGTCTTGAGCTGTACTCACAAAATTGTCTTTATAAGCAACACAAGAGCTGCATAACCATTGCACAACAATATGCCTCAACGACGAAAGCTGAATGTTGTGGATAAAGGAAGAGCCATTGCGTGGTTGCAGGAAGGTCTTACTGTCCGAAATGTCGGTCAGAGGCTTGCAGTATCTCATTCAGTTATTGCCAGACTGCAGCAGCGCTTTGCCCAGTTGTGCTGTGTTTTTATTTTTCATTTTCATTTTCACTTTGCACCCTTAATAAAAATGGTCCTTAACTTCTTTTGAAGGATATATATATATATATATATATATATATATTTGTATCTATAGGATATATATATATATATATATATATATAATATATATATATATATATATAATAATAATAATAAATTCTTTAAGCGCCAAACACGGCGCATAAGGCAGAAACCAGTGCTCTCCAGGTTGTTCGTTGTGACGCCACTCCTCTTAGCTCTTGCACATTATATATATATATATATATAAATATATATATATATATATATATATATATATATATATATATATATATATATATATATATATCCTTCAAAAGATATATTTACCTCTAAACAGAGCTATACTGTATAAGAGGGATTTTGTTGGATTACACCAACTGCGGGGCTTGAACGGGCTGAACCATTGCTTAAATCCTTCACAAAAAGCGACGGACCAGATATAATGTGTTAACAATTGTTCAGCCCAATGCAACATTGTTCGTGACTACTGGAAATATCTTGTGAAAGCTGCCTAAAGGTAGAAGTGTCATTAACCTTCTATCTACATCTCTGCCAAGAGTAATCTTGCACGCATGTAGATACATTGGAAGCCATTATATATATATATATATATATATATATATATATATATATAGATATATATATATATATATATATATATATATATATATATATATATATATATACGAGTATAATATAAATAAATACTAAAAGCATACAGGTTTATAACTTTTCACTTCATGGTATAACTTATACTGTAAGCCCAGGTAATGCCTAGGATGTATTAGTTTGCCCAACAAGTTCGGGAGCAATTGACAATGCCTTGTGAAGGAAGATATGTAATAACATCTGCGAATTTATAAGGCGGTGCTCGAAAACTGCTAAATTCCGAAAAGTCCAAATTAATAGTCTGTATTGTTATTATAAATTGAGAAGTTTCGTCTGTGTGTCTGGTGTTGTTTTTGGGATTGTGTTTAACATAATAGCTCTATATATGTCTCCAGTTTGTTTTCTGTGTAGGTAATCATGTCTGGCAATGCCTTCCTCGTACGTGTGACTGTACTGCACGTGTAATAAATATTATCTTCAGTTTCTTGGATGTGTGTTTTGCACAGTTGACATTATGGTGTTTGCTTGAATCTGTTGTATATCAGTCTAAAAGGTACTTCTCTTGCCTTGACAGTGGTGTAAGGGTTGTGTAGGTTGGTAAAAGTGTCAGTGTAATTTGTTTTAAAATATTTCTGTCCTCTTTTAATTCTGAGATGTAGTGTGGAAGCTTGTAGTTTGACTAAGTGTTTGTAGATTACATTTGTCTTCTGACGAAGTGAGATTCTATGTCCAAGAATGGCTTGTATGCATGACTTATATAATGATGGCAATGAGCCGAAATGGTGTGGCATTGAACGGTTTAGTGGTTTAGTCTGGCGAGCCTTAGTCCCATGTAATAGTGTGCTAGCACGTGGTGTTCTGGGTGTCTGATGATATTTCCTACGTGTTTGATTCTAAGTGCCTCGATCTTCGTATCTGTGTCTTAGAGGGCAATTCTCTCCCCCCCAACGTTTCTTTTCTTGTATAAGTGTCTTATGTTTTATGCTGTAAATTGTGCGACTAAAAATGAAACTTCTGATCTGTTTGTTTATACCTGTGATGGTCTGTTTTGGGGGATCGAAAACTGTGGCTATATTGAGTAATTTAGGAATAATGAATGTGTTCACTACAGTTCCTCACCCAAAAATCGTTGTGGTTTTGAATTTGTATCTATGTAGCATATCTGTAACTCGTGACGTTAGTTTCCGCCATGTGACTTTGTGTGTACGGTTCGGGTGTGAGGGAAATGTTATGCCATACATTTTGATGTTGTTTATATTTTCGACGTTGTCTTTTTTCTATTTCTCATGGCATATCAAGAGTTAGATTTGCACCTGCTGTGTTGATTCGCGAAGAAAATAAAATTGAAAAATGGTAGTGAGGTCAATATTTTTTTTGTTTCAAGCAAAGGCCTGGACCGGTTTAGATATACTTTTCAGACTTTGGAGAAACGTAAAGGCTTGAACAACTTTTCAGTATGAATGATGATGGGAAGTAGACAAATGGTTTGGTTGTTTGGATTTAAAATATTGTTTTTATTTTCACGTAGCAGCTATTTTTATAGCAGACCAAACTCTATTCTCTCAAACTTTCAAAATCAAAAACACATACTATCTTTTTTTCCCTTTCCGTCTATTATTTTGCCGTTATTCACTGTTCAAGCAAAACGGCTATATTTGGGGTATGTAGGGTGTTAACTTCTTCTATGTAGCACGTTTCTAGTCCTGAAAAGGACCGTTAGCTGCCTGTTTGGTCTTTTTCGTTGTTATCTTTTTCGGCTGCATGTTGTTTATGACTGTCTCTATTATATTTGGTAGGAGTTCCTCCAGGGTTTCGGTAATTATTTTGCCTTTGGTTTCGTTGCTTCCTTCTCTTCCTTGATTGCTTTTTGTTACGATTTCCTCGATGATCGTCCTCTCTGTTTCAAGTCTTTTGAGGACTTTTTCGTTATCCTCCTTTAGCTCTGCGAGTTTGGCGATGTCGACTTCTATTTGGTGCTGAATGGATTTCATGTCCTGTAACATTGCCTGTGCGCTCTGTAAGGCTCCTATTGTTTCGTCTCTTATGGTATCTGTGTCTTCGTTGTGCTGCCTGTTCTTCTCGATATTGAGTTTTTATTTTATGTCTCGCACCTCTGTGGTAAGTTTTATTAGTTGGGTTCTTGTGTGCTGTTCCTCTTTAGCAGTGCCACATGAAGCCACTCGGTGTCTTGCTTCTCTAAAGGAGACGTTTTTGTTTACAGATTTCTTCAGTATGGCCTTTGTCTCATGGAAGATCGGACAGCCACGGTATCTTGTCCCGTGGTTCCCGAGACAGTTTGCGCAGGTTATGTTGGAGTTGCGCACTTTATAGTTGGTATCCTTTTTTGCGTGAGGACATTCATTGTAAGAGTGATTTCCGGCACAGTACCGGCAAACTGTCTCTCTCTTGCAGGTTTTCTTAGTGTGCGAAAATTGCTGGCAGTTTGAGCACTGCATAACAGGAGGGATGTATTCTTCTGTTTTTCGACATCTGTCGTCTAGGTTTAGTTCACTTGGCCTTGAAGTCCCTTCAATAGTTAGGATAACTAGGTTTGTGACCTTCTTGTCCCATGTCTCCAGTCTATCAACCTGTGTTATTTTGACATTCTTGTTTTCTGTTTGCAGACGGCTGTGGACTTCTTGTGTAGACCAATTGTTGTCGGACCCTCTTACAACTATCTTTTTGGTTTTCTTGTAGATCTCCACAGTAACTTTAATCTCGTGGGGCAGCTTGACTTCTTTGTGTCCGGACTCGAGTTCGACTTTCAGTTCGTTTGTCTTCTTGGCGTTATTTAGAGCTATTATAAATCCTTTTTTTGTGTCTTGTAACTTTAATTATACTCCTGCCTGTTATTGCCTCGAGGATACTGATCCCTTTATCGCCGGGTAGAGCGCTGAGCGAGGCCTCACCTCCAGACATCTGAGTGATCTTCATGATCCTTGTGACGTGAAATAGAAAAAGAGTCTACAGTAATCTGACAGCTTAGTGCCACTTTTAGCTGCCCTTTGATTTGCTAGCTAAACCATGTATTAATACCCACTGTCTATTTCTGCAACGTAGCATTTTGTCCCGCCTTCTCTGTTCTAACACAAGCAAACGAAGTGTTTACAAACGTTCGTAACCTGCCCGTCATAGCAGGTAGCGAATCAGCTTTGTTCATCTCGTCTTCTCACGAGAGCTTATCTGTCAATCATACGATACCTGACAGACCGCACGTGAAAAACACAGAATCTTTTTGAAGTCTACGAAGGGAAATCCAAAATTCCCGAGTACGCTTTGATGTCGAGTCGCGGTCAAAACCTTCGAGAAGCCAGTTACACGTAATAAGTCTTTTGATGCCGGTCATAACCCCCGGCGAAAGATCGACCGTAAGCCTTTATCTTGTAACTCTGTTTCTAATTCTCCGTTACACACAGTAGCGCGAAAATTAACATCATCTACAGATCAGAGAAATATGATGATATATAAACGATGTTTTCTAAAACCTGCTATCAGTGTCACTCAGAATTTTTGAATATTCTAAGCACGCAGTTCTAGAACCATTCTTTGGAAATGTGTTATTAGCATTCGTGGAGATTTTTCATTCTGATTTTCTGGTAATAGAAATAAGCTAAAGTGTTTCTAAAAGTGTTAGCTTTTACCATTATAATTTCACCAAGAGCTGACGCTCAGTGACAGTGGATCAAAGAAGAAGAAGAAGAAGAACCATTATAATTCACTTAGATTTTTCTCGCTGTTAAAACCTAGTTAAATAAAATAACGCGTAGCGATTTCATACCAGAGGTTAAATTAAACTGTTAATTTTTGCCACACGCTTTCTCACACGAGAAGAGACGGTTTTAATTGACTGGAATTATAGAATAAAACGTCTGATAGTGATAGTAAAGAATTCACGCTGTATTTCATTTTGTGTATTTATTATAAGTGCCTTTTATTTAATACCATACGATGACTAACAGACGCCGAAAATTTAATAGCTATTAACGACAGGCGATACTTTGTGTAAGTGCACATATGAATAATTAAATAATAATTAACATTGTACGCTGACTGTCGGCGCGAGCAGTGGCTGGAGAGTTGCATAACTCCGTCCGACCTAAACTCATCGCTAGCGAAGTCTGACTGTGTAGGCGTAAAGGAAAACACCGTGTGCCTTTTAAATTTAATCAGGATCGACGGAGTGAAGAAGAGATCGTCTTGTCCCCCGTCTGTGTGTGTATATAGTTTCATAGGATAGTAGAATTTTTTCTACATGAATGTTTTCTTACATTCTTCGCAGACCTGATCAGAAGAGAGTAAAGCGGTTTTTTTTCCTCGCTTTCACTTTTGGTTTCTGGGTTACTTGTTCCTCTACTTGGTTTGAGCGGAACCGATTTTTCATTTATAAACGTGTACTCGCCAAAGATACATGAGAAACATTTTAACTTATAAGTTTAACAGGACTTACAAAACCCAGATATTTTTTCTCAAATTTTACCAAACCACTGGGGTGTGTCGTAAAATGTCTGATTCACACTACGGAATTCTAATTAACTCTGACAAAACCGCGTGCCATACTTTGTAGGAACTGCTTGATACACTGGCCAATCGGAAGGTACCGTTTTGCAGTGTTTACTACAGCATTGAACAGATAAAATGGCTAGGACTGATCCGTGCAAACGAGGGGAGGATGCCATTTAATTACAATTTTAGGAAAGAAGTACTACCTGGAAGAGGTCACCAACACGATATTGGACATATTGCTCTTCGTGTTAGTGCTGAGACTTTCGCGACCAATGGTATATTAAGAGAGAAATCTTTGGTTGAATACATCGAGGCCTTAGGTCAGTCCATAATTTTGCTGTTTAGAGAACGCATAGAAATAAATGCACTTAGGAACCTAAAAGAATTTTAGCTAGAAAGATGTAGAATAATTCAGAGCGTAATTTAAGCTTTAGATGATTAAAATCGCTCCAGGAATAACATAGATACATAAACTCTAAGTTTTTCTGATTTGCACACATAGGCAGATTTACTAACATTTAGGGACGAAAAAAAATAGCGAGCAGGAAAAACCCCTCGGACACTCGTCATCACCCTATAAATAAACGTGTGTTGTAAAAGAAATCAGACCAACTACCTTTTGAAACTACAGCAAGCACAACATTTGTTAGTGAACCGTGCCTTGCCTTCGGTACTTGAAAAGAGACCAGAGTAACCATTAACAGCTTGACTGTATGTGCCTGAGGGTAAGAAAGAATCTCTATATATATATATATATATATATATATATATATATATATATATATATATATATATATATATATATATATATATATATATATATATATATGCATATAGATATGTGTAATTTTAGTGATTAATACTTTTGTGTGTTTAAGAAGTGTGTAGAATGTGTTAGACAACTACGGTGTGTTGCTGCCGGACTTCCAAGCCTGTGTATATTCTGGAGGCAAGATCCAGCATTGTGAAATATTCAAAATAATTGAAAATGATTGCAAAAGTGTGTCTGCAGGTTTAAAAAAGCATTTAAAGAATTATTTCTTGATGGAATGACACACTCACCAGGAACGTAAGGAAGGATGAAAGCGATTGTTGTACTGGATTGTTTAAGTTATTATTTGGTATTTTATACTAGACCAAATCATTGTATGGAGGCGCATTATGGACGAAAGGCCCTAAATAAAGTTTAAGAGGGAAAGAGTAGTCACGGTGAACTGGAAGTGAATGTTGCTGGTATAAATTGTCCTGTGCATCTACTAGCACACTATCTGAAACTGTTTATCATCCTCCCTTATGTGATAATGGGATAGTGATGGACCATATAGGGGTTATATTTATTTTGTTTCAGGTTCTATCCTGTAAAACCTCACATACAATATAAAGAAAGAGTCACTACTGTTGGAAGTGCAAGTGTCCGTGTTGTTTACAGGGCCAGATACCCAGCATCCACTGTCTGGAGGAACTTCAGTTGACTTCTCCGTCCATGGCAGGAGTGTGATAGACCTCTATACAACAGATAAGTGGCCAAACAAGTCTACTGATCGGAATTTCCAGAGAACACCACAATAATAACAAAAAAGTTTCTAATAAAGACACAGTTGATGATGAGAAAGGTAGACATAGATAAATTCAGTACTAGATTCACATTCAAGTGATAGAGAAAGGAACTTGGTAATATTATATAAATGGTCTTCCAGCGGAGATAAATAACCAAAGTGTTAAACTTCATCAAGTTTACTGTCTTTTGGGACTTTTGATTATTTTCAAATGTTTATTGATTTAATGATGTAAATTGAATTTGATTTCATTTCAAGCTTTCCAAACAGAAAAGAGAAACTGTATAAATAAATTGTAAATATTTACCAGCAGACTTACTTAATCATTTAAGTTGAGTTCAAATTCTTGTTGGTAAATAATTTAGTTATTACCCCTAGCAGAGTCAATAATAATAATAATAATAATAATAATAATATCATAGGAGGATCTTGAGAGGAAGACCATAGGAATTCAGGAACATATAATATTATCAAACCTGGAAAATTATACAGCTTGATCCTACCTTTGATATCGATACACCCTTATTCTTTTCAGAAAAGGGGGTATTTCTCATAAGCCCAGTCTCTTATCTGGCACTATCCTGGTATCATCTGATACACTTTTTGTCCAGGATATCATATAATTTTAAATACATCAACCCTCTCTTGACACTGTTGTCTCAGTCCGGGATTCATCTACTACCCTGGGGTCTTTTCTTTGAGACATTCAGCTTTATAGTATTACTTATATCCTCTGAGTTAGCAGTAGGAGTAAAAGTTAAATCTGAAATAAAAATAAATTTTAGTAAATACTGAAACTAAATAAAGTACCATTGAGTACAAAATAAGGTTGTGGTTACTGGATACACTGACAGTAGTCTTTTAATTAATTAGATTTGTATTTAGTGTTACAGTGGTATAAGAGTGTTTAAGTGTCTGCATGTTATTATTGTATGAGTATGGCAGACTTGGCAAAACTTAGATATGCTACAGTACAGTCGACAAAGGAGTTTGGGTTAAGTGGGGAGGAACTTATTAAATATGTCACTACTGAATGTGACAAGTTTATAGAAATAGAAGATAAGAAGTTGGAAACAGAAAGGAAATTACAAATAGAGGCTGATAGGGAAGCTAAGAGGTTGCAAATGGAGGCTGAGAAAGAGGAAAAGAGGCTGCAAAGGGAGGCTGAAGAAAAGAGGATGCAAAGGGAACATGAATTGAGGTTGAAAGAGCTTGAACTTCAAGGAAACGTTACAGGTAATGGAAGTAGCCCAACTACCTCTGACATTAGTGCAAGTCAAGGTGCCTCAAATGGAGCCATGAACTTCCACTTGGCCTCATTTGTGGAGAAAGAGGATAAAATTGAGGCATATCTAAGTAGATAGGAGAGGTTGGCAACTAATTATGGCCTAGAGAAAGAGAAATTGAGCCTTAAGTTATCACAGGGGCTGACAAGAGTGTCTTATGAAGTTTTTGCAAAACTCCAAAAAGAAGACCAGGAAGATTATGAACTCTTGAAGCAAGCATTGCTGGTTCGATATGAAAAGAACTCAGAATTTTATAGGTAGAAATTCAGAACTGCCAGTTTACTCTCTGGAGAAACCTACCACTAATTCTCTGCCAGATTAGAAACCTATTTGGAGAAGTGGACTGCTCTGGGAATATGTCAAGACCTAAAAGAAATGGTCATGATTGAGCAAGTGAGAGAGTCTACGCCTCCAGACATGAGAAAATGTCTTATGGAACAAGGTGGAGAGAGATTGGTGGAGATCGTGACAGTAGCTGAGAGATATCAACAGCTCAGAAAAAAATAGCTGGAATTAAGAAGAGGCAGGGAGAAAATAGAAGACCACCCCCAAACCAGGATGAGTATGACAATAGATAAGGACCACCAACAACAACACAGATACAAACAAGGTTTTGACAAACCTAAATATGACCAAAGAGACAGGAACCCTCAGGTACAAGATAAGAGATCCTACAGACAGGGTGATAAGTGGGGTAAAATCTGTAAAATGAACAACCACAATACAATGGTATGTGGTAAGAAAGTCTCTCCATATCACGCTGCATGCCTTATAACAGTGGACAAGGGAAGGAAGGAACTGACAGCCAGTCAGACAGACCTCCATCATCCCCCCACCTGTGAAAAAGTAATATGTAATGGCATTAAGGTAAAGTGTCTTTATGATTCAGGATTGGAATATGACTCAGTCGTGAGTGCATCTCTAGTGCACCCTGATCAATACACTACAGAAAAAGTGGAGATAAAAGGGGCATTAAAGGGAACAGCTACCATGACACTTCCCATAGCTAGGATCAATGTCAGAACTCGCTACGTGGAAGGAGTGATTAGTGCAGCAGTGGGTGATGATCCTAATTACCCGCTGGTGATAGGAAGGAAATATGTCTTTCTATGGAACCCAATAAAACCTGTGATCATGGCAACACTCCAGACCAGGTCAAGCCCTAAGAAGGAGGAGGGAATTCCACTTAATATTCATCCGAGAAAGATGAAAAAGGCCCAAGCTAAAGATAGCTCATTAAAACTTTGCTTTGGCAAGTTGCCAAACAGCCATAACCCCCCTAAGAAAGGACAGTTTTACTTGAATGATGGATTGCTTTACAGGAAAGCTGGAGCAGGACAAAAGGGGTATGGACATTTAGTACTGCCCTATTTACAGGGACACAGTTATGGAATTAGCACATGTTGTACCAGACGGTGGACATATGAAAATCGGTACCACCTGTCAAAGGACATCTGTGAAACATTATTGGCCAGGCGTTGCTGAAGACATAGCTCGGTATGTGACTGCCTGTGCACAATGCAGCAAGGTGAACCCCCACATGTTGGGAAAATCAACAGTACCTAGAAACGCATTGAGGCAGACATAGGCCTGAAAATAAAAATAAAAATGCAAAGGTAGACATAATGAATAGGACAGCACCTTCTCACAAAAAGTCTTCCAATAAACCAGTTACCATGGCAACACTCCGTATTGTACAGAGAG
Source organism: Oreohelix idahoensis (assembly GCA_024509875.1). Classification (NCBI taxonomy): domain Eukaryota; kingdom Metazoa; phylum Mollusca; class Gastropoda; order Stylommatophora; family Oreohelicidae; genus Oreohelix; species Oreohelix idahoensis. Next base: position 218,330 of record JAMPIV010013883.1, read on the forward strand.
TGGACACAACCCATCCCATTCCGTCAACAGTTTGTCTGGAATACCAGGAACTGGCTATAAATAGAAATGTGGTTAGTCCGCCACCTTTGATAAAGAAACTAAGGGGAATCCCCAAGAAAATAGGTAGTGGACGACTGGTTTGTGCTAACCAATTGACGGATACACAGCTAACACCACCATACTACCATTTAAATTAGCATGGTGGGTGCCGCGCTGGTGTAATGGCTACGACGATGTACTGGCGACCAGGTGTTCATGGTTCAAACCCGGCCGTCGGCGTTTGAAGAAATGTTTACGACCGGAAATTTGACTGAATAACCTGAACGGCTCCTGCACATAAATCCCGTGTGGATGGGAAGGAGCAAAGCTCCTGACCGGGTTGGAAGGAAAGTCCACTGACCCCCCAGCCTCGCAATGACATGTCATTGGGCCGAAAGAGCTGGAAAGCTCGAGTGCCACTGGTTATAGAAAAAAAAACAATTAGCATGGTAGAAAGGGCTCCGGCAACAGTGTTAGTTGGCCGGCCCATATACACGGTCCAGTGAAAGTTTTGTTACGGACATGGACTGAGATTATATATTATATAGCAAAGCTAAAGAGAGAATTGATTTCTTGGTGCAGTAAATTCATTTCTCCATATGAATCTTATTATATCCACAGCGTGGGTTAGCTGAGGAACCCCTCTAGGTGAACATAGACTCTGCCTTGATTACAGGAAATTAAAGGATATAACAGAGTCACAAGTGAATCTAAGTAAAGTGTTTTACCAGATTCCCGTCAAGCCTTAGATCAGACCATTGCTGGCCTTTAGCACTTCGGAGGGGCACTATGAATTCAATATGTTGCCTTTTGGATTGAAGAACGCTCCGAGTGTTTCTCCAGGAGGATGAGGAAATTATTGGATCCCTTACACAACTCAGCTATCACCAATTTTAAGGATGATATCCTCATACTATGGAACTTTTGAGGAACATCTGAAACTCTGGACATGTTATTGGACAGACCCAGAGAGGCGAACAGGTAATAGTAGTTGATAATCAGCGTTAGACAAGCAGCAGCACCTGTGCTGTTTGTTAACACAACATGCGGCGGTATTATCCCTGGATATCAGATGTTGGGGCAGATTTCTTAAGTAGGCGCCCACCTAAAGGAAACCAGGAGAGTAGGAATGCAGAGTGAACCCTAGTGGGAGAGTGCCTTGATTGCGAATCCAGACAGGAAGCTCCAACAGAGGGTTTACGCTTTTAAATTGGGAGGCTATTGTCGTGAAATGTCTGATTCACACTACGGAATTCTAATTAACTGCTTGATACACTGACCAACCGGAAGGTACCGTTTTGCAGTGTTTACTACAGCATTGAACAGATAAAATGGCTAGGACTGATCCGTACAAACGAGGGGAGGATGCCATTTAATTACAAACTTAGGAAAGAAGTACTACATGGAAGAGATCACCAACACGATATTGGACATATTGCTCTACATGTTGGTGCTGAGACTTTCACGACCAGTGGTATATTAAGAGATAAATCTTTGGTTGAATGCATCGAGGCCTCAGGTCAGTCCATAATTTTGCTGTTTAGAGAACGCATAGAAATAAATGCACATCGGAACATAAAAGAATTTTAGCTAGGAAGATGTAGAATAATTCAGAGCGTAATTTAAGCTTTAAATGAAGAAAATCGCTCCAGGAATAACATAGATACATAAACTCTAAGTTTTTCTGATTTGCACACATAGGCAGATTTACTAACATTTAGGGACGAAAAAAAATTAGCGAGCAGGAAAAACCCCTCTGACGCTCGTCATCACCTTATAAATAAACGTGTGTTGTAAAAGAAATCAGGCCAACTATCTTTCGAAACTACAGCGAGCACAAAATTTGTTAGTGAACCGTGCCTTGCCTTCGGTACTTGAAAGCAGACCAGAGTAACCATTAACAGCTTGACTGTATGGGCCTGAGGGTAAGAAAGAATATATATATATGCCTATAGATATGTGTAATTTTAGTGATTAATTCATTTGTGTGTTTAAAAAGTGTGTAGAATGTGTTAGACAACTACGGTGTGTTGCTGCCGGACTTCCAAGCCTGTGTATATTCTGGAGGCAAGATCCAGCATTGTGAAATATTCAAAATAATTGAGAATGATTGCAAAAGTGTGTCTGCAGGTTTAAAAAAAGCATTTAAAGAATTATTTCTTGATGGAATGACACACTCACCAGGAACGTAAGGAAGGATGAACGCGATTGTTGCACTGGGTTGTTTAAGTTATTACTTGGTATTTTATACTAGACCAAATCATTATATGGAGGCGGATCATGGACGAATGGCTCTAAATAAAGTTTTAGAGGGAAAGTGTAGTCACGGTGAACTGGAAGTGAATGTTGCTGGTATAAATTGTTCTGTGCATTTACTAGCACACTATCTGAAACTGTCTATCATACTCCCTTATGTGATAATGGGATAGTGATGGACCATATAGGGGTTATATTTATGTTATTTCAGGTTCTATCCTGTAAAACCTCATACATAATATAAAGAAAGAGTCACTAATGTTGGACGTGCGAGTGCCCGTGTTGTTTACAGGGCCATATACCCAGCATCCACTGTCTGGAGGAACTTCAGTTGACTTGTCCGTCCATGGCAGGAGTGTGACAGACCTCTATACAACAGATAAGTGGCCAAACAAGGCTACTGATCGGAATATTCAGAAAACACCACAATAATAACAAAAAAGTTTCTAATAAAGACAGATTTGATGATGAAAAAGGTGGACATAGATAAATCCAGTACTAGATTCACATTCAATTGATAGTGACATGAACACCTTCGACTTATTATATAAATGTTCTTCCAGCGGAGATAATTAACCAAAGTGTTAACCTTCAACAAGTTTACTGTCTTTTGGGACTTTTGATTATTTTCAAATGTTTATTGATTTAATATTGTAAATTGAATTTGATTTGATTTCAAGCTTTCAAACAGAAAAGAGAAACTGTATAAATAAATTGTAAATATTTACCAGCAGACTTACTTGATCATTTAAGTTGAGTTCAAGTTCTTGTTGGTAAATAATTTAGTTATGACCCCTAACAGAGTCAACAATAATAATTTTAATAATAATAATAATAATATCATAGAAGGATCTTGAGAGGGAGACCACAGGAATTCAGGAACATATAATATCATCAAACCTGGAAACTTATACAGCTTGATCCTTCCTTTAATGTCGATACACCCCTATTCTTTTCAGAAAAGGGGGTACTTCTTATAAGCCCAGTCTCTTATCTGGCACTATCCTGGTATCATCTAATACACTTTTTGACCAGGATATCATATAATTTTAAATACATCAACCCTCTCGTGACAGGGTGTACAAAATAACATTATTGTTCCCGACGTCTGACAGTCGTATTCAAGCAGATTTATCAAGATTTACGATGTACACAATCGGAGCTCTAACGTAGAGTAGGCCGATAGGATTATCACCATCATCATTTGTAACATTTTTAGCAACCAGATGTTTCCCAATACTGGAACTATTTTCCTCTTTTAACTGTGAACCCAAAGGGCACGTTCCTACATCAACTATTCGCGGTGACATTTGTTCATCCAAGAAAAAAAAAAAAACACCAGATTCGACGTTCACCTCACTTGTCTTTGTTTGTTAGAGGATGAACTGGGGCCAATTTGGGAAGTGAACCGGATAATATATATATATATATATATATATATATATATATATATATATATATATATATATATATATATATATATATATTCAGAGATAATTGTATTTCCAAGGGATATTACCAAGAGTATGTAAGAGTGATCAAGTGGCCATTGTATGAAAGAGTGCGTGAGTATTTATCTTTGTTTCAGGGAATTTACCAACATTGGATCTGCTTAAACTTGTTTACTTTACTGGGTAGCATATAGTAGGAACCTGTTTACTTTACTGTCTACTCTGTAACATAGTGCTAACCTTCAACCTTTGGGTTATGAACTTTTGTGTTCTTTTTCTCCATGGGGGAGGGGGGGGGGGAAGGCGCATTTATTCTGCTATTTCATATTTAAGTAAATCTGATTTTATTTGATCTTTCTTTAGATATTTGATGTTGTCGAGTTTAACTGATAATAAACTGCAAAGAAACTTACCTTTGTGTGTTGGTCAGACCCATACCCATTGGTCCTTAGTTTTCACGTTTGTGTGTCTTGTATCACATAGCTGTGTGTGTGTAGATTAACTTATCTTTTCTTGATAGGGAGATAAAAGCTGTATTGCACTAAAAGGACAGTCGTACGGATAGGCTGGAAGGATTACCTAATCACTCCAGAGACAGATCTTTTTTTTTCTCATTTCTACCACCTGTAAAACAAAAAAATATATTTCTATACCATCTCGCGTATCTGTCGACATCCACTCTATATACTCAGCCGGGCAAAATAAAACAATTAACCTTCCGTACGACAATCCTCTCCTGCAGTGCCTCGTGAGAAACGGCATTTTTTGGCTTGCGAAGTTGGCACGCCCCGACTTCCGTCTCAGATTGAGCGTGTGGTCTGTGGGACGGACTCTCCTGATCACCGTGGGACACTTGGTTGTTCTCCGTTGAGTCCCGGGGTATCTCTATGTCTGCTATTGGTACGTCAGGAGCTACTTCTAATACTGCTTCTTGTAATTGTGGAGAATGACTAAGGAACTCGTCTCTGTCTTCATGAATTCTGCGTTGTGCTTCGATAATGTTATCTTCTGGGTGTAACTCATTAAGTTCTGATGTTATTGCCTTCTCATCCGCAGCAAGCTGGCAGGTGATGTCTGGCTTTTCTGCCCTTCTGTCTTCCTCTTGTGCGTGTACCTGTCTGTGTTGTAGAGCTCTCTCTTCCACCTCCTTAGTATTTGAAGACGGGTCGGCTGTTCTCTCTGGATGGCTGTTTCTGGTTTTGTTATACTCATGGTTGTTGTTCAGTGCTGGTAGACTGGTGTCCATTTTCCTCTTCTTGGCGTTTGGTTTGGATCACACCATATGTACAACTATACTATGCCAACTTTACGTTTAGTGTTGGGCAGAGCAACCTAACTTTTGAGGTGAAGACAGGAGTACGATAGGGATGCCCCTTATCAACCACTCTATTTTTAACAGTCATAGACTGGGTGATGCGCCAGGCAACAGAGGGCAGTCCAAGAGGAATAAGATGGACAACATTTTCTACATTGAAAGATCTGGAATATGCAGATGACATTGCACTACTAGCACATTCACATCAACACATCCAGGAAAAAACGGATAGACTTAATAAGTTTAGCCAGCAGGTGGGCTTGAATATCAATTTTAAGAAGTCTGAGGTCATGACGCTCAATGTGAGCAACCCTGAGCCCATATCAGTAAGGAATCAGCAATTGGTACAGACAGATACCTTCACATACCTAGGAAGCATAGTAACATCAGACGGCGGGGCAGGCAGAGACATCAATGTCAGAATGAATAAGGCAAGAACAGCCTTCTTTAGCCTAAACAACATCTGGAAGTCCTCCCAATACAGCACAAGCACAAAATTAAGATTATGTCAGAGCTGTGTGCTTTCTGTGCTTCTCTATGGTGCGGAATGCTGGAGAGTTACAGAGAAGGAAATGACGAAATTGTCCTCTTTTCACACAACATGCCTAAGAAAAATTTACCGAATCTTTTGGCCAATTACCATCACCAACCAAGATCTGCTTACTCGGAGCAAGCAAGAGGACATGCACACCATCATAGCTGGCAGACGCTGGAGCTGGGTTGGCCATGTCCTCAGAAGAGACTCCGATGCCATCACAAGAACAGCTATGCTTTGGACCCCTGAAGGAAAACGAAAGAGAGGCCGACCAAAAACAACCTGGCGGAGGACTGTGGAGGCTGAGATGCAAAGAATGAACTAGAGTTGGGGCACTGTACGAAGGATGGCCACCAACCGAGCAAAGTGGAATCAATTTGTTGTTGCCCTACAAGACACCACTAGGCGTGATGGCCACTGACTGATTTGACGGTTGGCGGCTAAGGATCAAAGAAGAAGAAGAAGATATGTACAATACTGCGATGTTCTGTGTTTGACGATTGCGCGCGAATTTTTTTTTCCCTCGCATGAGGTCGCATTGGCACCCACCCCAAACCCGGCTCTGTTCAAGACCACATGTCCCAACACAAGAAGACCCAATGACAAACTGTGTCACTGTAGTGATCCTCTGTGTTCTCACACAAGGGACCTAATGACACATGAATGTCACTGTACTGGTCCCTGTGTCTAGACACATGATCCCAGCCAAAGGCCAGAAATTAGGGCGTTGGGTTTCACAGCGTTATTTTTTTTTTCATCGCTTGAGGTCGCATATTTTTTCCTCGCATGAGGTCGCATTGGCACCCACCCCAAACCCGGCTCTGGTCAAGACCACATGTCCCAACACAAGAAGACCCAATGACAAACTGTGTCACTGTAGTGATCCTCTGTGTTCTCACACAAGGGACCTAATGACACATGAATGTCACTGTACCGGTCCCTGTGTCTAGACACATGATCCTAGCCAAAGGCCAGATATTTTTTTTCCCTCGCATGAGGTCGCATATTTTTTCCTCGCATGAGGTTGCATTGGCACTAACCCCAAACCCGGCTCTGGTCAAGACCACATGTCCCAACACAAGAAGACCCAATGACAAACTGTGTCACTGTAGTGATCCTCTGTGTTCTCACACAAGGGACCTAATGACACATGAATGTCACTGTACCGATCCCTGTGTCTAGACACATGATCCTAGCCAAAGGCCAGATTTTTTTTTTCCTCGCTTGAGGTCGCATATTTTTTCCTCGCATGAGGTCGCATTAGTACCCGCCCAAACCCGGCCCTGGTCAAGACCACATGTCCCAACACAAGAAGACCCAATGACAAACTGTGTCACTGTAGTGATCCTCTGTGTTCTCACACAAGAGACCCAATGACACATGAATGTCACTGTACCGGTCCCTGTGTCTAGACACATGATCCTAGCCAAAGACCGGTTTTTTTTTTCCCCTCGCATGAGGTCGCATATTTTTTCCTCGCATGAGGTCGCATTGTCCCCGCCCCAAACCCGGCTCTGGTCAAGACCCAGTGACAAAATGTGTCACCTAGTGATCCTCTGTGTTCTCTCACACAAGGGACCTAATGACACATGAATGTCTTTTTTTTTTTTTTTTTTTTTCCTCGCTTGAGGTCGCATATTTTTTCCTCGCATGAGGTCGCATTAGTTACCCGTCCAAACCCGGCCCTGGTCAAGACCACATGTCCCAACACAAGAAGACCCAATGACAAAACTGTGTCACTGTAGTGATCTTCTGTGTTCTCACACAAGAGACCTAATGACACATGAATGTCTTTTTTTTTTTTTTCCTCGCTTGAGGTCGCATATTTTTTCCTCGCATGAGGTCGCATTGTCCCCTGCCCATACGCGGCTCTGGTCAAGACCACATGTCCCAACACAAGAAGACCCAATGACAAACTGTGTCACTGAAGTGATCCTCTGTGTTCTCACACAAGAGACCTAATGACACGTGAATGTCACTGTACTGGTCCCTGTGTCTAGACACATGATCCTAGCCAAAGGCCGGATAAGAGCGTTGTTTTTTTTTTTTTTTTTTTTCCTCGCTTGAGGTCGCATATTTTTTTCCTCGCTTGAGGTCGCATTGTCCCCGCCCAAACCCGGCCAAGACCACATGTCCCAACACAAGAAGACCCAATGACAAACTGTGTCACTGTAGTGATCCTCTGTGTTCTCACACAAGAGACCTAATGACACATGAATGTCTTTTTTTTTTTTTTTTTTTTGCCCCTCGCTTGAGGTCGCATATTTTTTCCTCGCATGAGGTCGCATTATCCCCGCCCAAACCCGGCTCTGGTCAAGACCACATGTCCCAACACTAGAAGACCCAATGACAACATGTGTCACCGTAGTGATCTTCTGTGTTCTCTTTTTTTTTTTTTTTTTTTTTTTTTCCTCGCATGAGGTCGCATTGTCCCCGCCCAAAACCCGGCTCTGGTCAAGACCACATGTCCCAACACTAGAAGACCCAGTGACAAAATGTGTCACCTAGTGATCTTCTGTGTTCTCACACAAGAGACCTAATGACACATGAATGTCTTTTTTTTTTTTTCCTCGCTTGAGGTCGCATATTTTTTCCTCGCATGAGGTCGCATTGTCCCCTGCCCATACGCGGCTCTGGTCAAGACCACATGTCCCAACACAAGAAGACCCAATGACAAACTGTGTCACTGAAGTGATCCTCTGTGTTCTCACACAAGAGACCTAATGACACGTGAATGTCACTGTACTGGTCCCTGTGTCTAGACACATGATCCTAGCCAAAGGCCGGATAAGAGCGTTGTTTTTTTTTTTTTTTTTTTTCCTCGCTTGAGGTCGCATATTTTTTTCCTCGCTTGAGGTCGCATTGTCCCCGCCCAAACCCGGCCAAGACCACATGTCCCAACACAAGAAGACCCAATGACAAACTGTGTCACTGTAGTGATCCTCTGTGTTCTCACACAAGAGACCTAATGACACATGAATGTCTTTTTTTTTTTTTTTTTTTTGCCCCTCGCTTGAGGTCGCATATTTTTTCCTCGCATGAGGTCGCATTATCCCCGCCCAAACCCGGCTCTGGTCAAGACCACATGTCCCAACACTAGAAGACCCAATGACAACATGTGTCACCGTAGTGATCTTCTGTGTTCTCTTTTTTTTTTTTTTTTTTTTTTTTTTCCTCGCATGAGGTCGCATTGTCCCCGCCCAAAACCCGGCTCTGGTCAAGACCACATGTCCCAACACTAGAAGACCCAGTGACAAAATGTGTCACCTAGTGATCTTCTGTGTTCTCACACAAGAGACCTAATGACACATGAATGTCACTGTACCGGTCCCTGTGTCTAGACACATGATCCTAGCCAAAGGCCGGATAAGAGCGTTGGGTTTCACAGCGTTATTTGCGCGGTACATAAAAAAACACAGCATATGAACAAATACTAATTTATTTATTTGTTATAAATAATACAAATGTCATGATCTATAAAAGCGTAGGTATTTTAAAATGCATTTTAATAAAAAAAAATTAGTAACATGATTTACACTTTTAATTGTAACAAATTTTATTAACAGGAATAAATAATTTATTCCTTAATAAAAATGTGTTTTAAATACATTTTTACTGTTTTTATAAATTAAAAAGAAATTTACTTTTTATTTTGTAAAAATAATATGCGTTAATTCCCTTATATTTAGTATAATTGCTTCCCTTTAAAAATTTGTTTCATTGATTACTTACATTAACAAACATACGCCGTATATCTCGAAATTCTCATCTCTCCTAACATTTGTAGATGTTTTTTTTTTTAGATGTTTGCTACTTTTCTTTGTAACACGATACTTTCAACCATCTATCATGCAGATGGAGCTGTTGGTTATATAGGGACGCGTTTCATTTATTGTGATACGTTTCTTGATTGTATTTATTTTATGCTCAATGCTGTAATATGCCGTCCCAATGATGTTTTTACATTTTCGTTATAGTTCAGATTGTTGTATTGTTCAGAAAAATGGCTGTATCTATACTGGTATACATTTAATATTGATTGGAAGTTTATTCATAGTTAATCCGTATTTTTCTTGGGGCAGCCACAACGACAGTAAACTACAGGCTAGGCAGGCGGGTGGGAATGCAATGTTTGGAAAGCATCCATATTTTTTTTTTTACGTGCTAGCTTTTGTTTTTGTAACATAGTGTTTAATTAACATTTGTATTTCTGATGAGGTTTTAATTTCTTGAAGATTTTCTTCTTTCATAACATTGTGGTTATTGAAGTATATCTTAATGTTTTGCCTGTGCTGGTCATATGTCTTGCAGTCCATCAAAAAGTGACTAATTATATTTGCTTCTTGGCACATTTCACGTATGGGTTCTTCAAATTGAAATATCCAGTTCCTAGCTTAAGCCCTAGTTTTTTTTTTTTTTTTCGTACGCCCGCTAATACTCGAGGCGAAATTTCAGGTTATTATTTATGTCTAACCTGACATTGATTTTACGTGAGTATCCCTTTATTTCTTGTACAGAGACAGGTGTCCCTCGCCATTCAGGCAAATACTCGCCGATTTCGGAGGTACCCATTGCAGCTGGGTCGGCTCAGGAGCCGCCAGTCCGTGGTCGACGACACTCCTTCAAATGTCCTCGCCAGGTCTCGAGTTAATCCAGTCCAAATACCGGTCGACGAAAAATCCTCAAATGCCGTCGCCCGGGTTTGATCCTGTATCACCCGGTCGCCAGAGCGGTGTTGTAACCACTACGCTAGCGCGGCTCCTAAGCCCTAGTAATTTTCTATTAACTGATATTTTTATTTCATCTTGTATTTGACATTTTTTGCTTGTTTTTTCAGGACTTTATTTGTGTGTCTTCCTTTTTTTTTTTTGCTTTGGTCGCATCCTGATTATCCATTCTTTGTTTATTGCTTCTGCAATTAAGCTCTTGATTTCAAATTTCCCTAGTGCTACTTCAGTTTTGTTACAACTAGTTCTTCCCCGTTTGGCTTTACTGTCCGCAATTTTATATCCTGTTATACCAACATGCGCTGGTATCCATGTTGGTATGACACAGCATCCTGCGACTTTTGTGCATATTTTCTCGGTGAAGAATATTCACACACATTTGACCATATTAAAAAGGGGATTAGTTACAAATCTGGACTGGGACAATTATATTCCTTACTCGGTGTAATTCATCCGTTGGTGTCTATAGAGGTCCAGGCCGGCTGGCATTGACAACGATGATGACCAAACCATCTTATTTGGGACTGTTCTACTTGGGTCTGCAGGGGGTGGGATTTTAGGCCTTGGCGTATCGTCTGGTAGCGGACCATGTCTCTTCTTGTTACTTCAACCAACTTCCTCAGATACCTCATTTCTGAGGTTTGGATCTGGCTTTTGTGGGTTGTAGTCATTGCCCATGACTCGCATCCATATGTCAAGACTGAGACATAGGTGGAGCGGTATACAACCATCTTCGTTTTCTTACCAACCTCTTTCTTGCTGAGGAATCCTCGATTTATGGCCTGAAAAAGTCTCCCAGCTGCTGCTTTTCGAGTGGCCAACTCTTCTTTGATGCCTGTCACATAGGTTTTATGATCATTAAATTGCCTATATCTTCTTCTTTTCTGTCACCTGTATCCTCTATTTTTATTATCGCTCTTTACCTTTTTCCTGTGTTTTTCGCATTCGTTCGTTTGCGACTATATACATTACTATTTTCCCATTCTAACGTTTACCTGTTTCTTTTCTCAAAACTGAGAACGCAGTTATGACGTAACGTGTCAGTCTCGGCAGAGACGGGAGAGCGTTAAAATGCATTTCTAATTGCATTAGATGTCAGGACACGAAACTGTGACTTTCGCTTATCTCAGACATACGAGCAGACTATGTCTGCACTTTCAGCTGACAGCGCAGCTTCTTCGGCTGAGCGCTCAGGAAAAGCGCGATAACTGACACCTCTACGGTGCAGTTCGAGACATTTGTCTGGATATTTCACCTGACACGACACTCATTGTGGGCCATGGTCAGCGTGAGGTGCGAAAACTGCCCCTGCATTGCAGACAAGTTGTCTACATTTGCATCTGACACTTAGCGCTACGGCCGTTTCTTAGACGGAGGTGTCAGAGACGCAGAGTGTCAGTTTTCGACAGCCTCTTGGTGTTAAACGTAAAGTGTTATAGACGGAAAGGGGGATTATTTTGGTTTGGCGAAATAAAAGTTTACCTCTTTGTCTGGTAATAGATATAACCAGAGTTTGAAACTAGATTTTCATTCTCGCTCCTAAATTCGCAGTAGACAGGACGTTTCGTGCTAAGAGAATAAGCTGTATAGCGAAGTCTTAGTTTGTTCTTGTCAAACATTTTGCCGAACTTCTAGACTACCAATAAATATAAGCATATAATTCCAAAGCTGTGCGATCGCCTGTAAATTCTGTGTGGAGGTAAAATATTATACATATTTTCTAGTATTTCGTGAAGTGTTTAAAGTGTTAAATCACTTATTTTATTTCACTAGTTAGATTTGGTGCACATCGCTTAATACATAAGTCTGTATTATTTTCTAGTGACGTGTTTCAGTGGAAAGCAGAATAAATTATAATTTCTAGCTTAAACAACAATGTAGCTATAATGAATTTAATTTTACTGCTAAATAATCAGACGAGAGTAATTTTTCTAAAACTAACTTATAAATGCTAGATGCCTCATGAGTGTTGACGGAATCCGTAGGTATTCCTAATTCATGATGATTGATTGTTATATATATAACTTATTTCACGGGAAGTTTTAAACTATAAGACAAGCTATACGCTTACAGTTTAAAAATGTAAGTTATATTGAGTACATAATATGTAAAATATTTCATATGTGGTTTTCTTTATTCAGTGAATACTGTCGTACCCAAACTTTGCCTGCGTTCTAGTACGTGAACATTATCTGTGAAGAACTTAAGCACTTTCATTACATGAACTGTAACAGTTAAATGAAGTAAAAGGCCTATCGCGCCAGAATTAATTCTTCCAGAATAACACTTAAGTACAGATCAGCCGCTGTGGCAAGCAAAATATCAGTAACATCCGACAGAGTTTTGACTAGTAGTGTGGTGACCAAATATAGTCATATACTGAGGTAAGGCACCCGACCTGACATTCCTCATTTTTTTAGAAACCTACGCTAGTGACACTGTGCTCTGCTAACTTTCGTGCCTGGACAAATTTTATGTGACTTAAACAGACATTCGAAAAATAAGAACACCCAAGGAATCGTTCCCTGAGACAGAGAATTCAGTACGTCTTGTTGGAACTGGGGATTTCTTGGTCTAGGCTGCATTTACGGGTCTGTGTGAAGGTCCTAAAACAAATTATGTTCCCAATGGCAGCGATCAAAGCTGTAAGTATAAATGTGCGCACGTGGCCACGGCTGAATGAATAGAGTGAACGCAGGTCTGAGTGTTATTTTACCGTTGTATTTTTGGCACCTATTTGCTGTCATAACTTTCTTCATGCAAGTTTGTTTTTGCTAACAATATTTTCCCTTAAACTAGATTATAGTATCAGGTCTGTTCATACCTTAAACGGGGGAAACTCTTAGACTCAATCATATGTATCTGGGACTCTTTGTGCTATCACCTTTCTCCTAACGGGACTGTGGGCTATCCATCGAGGGAAGATCATAACTGTGGGTTTACCAGTTCTTGTAGCATTCCTTGATTTGTTTATGACTTTGTGTATATGCCTTTTTTAAAATGTAATTTTACATGTTGTGACGTAAGTTTACAATGATAAATAAACTTAACAATAAATTAATCAGCATGTTGGTCAGCTCGTTCTAAATATCTATATAATCATTTGTTATAGTTTCCCACTCCTATGTGTCTACCTGTCGTCACTTGAATGTGCGTGCACGTGAGTGGATATATATATATTTAATGTATATGTGTTAGACTGTCTGACTACTCTAGATCTGTCGTAGAAGATAGGAGAGAGAGAGAGAGAAGATTTCCCTCTCTCAGAGACAGCCTCTATCACTATTCTACCACCTCACTCGTGGAAATCTATTTTGTATTTCTATCTCACACTGTGACTATCACTCATTCCACCCTATTTAGAAGGGACCAACTGTAGTGGTGTTTGATGGTATTGTATGATGGTGTTATTACTAAATGTAAATAGTATGAGGCCAGCTGTGAAGGCTCCTGAGATAAAATGTAGTGGTGAATTGTCAGAAGGCCTTTCTTGCTACCACTACGACCTCACACTTAATTTTTTTTAATGAATGTGGCTACGTAAAGTGTCTAGGGTTATGATATGTAGTGTGGTGTAATGGATTATAAATATACCCACAGATATTAACAAGACTAATAATATTAATAAATGTTAAAATACACTGAACTAACTCACGTGTGTAAAATTTTTTGATATAAGTATATTACATTTATTTTGTTCTGTGTCAATTTTTTAGGTTGACCAGAACTTAAAAGGATTTAGAGATTATGAAAAGAAATGCATAGAATATTATATCATAAATGCAATAGTGTACATATATATGTACTATACTAGTTAGTTTTATTAAAATGTTCTAGTATTCATCTACTTGGGAGGATAGTACTGTTTGTGCTGTTGGGGTGGCCTCATCACACCTGTCTATATTGACTACACAGTGTCCAGAAAATGGTGGGAATCTTTATGGGGTTCTTAGTAACTAAAGGGCGTTGGTGAAAGTCCAGCAGACCAGAGGCTCACTCATCTGGTAGTTGTAGCTCTGGTGCTGAAATCAGGTGGTCCCACCTCTCCGTGCTGGCGGGCAATAATGGTGGTCTCTGTCACAAATACTGCACAGATACACTCGAGTAAAGTCACCAACTGAATAGTCACTGCTTTGTTGACAACAGAAACTCGCAGCTCTGCAATCAAAGTATGGGCCATGTGTCAAAATCTATTCTCTACCCACGTCTGGACACAACACTGACACAACAACCACATCATACAGACAGGTCAGATCTCTCTGACCAAACAGCACATTTACCATGGTGGTTTTACATCAGATAGATCCTCCCAGACTATAGATTCTGAAAAATATTTATTAGTTTTCTGCCCTAAAAGAGGATAGGTAATATGTTTCATTATTCTCAACACTTGATCTGTCTTGCATAATCCTTGCTGGAGTTTATGTACATTGTTGGTCCCTAGACCCTGACTAGGGCGGGGGGTCTAGAGCAAATCCCTACTTGTTTGTAAGGCTAGATTTCGATATGGCAGTATCAAATCACTCAAACATGAAACAATATTCAAAATATATAAAGAAATAATTTCAATCTTACCAGATTATGAATAAATAACACAGAATTGCTAGCAAAACTCAGCTGAGCTGCTGGCTATAGTATGGCGTCCCTAAATTTCTTTCACTTTCTTTCATATGGAAATCACCACACTTTAAAATCTGTGTCTATCACTGAACAACTATTGAAGAATGGCCCCACTTTCGCGTCTGAGCGCTAATGATATGATTGTCTGTGGCCAATCACTGCCTAGGTTTATTTTAAATTTCAAATTTCCTACCATAAAGTCATTTCAGTCATGCTTCAGTCAAGTATGGATGTTTATCTGTTAGTCTGTCCGTCTCTACTTGTGTTTCTAAAAAAATGTACTTGATTTTTGAACCAACCTTTCTCTCCCCTCCAAAATTTTGTCGTTAAAAGTTATTTTTAGACACAGCCACCACAATATCCCTCTCCTCCATACTAAGTAGATTTGAACACCTGCGTCCAAGGTCGTGTTTTTTTGTGCAATTAGCGACACTTTTAGATTCAATACAGTCTGTCGATGATGTGAACAACACTGTCTTTTGTCATTATCTTCAATATTATCTATCCGTTTGTAAAATTAAGACCATATTAGTTCACTGCTCAGAATAGGCCATCCGGCCAGCTAATTTTTATATTCCTAACATTAATATTAAGAAAAATTTACTTTTTAATTTTTGTAATATTCCAAACATCTGCGTTTTAGCCGCTGAATTCAAATCAAAAGCTTGGTATTGCAAAAGCGTCCAATAAATGACTGTGGCGTAACATATCTATGGTCCCTTCTGTCGAGTTGCTTACTTTTTATGTCAACTTGGGAAACGTGACTTTTCTCCGTTTCCCCCCCAATTGCGTCTCCTTAGCCTTTCCAGTCATATTTTTTTCTTTTTTTGATCCGCCGTTCCCCTCCTGTCTAGCAAGTCAATTATTATGGAGGATGATGACCCGCGGTCTAGGCGATCATGTACATCAGCAGCCTACGCATTATGTTTTTATCCTTAAATGTTATCTTTGGAGGTATTTTACCGTTGTATCTCTGTCAATTTCACTACACATCTCCCCACTTGAAAACATGCCTATGGCAAGTTCCAAAACCAGCGATACACATAGGTAAAATTACTCCTCACGTCTGCCACTACTCTAATTTTGATCACAGGGGTGCCGACTGAGGAAATCTGCACCGACATTCAATTTGCCTGGGATATATTGGATACTAAACTGATAAGGTTGAAGCAATAAAGACCACCTCAGCAATCTTGCGTTTTCATGCTTAGCCTGAGACAAGAACACGAGAGGCTGATGGTCCGTCTCCACCACAAATGTCCTACCATACAGATAGATTTGAAACTTCTTTATTGCCCAGATTAATGCTAAACATTCTTTTTCGCTTGTGGAGTATCCTTGTTCCGCCTTATTCAATTTGCGGCTTGCATAAGCGACTGGTTTCAGTTCCCCATCAGGTGAAGATGATCTTTGCAACAAAGCCCCTCCGAGTCCTACATTACTTGCATCGGTTCTTAAGACAAAGTCCTGTGTCAAATCAGGCAGTTTGAGAATAGGCTTGCTAGTGAGTTTTTCCTTTAACTCTTGGAACGCTAGTTCACATTGTGCAGTCCAAATAATTTTATCTGGAAGTCCCTTGCGAGTCAGATCAGTCAGAGGAGCACAAATAGCGTTAAAATTCTTGATGTATTTCTGATAAAATCCGCATAACGACACAAATGATCGCACGTCCTTTTTTGTTTGCGGCCTAGGTGCTCTCTGCAGTTTTTCCAAGTTCTTAGGATCAGGGGTCATATTACCCTGATATACAGTGTGTCCCAAGAATTCCAACTCTTTGCATCCAATACAACATTTTGTTGGCCTAGCAGTTAAGTTCGCCTCCCGAAGTCTATCAAACAACATCTCCAGAGCTTCAATGTGTTCTTCAAATGTCTCTGTGGCGACGAGAATATCATCCATGAAATTCGTGATACATGGGTTATTCAGGGGATCCAACAATTTTCGCATCATCCTTGAAAACACACTCGGAGCATTTTTCAGTCCGAATGGTAGCATATTGAATTCATAATGTCCATCCGAAGTGCTAAAAGCCAAATAAGGTCTCACTTCAGGCTTCACTGGGATCTGGTAATAGCCTTTACTAAGATCCACCTTTGAAAAGTATTTTGCCTTGTTCAGTCTGGCAAATAACTGTTTTGTGTCTGGTAATGGATCCACTTGTCCTTCTGTGACAGCATTCAGTTTCCTGTAATCTATGCACAGTCTGTGTTCCCCAGACGGTTTTCTCAACAAAACGACACTAGAACTAAAAGATGATTCACTGTGCGAAATAATCCCCTCCTTCAACAAATACTCTATTTCTTCCTTCAATGCCTTCTCCTTCGCGAACGGAATAGAATAGGCTCTCATACAGATTGGGTTTGAGTCTACCAGTTTCATGTCATACTGTAGCAAATTTGTATGGCCTGGTTTATCTGTTAATACATCTGTATGTTCCTCCAGAACCTGTTGAACTCTCTCCCTCTGGTTTTTAGTCAGGTGCTTACTGACTTTTACCTGTGCTGCTGTTTCACAAGGATGTAATGGGTATTCATGTGAGGTGAGTGGTTCTTTTTGCATCTGGGTTGCAATAGCCAAGGTCAATAAGGGGGTGCTTTCCTGGAGTGGTCTGTCCAGATACTTCTTTAACAGGTTTACATGATAAACTTTTTCCTTCCCCTTTTTGTCAATTTTATAGTTTGTTCTAGACACCTTCTCTAGAACCGTATATGGACCTTGCCAACCAATTTGTAATTTATTCTGGCTTCCGGGTAGTAGAAGCAGCACCTTCTCTCCGACTGCCAGTTCCCTGTCCTTTGCCTTCCTATTAAAATATGCTGCATGTTTCTTCCTGGCTTGTTTCAAATTATCATTTGCCAGTTTCCATCCAGCTTTCAAACGAGTGGTCAGTTCGTTCACATATTGATACGATGAGGTAACAGTCTCTTCCGCCTTCTCATCTGTCCAGGTCCTTAATAAAGCTTCTAATGGACCTTTTATTGGCCTCCCAAATAGCAGAGTTGCGGGAGCCATCCCGGTTGAACTATGTGGTACCTCCCGGTACGCAAACAATGCGGCGGGCAGGAATTGATCCCACAGATCCGGTTTTTCGTGTGCCAGCTTTCTCAGGATAGAAATGAGAGTCCCGTTGAACCTCTCTACCTGGCCGTTCCCTTGTGGATGGTACGGACTACAATGAAAGTGCCTGGCTTGAAATAGCTTAAAAACTTCTTCCGTTAGTTTCCCCTTGAACTGAGAACCATTATCCGTCAAGATTTGATGCGGGAATCCTAATCGGGTAAATATTGTAAGTAGTGCCTCTGCTACATGTTTTGAATCAATTGATGGCAGGGCTACCGCCTCTCCCCACATAGAACAAGTGTCCACCAGAGTAAGGATGTAACTGTTCCTCCTCTTGGTCCGAGTGAGAGGTCCTACAATATCCACTGCAACCCTCTCAAAAGGTGTTCCCACTATGGGCATTTCCCCTAGAGTTGCAGGAGCAGTCCAGTGCTTTGGAGCTACCCTTTGACATTCTGGGCAGGATTTGACATATCTTTTTATATCCTCCGTTATCCCTGGCCAGAAGTAATGACAAGCTATACGCTGTCCTGTGGCGCTGATCCCCATGTGACCACTGAAGGGAATCGCATGCCCGAGTTCCATCACTTTATCTCTATATGAAGTGGGAAGAACCAGCTGGTTGTGACCATTTGTTCCAGTTCCGGCCTTCCTGTATAAGAGTTTGTTCTTCATGAAATATTCCCCCTTGCTCGGAGGTGTGTGGCATTTGGGCAATTTTTTAAAACAGGGCTTGAGTGTCCTATCCTCAGCCTGCGCCTTCCTCATCTCCTCTGGATGAGCATTTATAGGTTCACCTTCTTCCTCCTTCTTCTGTGACCTGGTCTGCACTGTCGCCATGATCGCAGGTTTCTCGGGATTCCCCAAGAAGACGTATCTACACCCCAATATCAGAGGGTAGATTGGTTCATCTATCACTGCTGCTCTGATTTCTCCTTCCACATAGCGAGTTTTCACCGTTATCCTTGCGATGGGAAGTGTCATGAGTGGTATGTCCTTAGTCGCCCCTTGTATTTCCACTGTTTCTGTGGTATACTGACTTGGGTCCACTAGGCTAGACTTCACAACTGAATCATAATCCAAACCTGTATCATAAAGGCACCTTATGGTGACCCCATTACAAATAACATCCTCACAAACTGGGGGGTGATAAGGTTCCTGTTGTCCCTTAGGATTAACCTTTAATCTTTGCGTCCCCGACTTCATTGCAGCAATGTTTGAAGGTTTCCTTCTACAAAATTCGGTGTTATGGTTATCCTTCTTGCACCATTTACACCATCTTTTTCCTTGGTTCAACGGTTTTCTTTCATTGAACTTTTGGTCATTGAACTGTGAGTTTCTGTCGCGATAGTCATTTCTTGGCCGCTCAAAGTTTGTCCTACCTTTATTTCCCTGCTCTCTATTATCAAATTTATTAAATTGCTGTGGAGCTTTAAAATTGTCTATGTGCTTCTTTTTAGCACCACTTACCTCTGCCTGGGCTGCCTGATACCTCTCAGCAACATTTAAAATTTCCCCCAACTTCTCTGCACCTTGTTCCATGAGAAATTTTCTCATGTCTGGAGCCATGGACTCTCTCAATTGCTCAATCATGATCATTTCTTTAAGATCTTGGGTCTTCCCCAGAGCCGTCCATTTCTCCAAATAGGTTTCTAGTCTAGCAGAGAATTGGTGGTATGTCTCCCCAGACAACAGTTTGGCATTTCTAAATTTCTTACGATAAAATTCACCATTCTTCTCGTACCTTAATAACAAAGCCTGCTTTAACATGTCATAATTGTCTTGGTCTTCCCTGTTCATTTTGGCAAATACTTCATAAGAAGTACCTCTCAATCCCTGTGATAGCTTTAAACTCCACCTCTCTCTCTCTAACCCATATGTAGTAGCTAATAACTCAAAACGTCCTAGGTACCCCTCTATGTCATCGTCTTTTTCAACAAAATGGTCTAAATGAAACCCCATAGCTGAGTTTGAGGCTCCCAGACTGGGCGTAGCATCTGAGGCAAAAGGGCTGGCACCATTTTCAGGAGCCTGGCCTTGTAATTCCAGCTCCCTTAGTCGTAATTCGTGCTCCCTCTGCAACCTTCTATCTTCTGCCTCCCTTTCGGCAGTCAATCTTTTTTCTTCTGCCTCCCTTTGCTGTCGTTTTTCTTCGGCCTCCAATGCCTTTGCCTCTTTGTCAGCCTCAATCTGCAGCCTCTTAATTTCTCTATCAGCCTCTAACCTCTTCTCTTCAGCTAACCTCCTTTCTTCCCGTTCAATATATTTATCACATTCAGCCGTTACGTATTGAATTAAAATTTGACCATCCATTCCCATCTCCTTCGCGGTGAGCACAGCAGCTGATCTAAATTTTGCCAGCTCCGCCATACTTTTTAGACAATATAATAATATACAAGCTAAATCTCTAACCAGTAAATACACTAAGTACTTCTTATGACTATAGTCTAACTAATTCTAACTAACCAGTTAACTAATTAATTATTACTGGCTGTGAAGATTCACCAACTTTTATCTGCAGGGACACTTTTAATTTTAAAGGAAATTTTACAATTTATTTCCCTACTTTTATTTCTCCCACCAGGAGATCCTAATATTACTGTTGGGCTAATTATCCCTGGACAAGACCCCAATATTGTAGTGGTGTTTGATGGTATTGTATGATGGTGTTATTACTAAATGTAAATGTATGAGGCCAGCTGTGAAGGCTCCTGAGATAAAATGTAGTTGAGAATTGTCAGAAGGCCTTTCTTGCTACCACTACGACCTCACACTTAATTTTTTTTAATGAATGTGGCTACGTAAAGTGTCTAGGGTTATGATATGTAGTGTGGTGTAATGGATTATAAATATACCCACAGATATTAACAAGACTAATAATATTAATAAATGTTAAAATACACTGAACTAACTCACGTGTGTAAAATTTTTTGATATAATTATATTACATTTATTTTGTTCTGGATCAATTTTTTAGGTTGACCAGAACTTAAAAGGATTTAGAGATTATGAAAGAAATGCATGGAATATTATATCATAAATGCAATAGTGTACATATATATGTACTATACTAGTTAGTTTTATTAAAATGTTCTAGTATTCATCTACTTGGGAGGATAGTACTGTTTGTGCTGTTGGGGTGGCCTCATCACACCTGTCTATATTGACTACACAGTGTCCAGAAAATGGTGGGAATCTTTATGGGGTTCTTAGTAACTAAAGGGCGTTGGTGAAAGTCCAGCAGACCAGAGGCTCACTCATCTGGTAGTTGTCGCTCTGGTGCTGAAATCAGGTGGTCCCACCTCTCCGTGCTGGCGGGCAATAATGGTGGTCTCTGTCACAAATACTGCACAGATACACTCGAGTAAAGTCACCAACTGAATAGACACTGCTTTGTTGACGACAGAAACTCGCAGCTCTGCAATCAAAGTATGGGCCATGTGTCAAAATCTATTCTCTACCCACGTCTGGACACAACAGTGACACAACAACCACATCATACAGACAGGTCAGATCTCTCTGACCAAACAGCACATTTACCATGGTGGTTTTACATCAGATAGATCCTCCCAGACTATAGATCCTGAAAAATGTTTATTAGTTTTCGGCCCTAAAAGAGGATAGGTAATATGTATCATTATTCTCAACACTTGATCTGTCTTGCATAATCCTTGCTGGAGTTTATGTACATTGTTGGTCCCTAGACCCTGACTAGGGCGGGGGGTCTAGAGCAAATCCCTACTTGTTTGTAAGGCTAGATTTCGATATGGCAGTATCAAATCACTCAAACATGAAACAATATTCAAAATATATAAAGAAATAATTTCAATCTTACCAGATTATGAATAAATAACACAGAATTGCTAGCAAAACTCAGCTGAGCTGCTGGCTATAGTATGGCGTCCCTAACTTTCTATCACTTTCTTTCATATGGAAATCACCACACTTTAAAATCTGTGTCTATCACTGAACAACTATTGAAGAATGGCCCCACTTTCGCGTCTGAGCGCTAATGATATGATTGTCTGTGGCCAATCACTGCCTCGGTTTATTTTAAATTTCAAATTTCCTACCATAAAGTCATTTCAGTCATGCTTCAGTCAAGTATGGATGTTTATCTGTTAGTCTGTCCGTCTCTACTTGTGTTTCTAAAAAAAATGTGCTTGATTTTTGAACCAACCTTTCTCTCCCCTCCAAAATTTTGTCGTTAAAAGTTATATTTAGACACAGCCACCACAATATCCCCTTTCCTCCATACCACGTAGATTTGAACACCTGCGTCCAAGGTCGTGTTTTTGTGTGCAAATTGCGACACTTTTTTATTCAAGACAGTCTGTCGATGATGTGAACTACACTGTATTTTGTCATTATCTTCAATATTATCTATCCGTTTGTAAAATTAAGACCATCTTAGTTCACTGCTCAGAATAGGCCATCCGGCCAGCTAATTTTTATATTCCTAACATTAATATTAAGAAAAAATTACTTTTTAATTTTTGTAATATTCCTAACATCTGCGTTTTACCGCTCCATTCAAATCAAAAGCTTGGTATCGCAAAAGCGTCCAATAAATGACTGTGGCGTATTATATCTAAGGTCCCTTCTGTGGAGTTGCTTACTTTTTATGTCAACTTGAGAAACGTGACTTTTCTCCGTTTCCCCCCCCAATTGCGTCTCCTTAGCCTTTCCAGTCATATTTTTTTTCTTTTTTTTGATCCGCCGTTCCCCTCCTGTCTAGCAAGTCAATTATTATGGAGGATGATGACCCGCGGTCTAGGCGATCATGTACATCAGCAGCCTACGCATTATGTTTTTATCCTTAAATGTTATCTTTGGAGGGATTTTACCGTTGTATCTCTGTCAATTTCACTACACCAACCCAAGTCTTAATTCTCCTATCAAAAATCTACGACAAATGTGGTCTCGTCCGAAGGATTTTTGAACCTAGAATAGGAAGACGAGTACGACACATGTGGGCTCGTGTCCGGTTTTTGAACTTAGAATAGGAAGACGAGACGACATATATTAGCTCGTCTGAGATTTTTTTCTTTATTCTGATATAGAGTAAGAGTGTGATGTCTTGTGAGTTTTGTATTTTTTAAAAATAACTATCCCCTAGACATATCGATCTGTTTTATGGGCGTGCTGACCACACGGCTAATAATTGTTTTTCCACAGCACTATTGAGCATTATACATTTGGTTTACAGGTTGATTTTTCGGAATATATGTTAATTACTGATTTTGTAATACTAAACGCTGGTAAAGTTTTGTGAGTGTATAACATTCACAGGGTTCTGAAGAAGTAGAGGTTTGAGCAAAGCTAATTAGTGCGTTCAGACAATTACGTCCTATAAATTGCCTCCCTTACCCTAACTGTCTTCAGGGGTGAACTTCGTAGTGGATTAAAAAAATTAAGGGATTTTTTTTTCTCTCCTTAAAATTGTTTGCAATAATTATTTGGTTTCCACTGTAGCAACTTATTTTTCAGTAAGTAGTCTTAACTATCATTTATTTGGTGTAGTCGTCTGCATTAGGTGCTTTATTGCTGATTAATAGCAGCGATAGTTAGATACTTTATTATTTTGGAGGAGGTATCCCAGGGTGAAGTATATCATCTTTTGATTTTTTTTAATTTTTCGCAAGTGGTAGGAACCAGAGTATCCTTTTTCTTCTTACGTCTTTATCGACTTAGTCTCAGCCACTGATTACTATTGTCGCAGTGTTGGTTTATGAAGTGAGGACTGGTCACGACATCAATTAAAGATATGTGTCACCGCTGGACTGGGTGTTTTAAAGACTGGTCCAAGAAGGCACCAATTAAAGATATATATGTGACCGTGTTGGTGAACTCCTAGGACTGGTTGCGGCACCAATTAAAGATATGTCACAGTGCTATCTCTTCTTATTATAGTAAACTAGGTGACTGGGGCAGGCCTAGTTGTCTACCTTCTATTTGTCAATTTGCTCCATTGACCTATCTTCCAAGTAAGAGTATATCTTAATACTGGCCCTCACCGCCAGAGTTATTGATTCCTGGATGATATTTTCTCAAACTTCCAACCTAAACTCGTTCCATCCCTTCTTATGATGTTACTTAAGTGACAACTTCGTATAGTAGTTATTCCCTTATGTCTATTATCTTGTTTACTCAAGCACTCAACAACCTTTTAGAGAGTTAACCCAACTTGAGAAGTGTTCCATCAAAACAAGTGATTTATTTACATCAAAAATTCCATCATAACAGGAGGCATGTGGTACAAATTCCAGGTACAAACATTTCCTAACTGCCTCTTGTATGTCCCATTCCTTCTGGGCACACTCATATACCTATATATATAGTTATAGCTCTCTGCCTGAGAACATATTCAGGTATGGTTTATACATATTTTCTTCCCTTAAGGCTTTTCTATTTATTCTGGCTTCTCCCAAGCCTTTCAGCAACTCTTTCCTAAGTTGTTTTCTTTCATCTACTAATCCTGTCAATTTTGACTCACTTTAATCAAATACCCTCATCTTAAAATTCATATATGCAAATCAATACATTGGGTACACCTGTTGCGGTATCCTCATACTTCTACCTGCTAGAGAGCGCATGTTTCATCCTGTAAACACAATCAGCCTTCAATTGCTTACTCATCTTACTTGTAGCAGCCGATGTTGCAAAGTTCATTATACAATAGCCCAGCACGGCTATTAAATCCCTGTTCTCCTGTAAAATCTTCTCAGCTCACTTAATTAGTCTCAGGTTATTCACCTCATAGTCAATTTTGTAGCTTCAGCTTCGTTTCTCATTATTCTGCGCTCACTTAGTTGTAAGCGTCGTTAACCTTGTAATACTTTATTTCAACTTCTGAAATCAATCTATTCAATGTCTATCAAAAGTTATGAGTCAAAGGACCTACTTACTTTGGTTGCACAGAATCCTCAAAACACTCATATTTCTTACTATCACCTCTTATCTCTAAACCTATATTTTAAACACAGTTCTGTCTTTCATCTGAGAATAGATTCTACTACTCTAACTAGGTCTATAGGATTCTTCAGAAGTATTCATTCTGTTTCTCACAGAAATTGAACTTGAGCCTGGCAGAATACACATTCCTGCCACTCTACGTCCTTAACCAGGACTGCTTCTCCGAAAAATGCGACCGCTCCTCAGCGCGTCTAAATGCCTTCTCTTCTATAAAATCATTACTAGCTCATCTGTCCTTGTTTACTGTAAATTCATTGGTTCCTCCTATTCTTCGCTCAGCTGAAATATGTTCACGCTTATCCGCTGTGTAAACAACTCAGTGAAGTGTCATCCGTTGTCCTGGTAAACTTCACTCAGACTTTTCACGTGCATATTTTTTTTTCTCTCAACTCACTTCTTCGTATAAGGGAGGTAATTAACCATTGTCTCCCTTTGCATAATTTGACTTTACCTTATATTGTCTTCTCTAAAGCTTGCTATACAATTCTTATATGTACATTTTCTAAACCATAATTACCAACTCACCAAATCTACTTAAGTGTAATTAAGCACTTTCCTCCCCTGACTTCAATAATTAGAGTCTTCTCCCTTTGATCAAAGCATGATTTCACTCATCTTATTTCCCTTTTAGCAAGACAAATAGTCTTTATTCAAATCTATTCTTATTTCTTAAACCATTTTTTCATACTTTCCCTCTTAACCAAAACCAAATCACCACTTATAATTCCTGCTTGAGCATTTTATAATGCTCCTAGCAATGTGAACGGTGACATACAACCCGGGGCCATACAAATGTATCCCATAGGGAGACATTTGTATTCCATCATCTAGCAATCCCATCCTATTCTTAACATACCATCATTACCGTGCCTGTATACATATTCAAAGTGTACATGTTAAAAAAATTTCCCAAAAAAAATATTTTGAAGCAAAATGTAACGCTACCTCATTGCTGAACCTTAGCTTGAGGCATACCATCAATACTCAACAAAAAAATTAAATCATGGCTCTGCACTTCTTATCTATATATATATATATATATATATACATGTTCCTATTTTTCGACATGGTCACTGCCTCTGGACACAGAGGTTTGTCAGTACCTTTATATGTCTTGAAATATCTGCTGTTAATGTAATTTATCCATTATACGAGACAGATAAGCAGAAATAACTAATTAGTGGTGCATCAGTAAATATCCTAATGTGATAGTGAAAGATGTCACTATGTCAGCGTTGATGTGCCCGACTGATTCTAGTCTTGGATGCATCAGTCAAATCCTTAACTCTGTCTAAACCTATATATGCATCCACTAGTATCTTCGTATGTATTGGGGCGATAGTGAAAGATACATGTCACTATGTCAGAGTTGATGTGCCCGACTGATTCTAGTCTTGGATGCATCAGTCAAATGCTTAGCTCTGTCTAAACCTATATATACATGCAGTAGTACGTCAGGGTTAACAAAATATCTAACCTTAGGATGTAGAAGTAATATAGTCATGACCCTATAACTGTCATTACCATCATCTCTTAAGTAAGCAGTACCCATAATACCAATACTGCAACCAAGTTGTTTTTTTTTTCTCGTTATCTCTGCACAACCAGTGCAGTAAAAAGTGGGGACGTTCATCCTCAGTGCAATATTTGCCTATGTTCATGAGTAAGACTCCACTTGACTGAGTCTGGATCACTTCCCTTCTTCTTTTCTTTTTTTTCTCTCTTCTCTTTTTTTTTCTGGCCCTGAATACCTTTATGCCTGAAATAGGTAAATTATAATGATTAACATGCATTTAATGTACTATACATATTTTAACCAATGTCAGTCTTGATCATCAGGTATGCTGCATCTTGTACCTTGGGAAGAACACTGTTAAGTTTCCTAAAACTATATGTAGTTATTCTAGTTTGTCACTTTCATAAGATTATATGTATGTACTCTACTGTGTCACAATGATGAACTTCTATGTATTCACTCTACTTTGTCACATTCTTAAGATTATGTTTTTAATTCACTTTGTCACATTCTTAAGGCTATATATTTGATCTACTTTGTCACACTCTTAAGACTATGTGTAATCTAGTTTGTCAACTCGACTCTCTCTTGAAAGAAGTTAGTGAGTACTGTAAGTGTCTAAGCGTGCTCCAGTATATCAAGTTAAGCTAAACACAGTGTGATTTAACTAATTAACGTAACTTTAGGTACTATGTTGGTTAGAGTACCGAATTAAGCACTATAGCTGGGGAATGCTTTACGACGACTACACTAAGTTGGAGATTTGTTTTGCGAGTTCCAACAGTGTAATCTCTCTGCTGGAGAGGCGACTGTCATACTGTGACGAAGCTGATATGCATTGCGATGTTGAGTTTATAGTCGCTCTGCAGGAGGTGGGGGGCGAACGAATATTTATATTTTGTTGGAAACCTAGTGAAGGTTTATGTACTTGGCGATGATTTCTTTTAAATCTTGTTCGTAAATGTTCTTGCGGTAATCGTAGCAATTTCGCTCTTGGTGGTGAGTCTAGTGACGAAGGTTGGTAAGGGCGTTTGGTAGCTATGCGTATTTCGGTGGTGGTTGTATCATCCATACACTCTATGTCGCTGTCTTCTTGTTCTGTTACATCAAGTTCAGATTCCACCTATGCTGAAGGCGTATTAATGACATTCTTGTTGCTATTTGTGTGCTTTGCTGTAGGACTCTGGGTATGGTGAGTAATGTTACTTTTCGTCACTTGTAAAGACTGTTCGTCATCGCTATCCGAGCTAGAGTATGTAGGCTGGTGTCGACTGGAGGTTGACGGTTGTAGTCCATGACTACCATGTTCTTCTGTAAAGTTGCTACCGTGGTGGGCTATGTTTCTCGTTGCTGATTTCAAAGGTCTGTCATCTTCACTATCCCAAGTAGAATGTGTAGACTGGTGTTGACTGGAAGTTGACGGTTGTAGTCCCTGACTACCATGTTCTTCTGTAAAGTTGCTACCGTGGGGGGCTATGTTTCTCGTTGCTGACTTCAAAGGTCTGTCATCTTCACTATCCCAAGTAGAATGTGTAGACTGGTGTTGACTGGAAGTTGACGGTTGTAGTCCCTGACTACCATAGTATGTTTGACTTGTTATGGACGCATGAGGTTCTTCGTCCTGTGTCGACAGTGGCGTATTACTATCTCTCCCATGTCGACGATTGTCTCTGTATATTAATCTTTCTCTCAATTCTGCTGGTGGAATGTCATCTTCATCTTCTGAGTCTTCTCTGCAGCGAACTAAACGATGTACAGCGTCTTGGAGTGACCTGAAGTGTTACGTTGTTGTAGGCTAATGTTCTGCTCAACATCCATGTCGTTTTCTTCACGTGAAGTACTTAATGTCTCTGTGGAATCATAATAACTCAACGTGACTTTTCGTATTGGTCTGCTACTGCATAAGGCTGGCGGAGCTATAGGGCGATGATCATCTTTTTTCATCTGTGATGCGTGTGCTTCGCTGTACTGTTTCTTCTCGCTGATTGTAAAAGTCTATCATCTTCAATGTCCCATCTTGATCATATAAGCTAGGATTAACTTGTGGCTGATAGTTGTAATTGTCACTTTATTTTGTTCCATAATTGCTATCTTCCGCTGCAGCTTCATCAAGAAAAAATCTAAGTCTCCAGTATTTCTGCCGTTATCACCACGGCTTTTCCCAAAAGTTTTCCGCCGTACCACCGCGGCCTCAAATGTATGTCTTACATCTCCTCTACTGCAGTACCCTATTAGTCAGGTGTACTCAGTCCTCTCTTATGTGCGGTATAGACCAATTATACTTAGGATTCTCAAGACTAAGCTGCCGCCGCCATTTTGTTTATGTATAGTGCTATGATTCTACTCTCATAGCCTCCTGCTCCTCCTTACTCTCATTTACTTATAAACTCCATCAACTTCAACACACGAGCCTCTCTGGCTCTTGGATCGATAATCTCTTCGATCCATATCTCTTCTTCTATTATCATCTATATGTGTCAGCCTATCTCGGCTCTTAGATCGGAAATCCTCTCGATCTGTATCTGTTCTATCATCACTTCTATTTCTCCACTCCTTAAATTTTGTATCAATATATTCGCACAGTGCAGCTATATCTTCCCTATTCTCCGCTGCACCACTATTTCTTGCCTTATTCTTCTTGACTGTCTTCATACTCCTCTTGCATCACATCGATCAGAAGCTGTCTTCCTCTACGGCTTCACCAAAACGTCTCAGTATTAACTTCTTTATCATGGCCTCTCTTCTTTGAAGTGCCTCTAACGTTATCTGTTTATCTATATCTTGAGTCCCCTCTACTATTCTGACTTTATTAACGGTTTTCTTCCTCTCTACCTTATCTCTTGTGTCTCCTGAATTTCTCTTAGATCGATATTGCCGTCGATCTGTACTTCTACTCGCTTCGTGTCTCTTCACTTCTTCTTCTTTGTCGCTCTTCTTTACTATCTCTTCAAACTTCCTCTGTAAATCTGCGCAAAGTGTAGTTATGTCTTCTACTTCTGCTGAGTTCTTTCCGCGGCGAGTCAGGCATCTTACAGCATCTGGCAGTTGATTCGGAAATCGACAGTAAAAATCACTGATTATTTTTTCTCGTAACGCTTGAAGGGCTGGATTGATATAACGAATGGTTGGATCGATATATCCACCTTCTTGATTCTCTGGTAATTCAGATGATTCTTGTGTGGTAGAGATGGAAGTAGATAGCATTTTCAGGTCTTGAACAAAAGACTTGTCTAATGAGCTTTTATGATCTGTAACTGATTGAAGAAGGGAGGCTTTTCCATCTACTTCAACTGCCTCATTTAAGTTATCTGAATTGTCATTAGCAGATGTGCATGGTTTTACTTCCTGAATTGGCGGAGTTTTTCTTCCTTTTTTCTTCTTTTTCTTTTGTTTGTTTTTATTCTCCACCTGTGCTGGTGCTGTTACTTGCTTCAACTGTTCCTGATTCTTTTGTGGACCAAGGCTATCATCTCTTGAATATTCATTATCTAAGGGAACGTCGCTCAACTCTGAAACCGGTACATGACTTTGCAAATTCAGGTCAGTTCTTTCTGGATTTTTGCATGTGACAGCTTCTTGTTTCTCATCTTGCACTTGATCTTGAATGTTACTGTGTTCTACGTTATCGATAAAATTCTTGTTACTTTGACTTGACTGTCCTTTCTGAAGAAGTAATGTCTTTATGTCTTCTAGAACACCTATTCCTTTTGATACTAGACTGTTCAGCATCTCATCAGCAGTCTCTATCTCTGAAATATTAGCAATTGTTTGGACTTTTCTGCACCGTTTATCTTTCTTCATCTGTGCTTGACTCCATAGCATCGACAAGATTGTACTTGGTTTCATGATGTCACTGTCGCTCTTCATATCTCTTTCTTCGGATGTCAGCTTTTCTATCTTATCAACCATTTCAGCACTGTATAAATCAGGTAAGTCATCTGTTTGTACTGCGACATTTGTAACTTGTCTTTTCTGGACTGCTTGTGGACTTGTTGTCATTTCTGTTAATATCTTTGTATTTGTTCTTGTTGGTATTCTGTGATGTTTCTTCCCTGATTTGATTTGCCCAATGTGTGCTCTCCATCCATCTTCTGTTGTGAGGAGGCCAACTCGACCGTTGTTTGACGTTATGTTTTTAAACTCCCATAACTGTCTGGTTTTAATTTCATTGATAAAATTTCTTAATGTTATTCTCTGTGCTCTCTTGTTCAAAGTGTCCCAGTGTTTGTTATAACCATTCCGTCGTGAGTTGTTGTAGTTTTGTTGGTGTGGGCGAGAATGTTGTCGATGCTGTTGACATGTTTCATCCTGAAATGGTGTAGCCATGTCACTTTAAGAAGGGTTGGTCACGGCGCCAATTAAAGATATGTGTCACAATGATTCCCTTTATATGTCTTGGGACTGGTCACGATACCAATTAAAGATATGTCGCAGTGTTGGTTTATGAAGTGAGGACTGGTCACGACACCAATTAAAGATATGTCGCAGTGTTGGTTTATGAAGTGAGGACTGGTCACGACATCAATTAAAGATATGTGTCACCGCTGGACTGGGTGTTTTAAAGACTGGTCCAAGAAGGCACCAATTAAAGATATATATGTGACCGTGTTGGTGAACTCCTAGGACTGGTTGCGGCACCAATTAAAGATATGTCACAGTGCTATCTCTTCTTATTATAGTAAACTAGGTGACTGGGGCAGGCCTAGTTGTCTACCTTCTATTTGTCAATTTGCTCCATTGACCTATCTTCCAAGTAAGAGTATATCTTAATACTGGCCCTCACCGCCAGAGTTATTGATTCCTGGATGATATTTTCTAAAACTTCCAACCTAAACTCGTTCCATC
The DNA here is from genome assembly GCA_024509875.1 of Oreohelix idahoensis. Classification (NCBI taxonomy): domain Eukaryota; kingdom Metazoa; phylum Mollusca; class Gastropoda; order Stylommatophora; family Oreohelicidae; genus Oreohelix; species Oreohelix idahoensis. The sequence continues at coordinate 249,669 of JAMPIV010013883.1, forward strand.
CCTTCTTATGATGTTACTTAAGTGACAACTTCGTATAGCAGTTATTCCCTTATGTCTATTATCTTGTTTACTCAAGCACTCAACAACCTTTTAGAGAGTTAACCCAACTTGAGAAGTGTTCCATCAAAACAAGTGATTTATTTACATCAAAAATTCCATCATAACAGGAGGCATGTGGTACAAATTCCAGGTACAAACATTTCCTAACTGCCTCTTGTATGTCCCATTCCTTCTGGGCACACTCACATACCTATGTATATAGTTATAGCTCTCTGCCTGAGAACATATTCAGGTATGGTTTATACATATTTTCTTCCCTTAAGGCTTTTCTATTTATTCTGGCTTCTCCCAAGCCTTTCAGCAACTCTTTCCTAAGTTGTTTTCTTTCATCTACTAATCCTGTCAATTTTGACTCAATTTAATCAAATACCCTCATCTTAAAATTCATATATGCAAATCAATACATTGGGTACACCTGTTGCGGTATCCTCATACTTCTACCTGCTAGAGAGCGCATGTTTCATCCTGTAAACACAATCAGCCTTCAATTGCTTACTCATCTTACTTGTAGCAGCCGATGTTGCAAAGTTCATTATACAATAGCCCAGCACGGCTATTAAATCCCTGTTCTCCTGTAAAATCTTCTCAGCTCACTTAATTAGTCTCAGGTTATTCACCTCATAGTCAATTTTGTAGCTTCAGCTTCGTTTCTCATTATTCTGCGCTCACTTAGTTGTAAGCGTCGTTAACCTTGTAATACTTTATTTCAACTTCTGAAATCAATCTATTCAATGTCTATCAAAAGTTATGAGTCAAAGGACCTACTTACTTTGGTTGCACAGAATCCTCACAACACTCATATTTCTTACTATCACCTCTTATCTCTAAACCTATATTTTAAACACAGTTCTGTCTTTCATCTGAGAATAGATTCTACTACTCTAACTAGGTCTATAGGATTCTTCAGAAGTATTCATTCTGTTTCTCACAGAAATTGAACTTGAGCCTGGCAGAATACACATACCTGCCACTCTACGTTTTTAACCAGGACTGCTTCTCCGAAAAATGCGACCGCTCCTCAGCGCGTCTAAATGCCTTCTCTTCTATAAAATCATTACTAGGTCATCTGTCCTTGTTTACTGTAAATTCATTGGTTCCTCCTATTCTTCGCTTAGCTGAAATATGTTCACGCTTATCCGCTGTGTAAACAACTCAGTGAAGTGTCATCCGTTGTCCTGGTAAACTTCACTCAGACTTTTCACGTGCATATTTTTTTTCTCTCAACTCACTTCTTCATATAAGGGAGGTAATTAACCATTGTCTCCCTTTGCATAATTTGACTTAACCTTATATTGTCTTCTCTAAAGCTTGCTATACAATTCTTATATGTACATTTTCTAAACCATAATTACCAACTCACCAAATCTACTTAAGTGTAATTAAGCACTTTCCTCCCCTGACTTCAATAATTAGAGTCTTCTCCCTTTGATCAAAGCATGATTTCACTCATCTTATTTCCCTTTTAGCAAGACAAATAGTCTTTATTCAAATCTATTCTTATTTCTTAAACCATTTTTTCATACTTTCCCTCTTAACCAAAACCAAATCACCGCTTATAATTCCTGCTTGAGCATTTTATAATGCTCCTAGCAAAGTGAACGGTGACACTATGGCCGAGAGGGCAAAGCTTAAACAGATGCTCAGGGACGAAGCGAGACAAGAAGGTTTGGACGGAGACGAAGCAAAAGCTTTTGTCAGGGACGAACTTGAGAGATATGACGCGGAGAAGAAAGAAGAAGAATTAAGGTGGAAAGAAGAAGCAGCGGAGAGGAAAGAAGCGGAAGATCGGCTATTACAGCAGAAAAAGATTGAGGAGGAAATGGAAATTCGCAGGATGCAGCATGAGGAAAGAGAGAAGGAGAGACAGCAGGAGGAAAGAGAGAAGGAGAGACAGCATGAGAAGGAGAGGGAACAGAGACAGCACGAGTTGGCGCTTAAAACTCTAGAGTTCCAAAGTCGTGGTGCGGCCTCTACCTCCAGCAGTGGAGAGTCTTCTCCTCATTCTTCCTTAACTGATCAAACTAACCCTCAATCTCTTCAGCTCAACGCTATGTCCTTTGCTCTTGAATCTTTCCCTTGTCCTAATGAGAAGATTGACACAAGGCTAGAAAAATTTGAGAAAATTGCAACCCTGTACGGTTTAGAGAGGTCGCGTTGGTGTATGAAACTTTTCCAGGCCCTTAAAGGTTCTGCTTATGAGGTTTACTCTAAACTGGAAAGTGGCCAACAAGACAACTATGACTTGTTGAAGAAAGCTTTGCTTGAGCGCTTTAAAATGAATGCGCGAAAGTTTCTGCAACTGTTTCGCAACAGCAGGAAAGAGAGCTCTGAAACTTTTCACCAGTTCTCATCTCGTCTAAAGGGATATCTAACAAAGTGCCTTGAGCTTTCACAGCTCCCCTCTACCTATGAAGGTCTGGAGGAATTTGTTTTAACTGAACAAATAAAGAACACTTTGTCCGCGGATACCCGGAGAGTCCTAGCGGAGCAGGGCGCAGAAAAGCTTGAAGACATCTTAGAAAAGTCTGAGCGTTATCAAAATGCGCTGGCTGAACTGCCGGCCTCAAAACGTAAACCGACAGAAGAGCATTTTTGGAAAAATAATCTAGACCAAGCTTCTCATGCTTCTCATATTCCTCATGCTTCTAATCAGAATAACCATAGAGAAACTGGACCTCAAAACCCCCCTCCTGAAAAACCAAGTTCTACAAAAACAAGTACCCCAACCACAGTAAACAGTCTGATCAACCCGACCGCCCTACATGGTAGCTCAGCCAGAAAGGACAAGGTGGAAAAGGGAGAACCCCTGAGCACGGGACTAATGATCAGACCGAGCACACCGAGCCGAAACGCATCGGATGCTTGCTAACAGTCTCGCAAGGCGGAATTATTGACAGTGATTCCCAACCTGTTGGGGATACACCCTCAACGCGAGGTACTGTTATATTGAACGGTTCTCAAACTTCTTGTTTATTTGACACGGGGCTTTATTATGATTGCATCATTGCTAGAAACCTGGTTAAACCCGGTCAAGAGACAGGAGAGACAGTCAAACTTTGTGGAGTTTCTAAGAGTGATGCACCTACAGCGCTTCCCATCGCATTGGTGGAGATACACTCTGACTTTGTCAGAGGCGTGATCAAAGTGGCTGTTATGGATGACCCCATCTACCCAGTCATACTTGGCGGGAGATACGTGTGTATTGGGAAACCGGAAGAGCCGATTGTGGCAGCAGTAACTACAAAACGGCAAACCAAGAAGGAACGGGAGCCTGCGCCTAATTTGTTACCCATGGAACTTAAAGAAGCGCAACAAAAGGACCCTACTTTGGCACCCTGCTTTAGGAAACTGCCCAAGGCTAAGGAACCCAGACAGCACGGGGAAATTTTTTCTAAGGATGGCGTACTTTATCGCAGAACGGGCAAGCCTAACCAAGGTTACAACCAGCTCCTAGTACCGAAACAGTACAGAAGCCAAATCCTAGAAATGGGGCACTCTCTTCCCTTCAGCGGACATATGGGACAGAACGCCACAAACCAACGGATAACCACTCATTATTGGTGGCCAGGAGTAAATACTGATATTATCAGATATGTCAAATCCTGTGCCCAGTGCCAACGTGTGCCACCCAAGCAACGGGCACCCCCAGTCTCTTTGGGAGAAATGCCAATAGTGGGAACACCATTCGAACGGGTTGTGATCGACATTTTAGGACCCTTTGAAAGGACTAAAAGAAGGAACAGGTTTATCCTGACCTTAGTCGATACGTGCACTTTATGGGCAGAAGTTATACCGCTAACATGCGCAAATGCCAAGCATGTCGCAGAAGCCCTCGTGCAAATTTTCACTCGGTTGGGATTCCCTCAGCAAGTGCTGACGGATAACGGAGCTCCATACCGAAACCTGTTGATGGATGAGATCGTGAAGATCTTGAGGACCAAACACATCTACACAAAGCCTTATACTCCGGCCGGAAAAGTGCTCGCGGAACGTGTTAACGGAAACCTCAACATGATGTTAAGTAAACTGGCACAAGTTAAACCTGAAGATTGGGATTGTTGCATTCCGGCAGCTTTATTTGGCTACAGAGAATCTCCTCATACTTCCACAGGATTTCCGCCAGCTACGCTTTTATTCGGCAGACCCATTAAGGGCCCGCTTGAAGCCTTACTTTGGTCGCTGACAGACCAGAAGGCAGATGAGACAGTTGTCTCAGCCAGTAAATACGTATCGGATTTAAAGGATAGGTTGAAACTAGGATTGACCTAGCAACGACAAACTTTAAGCGAGCACGCACAAAGCACGCTAACCGATACAGGAAAGTCGCGAAAGAGAGAGAACTGGAAGCAGGAGAGAAAGTTTTGGTGTTACTCCCTACCGGAAACAACCAACTGAAGATCGGATGGCAAGGGCCGTTTACCGTCCTGAAAAAGATTTCTAAGGCTAACTACCAGATCTCTATTGAAGAAAAGGAAAATGTTTTCCATTTAAATCTCTTAAAGAGATACTTGGAAAGACCAGTGCCGACCTCCGACCATCTCCTGACGATCGCCAAAACTGACGAAGATGACGATAGTGGCAGGGAAACTCCACTGCAATCACATGAAATCTTTGAAAAATGTCAGAAGCGGCGACGCTCTTTAAAGCGCGCATGGGAGACATTCCACAGAAAGGAAACTTTGGGAGTAGACTTGAGTAGGAATTGGTGAGAGATGGAGGGGGGAGATGAGATGGAGGAAGACAGACACCCTGAAGCTACGGATATAGGAAATTTTATTCCATAACGTAGACATGGAGTGCTTCCATATCTTAAAGGGGGGACGTTCTGTCACATAGGTTTTATGATCATTACTTACTTACTTACTTAGTCGTTCCCCTTCTACCGTGAGGTGTAGAGGTTTGGAAGAGAGAGCGCCAGACCATTCCATCGGCTGTCCCCTTCCTGGCCCGGCTCCACCCCAGCCCCCGGTCTCAGCCTGTTCTTGTCCTACTGAACACATTTCTGACTTTCTCGATAGCATTTTCCAGCCTATCGTTGAGAATCTTCCCTCCTTCATCAAAGACACCAATCACGCTCTTACAACTTTCTCCTCTATCCGACTCCCAGCAGACCGCTCCTACCGTCTTTTCTTGCTGGACGTCTGCTCTCTGTATACCTCTATTCCCCACTCTGATGGTCTCCGAGCTCTTCAGTTTTTTCTGGACCAACGCACTTGCCCTTCTATATCCACTGTCACTCTTCTCCGTCTTGCTGAACTGGTCCTTCAACTGAATTCCTTTGAATTCAATGGTCAGTTTTTTGACCAAATTAGCGGTGTTGCCATGGGAACGAAGATGGGTCCCAGCTATGCCTGTCTATTCATGGGCCACTTGGAGCATCAGATATGGCAACAATACTCCGGTCCTTTCCCTGGGTTTTACCGCAGATATATCGATGATGGCATAGGTCTCACAGATATGTCTGAGACTGATTTACACCGCTTCATCGACTTTGTGAACCACTTTCACCCCACCATCAAGTTCACCTCCTCGTCTCCACAGTATCTGTCAACTTCCTTGACATTACTATTTCTATCACGCCCTCCGGCCTTAATACCTCAGTATACTACAAGCCGACAGATGCCCACAGCTACCTCCTGTATACCTCTTCTCATCCTCGGGCCTGTCGTGACTCCCTTCCTTTTTCACAACTTCTCCGCCTCCGCCGTTTATGCCAAGACGACGATGACTTCCACTTACGAGCAAATGAGATGTTGGATTTTTTCCGTAACAGACTTTATCCAGAACATGTTCTCACCTCTGCTCTCCAACGTGTGCTCCCCATCTCTCGTCTGGAGGCCCTCAAACCTCACCATAAATCCACTTCGGATAGAGTCAAATTAATCTTGACCCATCACCCTCACAGTACTACTGTCAAACAGATCCTTTTCCGCCACCTCCCTATCCTCCAAGCAGAGCCTCTGACCCAAAAAGTATTCAGTGAAGCACCTTTGGTGGCATATAGACGTGACAAGAACTTGAAGGATCTTCTTGTTCACAGCCGTCTCCCAAAGGAGAATGCCACTCACTTTGGCACACTACCCTGTGGTCGGACACGATGCAACACGTGCAAGTATGTCATCTCAACCCAGAAGGTGTCCTTTCCTAAGGCTACGTACACCATCACTAGTAGCTTCACGTGTGAATCGCGCAATGTCATTTATACGATCATATGTAAACGTTGCTGCAAAACCTATATTGGCCAAACAGGCAAACGACTTGGGGACAGATTCAGCCAGCACTTAAATGACATCGCTCAGCAAAAGTCAACACCAGTTGCTATACACTTCAATGGTCCTGACCACCATGGTCCCATCGACATCCAGGTCACAGCGATCCGATCCTGCTCCTCTGACACTGCCAGCCGAGAACAGCTTGAGAACCGTCTTATCCACCGCATGGGGTGTCTAAAACCAGCCGGTCTCAACACTTTTCACACCTTTGTCTGAGGTCACCCTCTCCTCTCTTGCTCTATTTTACTCTTTCCACTCTTATCCTATTCTTCTATTTGTATGCCATATACATTTTTTTATTTCATATTTATTTATCTCCCACTCATTCTGTCCCCTTCTATTTCCAGTCCCCACTTTTATCACGTTGGGTAGTTTATTTTCCGGTTTCGTTTTTTAGTTTCTTAGTATGCATTGTGTACATCCGGCGGCGGAAGTCGCTTTCTGTTCAGCCACGCGCTTATCAACAGGACAGCGATTTTGATAGAATTTCGGTTCTTGCCTTCAGGGAAGTACCCAGTTTTTATTTTATTTAGTTTTTATGTGTCCTATCTAGCCTTCACTTTCTTTCCTTTCCTGACGAAGGCCTTGTAGCCGTAACGTAGACTATTTTCTTTGTCTTTTGTCCTCGTAAGACGAATCACCTTTTTTCGATTTTTTTTCAAACCCATCCTACCTTTTTCCTGTGTTTTTTCGCATTCGTTCGTTTTCGACTATATACATTACTATTTTCCCATTCTAACGTTTACCTGTTTCTTTTCTCAAAACTGAGAACGCAGTTATGACGTAACGTGTCAGTCTCGGCAGAGACGGGAGAGCGTTAAAATGCATTTATAATTGCATTAGATGTCAGGACACGAAACTGTGACTTTCGCTTATCTCAGACATACGAGCAGACTATGTCTGCACTTTCAGCTGACAGCGCAGCTTCTTCGGCTGAGCGCTCAGGAAAAGCGCGATACTGACACCTCTACGGTGCAGTTCGAGACATTTGTCTGGATATTTCACCTGACACGACACTCATTGTGGGCCATGGTCAGCGTGAGGTGCGAAAACTGCCCCTGCATTGCAGACAAGTTGTCTACATTTGCATCTGACACTTAGCGCTACGGCCGTTCTTAGACGGAGGTGTCAGAGACGCAGAGTGTCAGTTTTCGACAGCCTCTTGGTGTTAAACGTAAAGTGTTATAGACGGAAAGGGGGATTATTTCGGTTTGGCGAAATAAAAGTTTACCTCTTTGTCTGGTAATAGATATAACCAGAGTTTGAAACTAGATTTTCATTCTCGCTCCTAAATTCGCAGTAGACAGGACGTTTCGTGCTAAGAGAATAAGCTGTATAGCGAAGTCTTAGTTTTTTCTTGGCAAAAATTTTGCCGAACTTCTAGACTACCAATAAATATAAGCATATAATTCCAAAGTTGTGCGATCGCCTGTAAATTCTGTTTGGAGGTAAAATATTATACATATTATCTAGTATTTCGTGAAGTGTTTAAAGTGTTAAATCGCTTATTTTATTTCACTAGTTAGATTTGGTGCAAAGCGCTTAATACATAAGTCTGTATTATTTTCTAGTGACGTGTTTCAGTGGAAAGCAGAATAAATTATAATTTCTAGCTTAAACAACAATGTAGCTATAATGAATTTAATTTTACTGCTAAATAATCAGACGAGAGTAATTTTTCTAAAACTAACTTATAAATGCTAGATGCCTCATGAGTGTTGACGGAATCCGTAGGTATTCCGAATTCATGATGATTGATTGTTATATATATAACTTATTTAACGGGAAGTTTTAAACTATAAGACAAGCTATACGCTTACAGTTTAAAAATGTAAGTTATATTGAGTACATAATATGTAAAATATTTCATATGTGGTTTTCTTTATTCAGTGAATACTGTGGTACCCAAACTTTGCCAGCGTTCTAGTACGTGAACATTACCTGTGAAGAACTTAAGCACTTTCATTACATAAACTGTAACAGTTAAATGAAGTAAAAGGCCTATCGCGCCAGAATTAATTCTTCCAGAATAACACTTAAGTACAGATCAGCCGCTGTGGCAAGCAAAATATCAGTAACATCCGACAGAGTTTAGACTAGTAGTGTGGTGACCAAATATAGTCATATACTGAGGTAAGGCACCCGACCTGACATTCCTCATTTTTTTTAGAAACCTACGCTAGTGACACTGTGCTCTGCTAACTTTCGTGCCTGGACAAATTTTATGTGACTTAAACAGACATCCGAAAAATAAGAACACCCAAGGAATCGTTCCCTGAGACAGAGAATTCAGTACGTCTTGTTGGAACTGGGGATTTCTTGGTCTAGGCTGCATTTACGGGTCTGTGTGAAGGTCCTAAAACAAATTATGTTCCCAGAGGCAGCGATCAAAGCTGTAAGTATAAATGTGCGCACGTGGCCACGGCTGAATGAATAGAGTGAACGCAGGTCTGAGTGTTATTTTACCGTTGTATTTTTGGCACCTATTTGCTGTCATAACTTTCTTCATGCAAGTTTGTTTTTGCTAACAATATTTTCCCTAAACTAGATTATAGTATCAGGTCTGTTCATACTTTAAACGGGGGAAACTCTTAGACTCAATCATATGAATCTGGGACTCTTTGTGTTATCATCTTTCTCCTAACGGGACTGTGGGCTATCCATCGAGGGAAGATCATAACTGTGGGTCTACCAGTTCTTGTAGCATTCCTTGATTTGTTTATGACTTTGTGTATATGCCTTTTTTAAAATGTAATTTTACATGTTGTGACGTAAGTTTACAATGATAAATAAACTTAACAAAAAATTAATCAGCATGTTGGTCAGCTCGTTCTAAATATCTATATAATCATTTGTTATAGTTTACCACGCCTGTGTGTCTACCTGTCGTCACTTGAATGTGCGTGCACGTGAGTGGATATATATATATATATTTAATGTATATGTGTTAGACTGTCTGACTACTCTAGATCTGTCGTAGAAGATAGGTGAGAGAGAGAGAAGATTTCCCTCTCTCAGAGACAGCCCCTATCACTATTCTACCACCTCACTCGTGGAAATCTATTTTGTATTTCTATCTCACACTGTGACTATCACTCATTCCAACCTATTCAGAAGGGACCAACCCAAGTCTTAATTCTCCTATCAAAAATCTACGACAATGCCTCCTTTTCGGTCTATAATAGCTCCGAGATATTTAAAGTGGTCGACCTGCTCCAGGACCTGTTCTCCCAGCTTAATTTGATGTCTTCTTTCTTCTCGTGATATCACCATGGATTTTGTTTTAGAGCTACTTATGACCATCCCTCTCTTCTCCAGCTCTTCCTTCCAGACTTGCAGGTTGGATTGGAGATGTGCCTCTGATTTAGCAATCAGGGCAACATCATCAGCAAATGCCAGCTCTGAAATACATACCTGTCTCATCTTCCAGTACCCCACTGAATACTTTCTTGTTCTCTCCTTACATGACTTGATAACATCGTCCATGAGGAGTATGAAAAGATAAGGTGACAGGATATCACCTTGTCTTACGCCAGTGGTGGTCCTGAACTCTTCTGACTTATGGTTTGCTGTCCTCACATAATTTCTGACATTTCTATCACGAAAATGAAATATAACTAAAGTGATTAAGAATGCGTACAGTTTGTATTTTGGCTGCAGAATATGAGATCAAGATAAAAGCTGGGCGCCACACATATACTGCAATACATGTGCAGCACATCTTAAACTGTGGTTGACTGGCAAAAGGCAAGCTATGCCTTTTGCAGTCCTAATGATTTGGATTATGCTGCAAGATCTGGCAAAGCGGAATTTGGCCCAAGGAATGGAAACGATCAATTTACATACCCTTGCCAAAAAAGGGCAACCTGAAACTGTGCACAAACTACAGAACTATAGCTCTTATAAGCCATGCCAGCAAAATACTTTTACAAATCATAATGAAAAGGATGCAACAAAAGCTAGAAACAGAAATAAATGAAGTACAGGCGGGTTTTCGACCAGGTAGAGGCACTAGAGATCATATATTCAACATGAGGATCATCATAGAAAAGTGTAGAGAATTCAACGTTGACCTACATACTTGTTTCATTGATTACACCAAAGCTTTCGATTGTGTACAACATCAGCAGTTATGGGCTATTATGAAAAATATGGGATTTCCAAACCACCTTATACAACTCATCGCACTGCTGTACCAAGAACAACAGGCAGCCGTAAGAATAGAGGGGGAAACATCAGAATGGTTTGAAGTACAGAAAGGAGTAAGACAAGGCTGTACCCTTTCCCCTTACCTGTTTAACATTTATGCCGAGAATATCATGAGAAACGTAAGAGATGACCAAGAACACACAGAGTTTGACTCATTTAACATCGGCGGGTACCAGATCCCGGAAATCAGATATGCTGACGACACAGTCCTCCTATCGACCAACCCAAAAGGACTTGAACAATTACTTCTGTCCACCAAAAAACACAGCGAGGCCCAGAATCTATACCTAAACACCAAGAAGACCAAAGTATTGACAACAGACAAAGTAAAGACCAAACCAGAAATTGAAATTGATAACGAAGAACTGGAAAGTGTCAATGAATTCGAATACTTAGGATCAATCATTAACAGCTCTGGCGACTGTGCAGTAGAAATTAAAAGAAGACTTGCAATTGCTTCACATAAGCTAATACAGATGAAAAACCTATGGCAAGGCACAAGCAAAGAAACAAAGTTACAACTGATCAGAGCATGTATATTCCCAGTAGCAACATACGGCTGCGAGACTTGGACACTCAATAAAACAGTTGCAAAAAAGATTACATCATTCGAAATGAAATGCTACAGAAGGATGTTGAGAATACCCTGGACAGAAAAAAAGACCAACAGAGAAGTACTGCACTCACTAAACGTACAGGAACATTGGCTCCTAAATACCATCGCAATAAGGAAGCTGAAATTTTTCGGTCATATAAAAAGACATAATAGTCTGGAAAAAACAGTGATGGAAGGCATGGTCCCTGGAAAAAGGGGAAGGGGTCGACCTAGACGACGGTGGACCCAGGACATCACAGAGAGTCTGAACTTGTCTTTGGCTGATGCAGGTCGACTTGCCCAGAATCGTGGTGCGTTCAGAGCAGCTGTAATGGAGACAACGTTCTGGAAAGAATACGTCACATGATGATGATGAATGATTTGGAGAGAGCCCACTGATCATCTCAACAACTGTTACTTTTGCATGGTCCCTCCAATTGGGAAAGGCATATCAAAGAAAAAATGGACTCTGGAATATCCAAACATCCCCTCTGCAATACGTCCGGTATCACATGGCGATGACCTACCAGTTCCCAAAGTGCCAGAATCATTTTCAGTTGCTTCCACTGATGAAGAAGAGGACATTGGTGGTCCTGAACCATCAACCTCAAGCGACCCAGATTTTGAGCAAACTACATCCACTAAACCACACTTAATAACCCAAGGTGAACTGAATGATCTTGTAAGAGATCTGAATTTACCGAAGAACAAGGCGGAGCTTTTGGGTTCCAGATTGCAACAGTGGAATCTCCTGGCAGAAGATGTTACAATTTCTGTGTATAGGAACCGCCAGAAGCCGCTTATTACATTCTTGTTTAAAGAGGGTGACCTTTCTGCGTGCCACATCATTTCTGGTTTAATGGCAGCCCTCAAAATCAATTACATACCGGAAGAGTGGAGGCTTTTCATTGATTTATCCAAGAAGAGTTTTAAAGATGTTTTGTTGAATAATGGTAATGTGTTACCGTCAATTCCAGTTGGTCACGCAGTTCATTTGAAAGAATCTTATGAAAACATTAAGCAGCTTTTGAAGTGTATCATCATCGTTGGTCACTTTGCGGTGACTTAAAAGTGGTCGCTCTTTTGCTTGGACTACAGGGTGGATACACCAAGTACTGTTGCTTTCTCTGTGAGTGGGATAGCCGTGCACGAAGTGACCATTACATCAGAAGACATTGGCCAATCAGGCAGTCATTGCAGCCTGGCAGTAAGAACGCTGAGAACCCAGCACTTGTCGACACCAGCAAGATTTTGTTGCCACCCTTGCACATTAAGCTGGGTCTCATGAAAAACTTTGTCAAGGCAATGGAGAAAACAGATGAGGCTTTCAAATACCTCATCAGAAAATTTCCAAGACTGAGTGAAGCTAAAATAAGAGAGGGAGTATTTGTTGGTCCGCAAATTCGAAAACTTCTTCATGATGACGAGTTTCTTTGCGTGTTGCATGGAAAGGAAAAAGCAGCATGGCTAGCATTTAAGTCAGTGGTGGACAATTTTCTTGGAAACAACAGATCTGATAATTACAATGAAATTGTAGAAATTCTCCTTCTGAAGTATAAGAGTCTTGGCTGCAACATGTCTTTGAAAATTCATTTTCTGGATTCTCATCTGGATTTCTTTACGTCAGACTGTGGAGCGGTCAGTGATGAGCGTGGTGAACGATTTCACCAGCACATTGCTGCTATGGAGACAAGGTATCAAGGCAATTGGAGCCCTTCAGTGCTTGCTGATTACTATTGGACTGTGACAAGAGACACCTCATCGATTGACTACAAGAAGCCAGCAAAGAGAGCTCGAACAGCGACTGAATAATGACGGAATGGGTTCAAATGTGCCTTTTTAAAACATGATATGTGAACTTTAAATAATGTTTTTATTTTTTCTATCATTTTATGTTGAAACATCTATTAATTGAGTATGTAACCACAATTTTTATAATGCTAAAGTAGAAAGACTAGCTGTTCACCCCAGAGAATTAAACAAGCATACATTATTTGTATTACTGTAATGTAAATTCATCATTTAAAAAAAACCGGAGCCAATTGGTGAATTCATTCTTCTTCGTCTTCTTCTTTGATCCACTGTCACTGAGCGTCAGCTCTTGGTGAGTGAATTTCATTATGATATTTGAAATCAGCATGTCAAAATCAATAAGAAATGGTATGTTTAATTTCTGGTACAAATAACTTGAAAATTTGTTGACTAGTGTTACCTAACGACCTTTGTTGTGTTTATTTGAGAAATTCCTCATTGGTTTATTTAGCTGTTCAATGTGCCCTTCTTCAGAAATATATCTCTGCTGCTTTTAATTTTATATCATCTTTTTGTTTGTTTCCATGTCTCACATACATACAGAAATATATGGTGTATATAACAGTGTAATACTCTATTCATCACTACTAATAATAGTTGTGTTATTGATAAGAATGCTGTCAATGCTGTAGAAAGCTGATTTTCGCCTTTGCAATGTTAGCTTATCACAAGAGCGCCTGCTTCTCGAGTTAAATATACCGGGTTCAAAACCTGGTAGCGTTATGCTCCAGTCCACCAAGCTGTAAATGGATACCCGATTGTGCTTTGTGTGGTATGGATGACAAAGGCAGCGAGGAAGGTAACCAGTCATCCCACCTAGTATACTAAACTCTTTAACCCTCCACTGCCCTACGGCAGCATCTTCTACCATTAACTTCTGTTAAATGTTGCTAGTCGATTTTCCAATCTTATCCTTGATAGGACCATTTGATTGATTTTTATCACCCTGTTATCTTTTTTTATACTGTTGTAGATCATTCCCATCTCCTTGTTGGCTCCCAATGAAGCATAGAGCTACCACTGCAGCCGGCCATTTTAGCAGGACGCCTGGACCAGCGTTGGCAAGTGCTCTATTGCAACAGTAGTCTCCATACAATTGTATTTTTCCATAATGATATTGCCATTCCTCATACAAAAGCTCATATTAGTTTTCTCATGCGACAAGTCTGAACGAACGAAGGAACGAACTTTATTTTCAAAGGGTTGAGAATTGAGAACAATAAGCATATTCCTCTTTTGACTCATCAGAGATTCCTGGGAATTACGTAGAGTTGTACAGGTCTCTCATATTTCCTTTAGCTCCAGCTTCCTCTGCCTGTCTCGCCAGCTCATACGTATGTATATGTCCTCTTGTCTGTTATGGTGCTTCTTCATTCATATTTTGTTTACTTCTATGTAACGTTCACGAGAGCGTCCGACTAGCTACGTTGCTAGAGCGTTTGCCTCTCTGTGGCACATCTACCAGGTTTCGGAGTTCGAAACCTGCCAGCGTCAACCTTCAGTCTACCTAGCTGTAAATGGGTACCTGGCTCTACTCTTGAGTTAGGAAAGGCAAAAGGCAGCGAGAAACCTTTGTCGCAGGTTGTCGCCCCTGCTCTGCAGTGATGGTCCAACAATGGCCAAAATTTAGAGTATAAACTGAGGGACTTTAAAAGCATCTATCTAAGATCAAGATTACTCTTTGCAGAGTTATAAATAGAAGGATGGTGCTTCTTTTTTTAGTGAGTCTTCATAGGATATTTCAGAAATCAAGCACAACGCTGAATTTATCAAGGCTACTGTGGACTTTGCATCTGCCCGCCCCTTCTATGAAGATAAAGATATATTAGCTCGTTTCTGGGCCCCCAGCTGAATTATTCAGTAAAATATACTGTTCAAAAAAAAAAAAAAAAAAGAAACGCATAGTTATCCGAGGGCGCGTTTTTATGAGTTTGTAAGTAAAATTTGGAGCTAGGGTATATAAAAACCAGCCTCAAATGTTCTTTACAGTGTCAAATACACGTGTTGACCTGAATAGCGTTCGTTTTTGTAATCGTTACAACGCAGTGGTCAATAGTGTTTATGATGCAATTTTTGACCACAGCTCATGTTATGCGCACGTGAAAGCAACAAAATTTGGGGTGAACACTATTCACTGACTACGCAATTGAAACCCTATAAAAGGTTAACGCTACACAAAAAAAATTCAGTTCATTTTCAAGCAGACATTTATGGCGTCTCTATCGATAAATTTAAGGAACTATGCAGGCGAAAGTCAACGTCAAGTTGCCAGGCATCTAAACGTGCATCAGAGTACCATCAGTCGACTTTGGCACCGGTTCCAAGCCACTGGCTCAGTTGAAGACCGGCATCGCAATGGACGACACAGAGTGACAACAGCAGCGGAGGATCGCTTTATTCGGCGTCGTCACCTCAGAGACAGGTTTACAACAACTTCCTCAACTGCCCACTCATTGCCTGCAGGACGTCATGTGTCTGATCAAACTGTCCGGAATAGACTGCATGACGCTGGACTTTGGGCACAACGACCTCACCGAGGACCTGTCCTTACGCACCGCCATCGCCAAAATCGACTTCTTTGGTCCAACCAGCATCGTCCCTGGGCAGCTGACCATCAATGGAGACGTGTCTGGTTTAGTGACGAATCTTTCTTTTTGTTGCAGCGTCATGATAGACGGCGTAGAGTCTACCGTAAGCGAAATGAACGTTTTGCCCAATTGCGTTGATGAAGCTCCGCCGCACGGTGGTGGAGGTGCAATGGTGTGGGGAATGATCAGTTACAACGGAAGGAGTCAATTGGTGCACATTGACGGAGGCTTGAATGCGCAACGATACGTCAATGAAATTCTTCGACCCAATGTCCTTCCACATTTGGCTGCCCAAAGGTCTGTGTTTCAACAGGACAACGCCAGACCCCATTGTGCACGGTTGACCACGCAGTTCCTGACTGCCAACAACATTCTCACCCTTCTCTGGCCATCCCTGTCTCCAGTCATGAGTCCGATTGAGCATAGACGCATTTGTCGCCGAGACGTTGCTCCAGCCAATCGTCGTGATCTGTTCCAGGCACTCCAGGAAGAGTGGGCAGCCATCCCACAGGCCCACATCAGACGTCTGATCGCATCCATGCCCAGGAGATGCCAGTCGCTGATCGATGCAAGAGGAGGCCACACACCACACTAACGGGAAAGCCCGTACGCCAAAAAACTCTCGTGACCCAGATGCAAAACAACTGTCAATTGATTGGTTGACCCCTATGGTATTCTTGTGTGCAATTTGAACTCATTAAATTAAAAAAGTTATTGAATGTCAAAATTATGGCTATGTGTGTGCCTTCAGTAGCTATGCGTTTCTTCTTTTGAACAGTATATTACTTAAGTAGCTCTGTTGTTTTTATTCAAGATAACTGATTCATACGTGTGTTCTTCTCTCTGTAATGATTAAATCAACTATTAATTTGTAACTAGATATAACACATTTAATAATCCATTATTGTTTAACACAGGTAAATAAATCAATGAATTTTGAAAGTGAATTAGGGATTTTCCCTCAGAAATTTAAGTGCGAGTGTTTTTTGGAATGTTAGAGGAGAGTATCTTTTGCTATGGACGGGTTAAAATCACTTAACTCGCCAGGTATTGGACCGGTTGGCTGACTGCTCCGTCAATTGTAGACTTCTGTGGTTAGGGCATGTCCCAGGCGTAGTTGCAGGGATAACCGCTTCTAATGTCAAGGTATTGATCTTCACAATCTGTCAAAGGCAAGCATCTAACGTAGATCACAAACCCTTGATCCACTGACTAGTATCAAACTGGTATCTCCAAATGGTATCACGAACTGGTATCACCAACTTGTACTACAAACTTAGAAGGAAACAAATGTCTCTGCTAAGTATTGGGTTTCTGACACTTAGTCAGGCGCCTTCCCACTGTCACTGCCACCACTCTTCTTTTCTCAGTAATTTTACCCTCACTGAGCATAAATCATAAACTCAGTGGATTGAATGAACAATCATCGTTACTTTCAGTTAATTTGATGAAAAAATGTGACTGGACAGCGGAAACGACTTTTACCGGTTTTCACATGTTAAATATACATATAACTTAGTAAAAGGTAAATATAATAAAAATATTCAACCTCATGCCATTATCATTCGCTTCCGCTTGGATCCTTGGGCTACCTCTGCTTTTGGTTCCTTGTGAGAGAAATGGCATGACGCAGTCATCAGCGCTTGCTGTGGTAACTCATGGCTCTATGATTTTCATATGTTGAGGCTGCCAGCCTCGTACGAACTTGTACAACCACCAGCGGGATCAACATGTCAAATGTCAAATATAAAATGGCAAAATGTAGGTTACACCTCACCTCGTATTGGGTTATTTATAGACGTCTGGCACAGGAAGAATTGCGAATAATGTCGGGCCACAGATTTTCGGTCCGTCTTATAGGTAGTCGCGTATTACTTTAATGATAATTCCACATTTTAATTCCAACATGTGACACACATCATGCAGTGTTTTCTCTTATTTTTATAGTTTTATGTTTCCACTTAATTCTCACTTCTCTTTTTTGTTTGCCTGTCCCTGACGAAGGCCTTGTGGCCGCAACGTAGGTTTTTTTCTTGCCCTTTCTCCTAGTAAGACGTAATACATTTTTTTTTTTATTCTACCATTTCACCCGCGTCTTACTACAGTCCTCCTCAAATACTTTTATTCTATTTATAGGTTCCGAGGACTTTGTGGTTTGCAGTATTATAAAGTCGAGGTTGGATATGGATAAGGGAGAGAGATACTGAAGAAAATTAATGATCGCCTGTTAGAGAATGACACTGTAATCGATGAATCATCGCAGCTGAGATTGCTGGAGTCTGGCATTAGGCGTGGGACTGGCAGGAATGAACATATGAGAGCATGCATCCGGCCTATGTACAATCAGAGCGCAACAGGATCTGTTAGCATTCATACCCTTCGACATTTGCTGAGGGAGACTGAGCACCTATGGGTTTGCCCGGAGTGCAATGACGTCGATTCTGAACAACAATAACAATAAGTCTAGGTTTCTTGCTGATTAATTTTAGTAGATCCTCAATACTTGGACGAATCCTCATTATTGAAATCCTATATTTCGCCGGTCCTGGCTAGTCTGGTGTCTTCTTGACTCAATGGAGCACAGTGCTGGAGTTTGAAAATGTGCTACATTATATGTGTCTTTCGCCAACGCTCTGTAAGCTTTCTACGCGGTGAGAGTCGCCAATCAAACGTCGTCTAGTTAATATACTTTGGCTACACCAAGAAAATTTCAACGCTTGACTTACGTATATATCTTCCTCCATTCCCCCCCTCCCCCCTGAAATTTCGCGTGACACAGGTAACTTCAAACGACCCCCATATAAGATATTAATACTTCCACTTTTAGATGACTCATGTACGTACTTCATAACAAACCATTCAGTTTAATTTGTTATTGTGAATGTTGACAAACACGAGTGACCGTCCCCTGGAAGGTTATTTAACTTTCCTGCCGGCAAGTCGTGTTTATTTTCCAATTGACAATACACGAAGTAGGAGCGCGTAGATCGGTGTGAGCGAGATACGCTCCTGGGTTTGTTTATTTTAACAAGGGAAGGCAGTGTTTGTCTTTCTGCTCCCAGGTGGGTTGTTTACGTTCTCTCTACCCAGGATAGATTATGCGAAATAACAACATTAAACCTGAGTCGTGCCCTCAAATTAGAGAAAATACGAGTTTAGCAACAAATAAAATAAGTTACAATATGGAGAAGAAAACAGGTAGAACACAATAACATGGATAGCACGGCCATTTAGTGACAACCTTACAAACATGGATCTGGTAAAGTAAAGTCTCTAACACTTTACTTACCTACGGGAAGTACCATGTTTTTAGATTTATTTTTAATTAGATTCTCATTTGTCCTATTTAGCCGTCACTTTCTTTCCCTCCCTGACGAAGGCCTTGTGGCCGCAACGTTGGCAATTTTCTTTGTTTATTGTTCTCGTAAGACGAATCACCTTAATTCGATTTTTTTTATACACATCCGTTATATTTATTTTAAACATGCAATTGTGTCTCTGGTGATTCCTTGTTCAGAGTTTCTCTGAAGTGCTCTGCCCATCTTGTTTCCTGTCCCTCTGCTGTCGTGATGAGATTTCCTTGCTTATCTCTTACTAATGTAATATTGTTTGCACCTCGTTTTCCGCTGATGAATTTAGTTATTTTGTATACTGTGCTTTGTTCATTTCTCAGTGCTGCCCCTTCTGCCTGTCTTGCAAGATCGTCTAGGAAATTCCTTTTGTTGGCTCGGGTTTGGCGTTTAACTTCCTTGTCCAGCTGACTGTACTGTTCGCCATATAGTTGCTTTAACCTGGGGGACTTCGTTTCTGTTTTCTTTCTTTTCATTTCCTTTCTCAGTGTTATGGTGTTTAATGTTTCTGGTGTTATCCAGTCTTGCTTCTTCCTTTCCTGGAATTCCAAGCATGATTTGCTGCTTTCCTTATATATTGTTGAAATGTGGAATCAATTTGTTGTTGCCCTACAAGACGTCACTAGGCGTGATGGCCACTGACTGCTTTGACGGTCGGCGGCTAAGGATCAAAGAAGAAGAAGAAGTTATATTTATTTATCAAAACGTCTTCGTGTCCTCTTATAGCGAAATCTGTGAGATAAACGCTTATTTCAGTAAAATTTTAGTCCTATGCTAATAAATACACCCGTCCTCAGGTGTCTGACTATTTGCATCTTCGACGCCAGTAGAGCGCTGCCTTTGGTGCAGTGGGAATGCTTAAAAAATGACCCGCCGTAAAAATCTAACACGCTTTTAGTTTCGGTTTCGAAACGTACAATAAACATTTTAACATCTCGCCGATCTGCTGCACGAAACGGGGAAAAACTTATAATTAACGAATTGCCAGAACTGTGTGACCGAACTGGCGTTTGAATTAACGTAATATATTAACTTTAACACTAAAATGTGTAATAATTCGGACATTTCCCAGTAGTAAGAACGAGACGATTGTAATAATTAACGCGAACACTACCAAAGTTTTGAAAAACTCCTCTTCGTTCTGCACGCGGTCTCTTTAATATATACACGCTGTGGGCAAAGCCAGCAGAGACAAACACATAGACAGTTTTCCATTTCCTCCTAGCGGTAAAATTCTGACGTCACTCAAACTAGTTGTTTATTTGAATAATGAGAAAAATGATAGAGACAGGGGGGGGGGCGGGGGGGGGGGAAGATGGCTGACTTGTGTAAAAGTTATATTTGACGATTGACAGTGACAAAACTGGAAAATATAAACCATAAGGAAACTGACCATAAAAATCATAGTTGGAAAAAAAAAAAAAAAACACACACACACACACACACCCACATAAAAATCATATAGTGGGATGGCTTAGTGTCCCCTGAGCTAAAATATGTTTTGAAAAATATGGTAGTCCAAGTATTAGCCAAGTTATTGAGATAATACTAGATGTCTAAGAACGCTTGGACGGACAGACTGTTGTTCTTGCTCGTTACACATAACGTTATTGGGGACGCAAGTTTCAAAAAAGAGGCATGGTAGTATTTCAAAATCTATTGGTTGGTATAAGAGTATAGGAGTAAAAGGGGGAGACAGGGAAAGGTTAACTAAAACTAAACATCTTTTTCTATTGACATAACTAACGCAGACTGACCAATGGACTACGAGGCACATAGTTTGTTTGGAGTTTTGGTATTGTTTTTTCAAACTAAATTCAAAAAGATTTAGTAGTGCCTGCTTTCATTGGTCGGCTCTAATAGATATTGGCAAGAGGCATAGTGGTCTCGTGGCCATTAGACTAGAAAATCTTATACAAACAACTACGTTGAGAGCAGATGTGATAATTGTAAAATTAACTACTGTCACAGGATAGACTTTCACTAAGTCTATACTGGTTACCCTGTAGAGTGGTAACACTGCTATTCATCCTTTAAAACCTGCTCGGTTAGTTTTCGATTAGAATGAAAGCCGGAAGGGACCTTTTTGGCGCAAAAGGGGATTCTTGCGATGTCCGCCGGCCGGTGAGGTCGTAGATGGTTTTTGTCAGCAGTTTTGCTGGGGAATTATTTGGATGCCAATTGTTGTTTAGTGCTTGCCGATTTTCATATGTGTAGGAATATTTGAGGGGTGCTAGATTGAGCTTAGAAAGTTCTAGTGATTTTCCCTTCCTGATTATTAATTGTGATACGTTGGTTGCAATTGTGTATTGCTTTAACCTAGTATTAGGTGCCGCCTCTGAGCGATAGTTCAGTGCCTTCACTGATGAGTTTATGTCGGTAACCATTTTGGTTCTCATGACGAATTATAGTGTTCGCCAGGATATGTGGCAGTTTTCAGTGCATTGTGCTGTGCCTTTGTGCTATTAGGAGAGTTGGTATGATTATCGCAAGTAAGTTGGCTTATGTATTCATTATCTTACGTATTGCAGTTTCATGCATAGTGATTGTTGTGTGTACTTCTCATTAAAGGGATATTACTGTATTTGAGGCGTTATTGTATTACTCATGTCAGCTATTGTGTGCTGTGGTACTACTTTGTAGACAATGAGCCGTGAGTTAAATCCACGGTACAAATAGGGTTAAATCCAACAGCATCTATAGATTGTTATTCTGACAACTGAGTCTCTCTGGTCCAGTCAGTTAGAGGCCATGGGGGCCAATGATTTTCTATTAATTCGCTCATATTTATTGCGGACTATTCTTTGGGTCATGAGGCTGTATGTTATAGCGTTAATTCCCAGCGAGCTGACGTTTTGACTCAGTATGATTATTGCCATTAAATTTTTGTACACACACAGTGTTAGAAGGCTAGTAACGCCACTGTGTTGGCGCCTTCATATTTTCCTAAACTCACGGGTGTGAGTTGTTTTCGTTTTTTTTTTCCAGTGTCCAGTGAAAGGGTAGTGCGTAGGGCAGTTTGCTACGGTATTGTTTACGGTTGCGTGACCTGACCTCGTTCGCAAGCGCTGACCTACTTTACCAGCACAGTTCGTTATGGCTATGTTCTGTAGGTTTTCAGTTTATTGCAGGTGAAATAGTGTGTAGTTAAGTTTCAAGTTCTTTGTTAAGGTACTGTTGCAGTGTTGTTTACAGTTGTTGAAGTGTTAAGCTATTGTTACAGTGTGTGTCAAACGAGTCAGTTTGACACATTTCTGAGTCTTTTTGCTTGTTGGCGACAGTGATTCAGCTGGAACAGCGAAGTGACAGGTGTTGTTAGAGGGGTTATGTAGGATGTAGAGGAAACCAGTTTGGCTATTTTCTTTAGTGTAGTTGGGCCCGAGTGATAGACTGTGGTGTCATCAGGAGGGAGATTTTGTCAATATTGGTGTGCTCAGGGCCCGAGTGATAGATAGACTGTGGTGTCATCAGGAGGGAGATTTTGTCGGTATAGACCAGTGTTCCTGCAAAGTGATGTCATCATCATACTACCCAGATGGGCCCACCCAGGGGTGAATAAGCTTTGACGTGACCTGCCTAAGTCGACGCCTGTAACATTGCTCTGACGTGACCTTCCTAGGCCGACGCTGTCAACCCAGAAGGGCCCAATCAGGGATGAATCTGTTTGCGCTGGTGCCCTGCTGACTTACAGAAGACTGTGTAGTCAAGCTGTGTAGCTGAACTGTGAAATAGTACACATTTTCTGTGATAATATAGACAGTGCTGTGTTAGCACCGTGGTGTACCGTGGCACTCAGTCTTGACAGTGTACTTATTCCTGGACTATATTCGTTTGGATCACGTATTTTCAAGTGTGGAGTCTTGTTTGTTCTGTTCATCATCTTCGTCAGTGCTGAGGATTCTGCTTACTCAAGCGCCGTTGGAGCTTCAGTTGAGTTATTGTTTGTATGTTTATGTATTATGTCATATATTGAAATTTTCTTGTTTTTCTGAGTATTTAATCTTCTTGGCTGCCTTTCTTACTGATTCTATTTATCAGTTACTTTGATGTGTTGTATAGTATAGTGCGGTTTTCTTTATCTGCTTCTTAATTTGTTGTTGTTTTCTTTCCTTTTGTTTTGTCTTTTCTCATTGTATCAGTATGACTTAGTTTGTTTGATTGTATGTTCATTGTTGGTTAATTTGATTTTGCTCTGTGTTCTTTGTAGTTTGGAGTTATTGTATGTTATATTTTGATATATTATAATATAATTGTATTGATACTTTGCTTAGGTTATTATTACTGAAGGGAAGACAGCGCTTGGTGCAAGAGTTGGCTTCTAGCACCTCATTGTTGATTGTGGTTTTCGTTGTGTGTTTGGTGGTATAGTGTATTGGTGTGTGAGTGTAATCCAGTTTTGGCCTGTCGTAGGAAAAGATTGGATTAGACCAATTCTATTAGGTTGTGGCTGTATTTGTTCTGTGGTGGAGTCTGACAGACGAATTTACTGCAGCTGCCCTGCAAAACATTCCAGAGCCCTGTTGGTGTTAGCTGTAGTTGTGAAGTGTGTAGTTATATTGTCGTGTATATTTAGTATTTCTTGTGTTCTGTTTAAATGGTGTTTTCTCTTGTCCTATCTTACTATCTTGTAAATACGTTTACAGGTATCCCTTGTTTTCGTTCGTGCTCAGTCACGCATTGTAGATATTAATCTATCTCTGCTGTTTGTGTTCTATCGTTCTGTTCCTCGTGACTGGAATTTTGTTTTCGTGGTGTGATGTGGGTGTTTCCTTAATCTGTGTAGTCCTCATTTGTGTTCATTTTCCATAGATAGTACTTGCATAACAGAGAGTATTGAGTATAATAATAAGAGGAGTGGTATTGGTTCATAGCGCCAGTGGGGGCGCCAGTAGAGAATTGTTGAAGTAATACCTATTTTGAACCAGGGTGACAGTATTGTCAAGGTATCAGAAAGTTGTGATGATACAACTATTGATTATCCTAAGTTGATACATTGTTTTCAAGGTACCAGGAAGTTGGTATTAGACAGCTACTGACTATAGAATAAGAATATAGAAAGACCTAATTTTGCACAAGTGGTGATAACATAGCCAAGAGGCTAAGTGTGACTTTATTTATATTATAAGAGGTAAAGATTGATGATATATTTACACTAAGAGGTGAGGTGACATATACTTACACGCAAATATATAGATATATGTATATTGAGAAGTGATATTTTTATTTATTGTATTTACTGCACCATTGTAACCAGAGAGTTATCTACTGATATAGGTGAAGAGTTTACAGTACATACAACTGAGTGATTTCATAGTAAATCTATTGTAAGAAATAATACTAAGCATTTTGAGTGTTGTCGTGGAATATTCTAATCCACATATATAAATTATCAAGTAAATATAAAGCCTAATAAATACATAAAATTAATAAAGAGAAGAGCAATGGAAAAATAACAGTGCTGTCACAAGGAATGTACTCGAAATCCCCTTGTTTTCTGCTTCGTCTGCAAATTGTAACGCTTTCACGTTGATAGTAAAGCTTACTGTATTATTACCCGCCTTCTTCAATGAAACGTGTGCTGTATTTCTTGGAAAAAACATTGAGAGGCCCTGCGTAATGACCTAAATTAATCCTAGCATTAATTATACTGCGTTACCAAAACGAAAGACAGATGGACAAAAGGATAGCGGGAAGGGAGAGGCAGAAAGCCGAACACTAAACACGCTTCGCGCGATACACAAATGCTGCCATCACGCGTGTAAGACTACATGCACTAACTTTTTTTTCAGACGGACAGTGATAAAATACATTACCCATCCCAGAGTTAGGTTTATAAATCATAAAAAAACGCTTATTAGGAAAGATAACAATAGATGGGTTTACGGTTGAAAACATAACAGTACCCAGACAGCACATCTTCGAAACAGGAGATAAAGCCTATAATGCTCCAGCCCGAACAGAGGGTGTCGGAGGGAAGTAAAACGGCATGGAATGGCCAAATAGTACACTGACACCTGGATGATTGATTAGACAGAAATAATGCTGGAAGTGCAGAGGCGTGGTAACCATTAAGGAGGTAAATACTGGTATAAAGTATTTCAGATGAAGCTGACAGTTGGCCTAACGCTCTGAACTCAATGTTTGTGTTGTATTGTGATCAGTGTAAAAGAGAATATAAATTAGTTATGAAGTAGAAGGTACATCCTTCTTGTTTTCAGGGACCGTGGTCTTGATGGTACTGAGCAGCACCTGGTCAGAGCTTTGCTGAATCCAGAGTCGGACAGCATACTCCTTGGTCCTTTTAGCTATCAGTGAGGTGTCTCCTGAGCCCAGAGGAGAATTCGAGCAGAGGAGTCCTTTCCTGCCGCCATCACTCAAGATAAGCAGATTTGGCCAGCTGAGCTCAACATTATGTCCCCTCATCTTGAAATAACTTTGTAAAAATAACATTCAGAGGGGAATTTAATTGTCTTAATATCAGGAACTGAGAACATCTCCAATACTAGTCCCTAAAGACAAACTATTGAAGTCATGATGACAAATACCAACAGAGCTTGAACAAAACAAAACCAGTATTACCTCATTTTACTACTACACAACTGACACACATAGGATATTTGTAATAATATATGTCACTACAATATTCATATTGATAAAGTCTGTACATATACTTGTAATTTAAATTGATTGTGATTCCTGGTTCCCTTGTAGTTGAATCAGGACACATATTCATTCATGCCAGTAATGAATACATATTGTTATTTGAAAAGTTATCAGTGACTCTTTTAAGATATCCTTGTAGAGTGTTATATGTATGTGAGTGTCACAGTGTTGTCAAGTGTAGTGGAATAAATTAAATTGTTTATCTGTCTGTTGTTGTGACTTACACTTCATCATACACATACCCTAGACACATAACGTAGTCATCACACTATTCCAGAATAATTCTGACCGCGATATATAGATATGTGGTAGCAAGTAAGGTTATCTATAATACACTACTCTTAATAGATATAGATACCTTCACAGCTGATCTCAGTCAGTACACTAAGTCCCCTATAAATATTTATAACATCCCACTTCACCACATATATTGGGGTCTCGCTCTTGGGATTTTGAATCTTTCCCTATTAAAAATATTGGGGGTAATTCACTTCAGGGAATATAAGAATTAAAAGGTATCCTTGGGTGGAATTAAATAAGGTTGAGCTCACGGTGCCTGTGTTGTCCATTAGATATATTTAGAGATTAAATTGTTGGTTAGACATTGTAGAAATTTACCTGATAGACAATGGCGGACCTGGCCAAGTTTCGATCTGCTGCTGTTCAGACTGCAAAAGAGTTAGGATTAGATGGGCAAGTTATGGTTGCCTATGTCACTACGGAATGTGACAAATTTATTGAACGCGAAGAAAGAAGATTAGAAAAAGAGGCCGAAAGAAAGTTAGAGGCTGAGACTAAGAGGTTGCAATTTGAAGCTGAGGCTGAGACTAAGAGGTTGCAGATTGAGGCTGACAAAGAGGCTAAGAAATTGGAAGCAGAAAGAGAAGACAAAAGATTAGCTGCAGAAAGAGAAGAGAAGAAATTAGCTGCAGAAAGGGAAGAGAGGAAATTAGCTGCAGAAAGGGAAGCAGAAGATAAAAGATTACAAAGGGAACATGAGTTACGACTAAGGGAGTTTGAGTTTCAAGGCCATGCTCCTGAAAATGGTGCCAGTCCCTTTGCCTCTGATGCTACGGTTACTCAAGGAGCCTCAACCTCAGCTATGAATTTTCATTTAGATCATTTTGTTGAGAAAGACGATGATATAGAGAGCTACCTAAATAGGTATGAACTATTAGCTACCACGTATGGGTTAGAGAGAGAAAGGTGGAGCTTAAAGTTATCTCAGGGACTTCGTGGGGCAGCTTATGAAGTTTTTGCAAAAATGAGCAGAGGTGATCAGGAAAATTATGACATGCTAAAGCAGGCTCTTTTGTTAAGGTATGAAAAGAATGCAGAATTTTATAGGAAAAAATTTAGGAATGCTAAACTACTGTCAGGTGAAACCTATCACCAGTTCTCTGCACGAATAGAGACATACTTGGAGAAATGGACTTCTCTGGGGAAAACCCAAGATCTTAAGGAAATGGTCCTTATAGAGCAATTAAGAGAGTCCATGGCTCCAGACCTGAGAAAGTTTCTCATGGAACAAGGTGCAGAGAGGCTGGGTGAGTTGCTAAATGTTGCTGAAAGGTATCAAGCAGCTCAAGCAGAGGTAACAGGTAATAAAAAGAAACAAGTGGATAACTTTAGGGCACCACAGAACTTTAATAAATTTGATCCTAGGGATCAAAATAAAGGTAAGCACCAATTTGATAGGCCACGGTATGAAAATAAAAATAAATTCCCACAATTCGATGAAAGGAAATATGATGAAAGAAAATCTTTCAACCAAGGAAAAAGGTGGTGTAAGAATTGTCAGATGGACAATCATGACACTGACCGTTGCAGAAGGAAACCTGTGTATATGGCAACCCTTCAGGTCAGGTCGACCTCAAGACAGGAGGAGGATATTATGTTAGATACCACTCCAGAAGAGATGAGGAAGGCACAGGCTGGGGATAAAACACTCAAGCCTTGTTTCAGAAAATTGTCAACTTGTCATACAACTCCAGGCAAGGGAGATTTTTACATGAAAAACAAGTTGATGTATAGGAAGACTGGAGCTAGATCCAAAGGTCACGGACAGCTGGTTCTTCCTAAAAGATATAGGGCAGACTTAATAAGGAGCCTACATGTGAAACCAGATGGGGACCATGAGAAAATAGGTACCATCATTCAAAAGGTGGCTCACAATTATTATTGGCCCAAAGCAAGATGGGACATTGAGAATTTTGTAGAAAGGTGTAGCATAGCACATGAGGGAACACCCACAAGTGGGAACATGGATCAGGACCTGGACACGCCACGGGGCAAAATTAGGCCTGATAATAAAAAGAAAAATAGATTTGATAAAGTGGACCAAATGGAATGGGAAGCCCCTTTTCACGGACAAGCTTCACTTAACTGTTTTACAATGGCCACTATGCGGAGAGTGCAAAAAGATGTCTTACCCCAGGATAAGCCGAAAATCCCTCAATCGGACTTAAACAAACTGGAGGAAGAGGATGTAGAGAGGAAATCTCTCATCAAGAATTTTAAGTGGGGAGAAAGCCCCAAAAGAAAAATTGGTAGCGGTCGTTTTGTGAATGATAATTCTGGGAGGAAAAATCATCACTATAAAGCTTCGAGTGGAAGAGACCATACCGGTGCATGGACAAATAGGTCCACACAATTAAAGGTCCATATGTAGCTTTGTTAAGAACGTGGACTGATGAAAAGGCAGAGGAAAACATTACATCTTCATACCAATATGTGAATGAGCTGACCACTCGGTTAAAAACTGGCTGGAAACTTGCCAATGAAAATTTGAAACAAGCCAGGAAGAAACATGCTGCCTATTATAACAGGAAGGCGAAAGACAGAAATTTGGCTGTGGGAGAGAAAGTACTGCTTCTTTTGCCTGGGAGTCAGAATAAGTTACAAATTGGATGGCAGGGTCCATATACAGTTTTAGAGAAGGTGTCTAGAACAAATTATAAGATAGATAAGAAGGGGAAAGAAAAAATCTATCATGTGAATCTCCTGAAGAAATATTTGGAAAGAGAACATCAGGAAGAGACACACTTGTTGACCTTGTCCATCGCCATGGAGATGAAAAAGGAACCACTTTCATCATTTGAATATCCATTACACCCCTGTGAGACAGCAGCACAGGTGAAAATCAGTACACATTTAACGAAAACTCAGAAAGAGAGAGTGCAACAGGTTCTAAATAATCATGCAGAGGTGTTAACAGACCGACCAGGGCATACAAACCTATTGGAATATGATATGAAACTCATAGACTCCACACCTGTCTGTATGAAACCATATTCGATTCCGTTTGCTAAGGAAAAAGCTTTGAAGGAAGAGATAGACTATCTATTGAAGGAAGGAATTATTTCGCACAGTGAGTCTTCGTATAGTTCCGGTGTTGTACTCTTAAGGAAGCCCTCTGGAGAACATAGACTCTGTATAGATTACAGGAGACTGAATGCTATTACAGAAGGACAGGTGGATCCATTGCCGGATACAAATCAGCTGTTTGCCAGACTAAATAAAGCTAAATATTTCTCAAAAGTGGATCTGAGTAAAGGATACTATCAGATTCCAGTAAAGCCTGAGGTTAGACCATACCTAGCTTTTAGTACCTCAGAAGGACACTATGAGTTTAATAGATTGCCATTTGGATTGAAGAATGCGCCTAGTGTCTTCTCTAGAATGATGAGAAAATTATTGGATCCTCTGAATAATCCCTGTATAACAAATTTTATGGATGATATCCTTATAGCAACAGAAACATTTGAGGAACACATTGACTCTCTGAACATGCTGTTTGATCGACTTAGGGAGGCAAATTTAACAGCCCGACCAACCAAATGTTGCGTTGGATGTAAAGAATTGGAATTTTTGGGACACACAGTTTATCAGGGAAACATGACCCCTGACCCAAAGAATTTAGAGAAACTACAGAAAGCCCCGAGACCACAAACCAAGAAGGACGTGAGATCCTTTGTCTCATTATGTGGTTTCTACCAGAAGTATATCAAAAACTTTAATTCCATATGTGCACCGTTAACTGAATTGACACGTAAAGGACATCCAGATCGCATTACATGGACACCACAATGTGAAATGACTTACCAAGAATTGAAGGAAAAGCTCACAAGTAAACCCATTTTGAAATTACCTGACTTAAGTCAAGAATTCATAGTAAGGACGGATGCAAGTAATATTGGGTTAGGTGCAACTCTACTACAGAAATCAGATGCATTGGATGGGGAATTAAGCCCAGTGGCATATGCTAGCAGAAAGTTGAATAAAGCTGAAATCAACTACTCAACTAGCGAAAAAGAATGTCTTGCAGTAATATGGGCAATAAAGAAATTCAATATTTATCTATATGGGAAGGCATTTAAGTTGCAAACAGACCACAAACCTTTATCGTTTCTAGCACAGGCTAAGCATGAGAACTCTAGGTTACTCCGATGGTCTTTGCTTCTGGCTCCATATAATTTTAGCATTGAGTATATATCTGGAAAAACCAATTTGGGAGCGGATTTTTTAAGCCGCCATCCGTGTGATGAGAATCACCGTAAACCCCAGAAATAATAATAAATTTCTCTATGTGTATATAGAATAAAGGACTGACATATAATGTCTGTTTTAAGAGGGGAGGTGTCGTGGAATATTCTAATCCACATATATAAATTATCAAGTAAATATAAAGCCTAATAAATACATAAAATTAATAAAGAGAAGAGCAATGGAAAAATAACAGTGCTGTCACAAGGAATGTACTCGAAATCCCCCTTGTTTTCTGCTTCGTCTGCAAATTGTAACGCTTTCACGTTGATAGTAAAGCTTACTGTATTATTACCCGCCTTCTTCAATGAAACGTGTGCTGTATTTCTTGGAAAAAACATTGAGAGGCCCTGCGTAATGACCTAAATTAATCCTAACATTAATTATACTGCGTTACCAAAACGAACGAACAGATGGACAAAAGGATAGCGGGAAGGGAGAGGCAGAAAGCCGAACACTAAACACGCTTCGCGCGATACACAAATGCTGCCATCACGCGTGTAAGACTACATGCACTAACTTTTTTTTTCAGACGGACAGTGATAAAATACATTACCCATCCCAGAGTTAGGTTTATAAATCATAAAAAAACGCTTATTAGGAAAGATAACAATAGATGGGTTTACGGTTGAAAACATAACAGTACCCAGACAGCACATCTTCGAAACAGGAGATAAAGCCTATAATGCTCCAGCCTGAACAGAGGGTGTCGGAGGGAAGTAAAACGGCATGGAATGGCCAAATAGTACACTGACACCTGGATGATTGATTAGACAGAAATAATGCTGGAAGTGCAGAGGCGTGGTAACCATTAAGGAGGTAAATACTGGTATAAAGTATTTCAGATGAAGCTGACAGTTGGCCTAACGCTCTGAACTCAATGTTTGTGTTGTATTGTGATCCGTGTAGAACTAGAGTATCAATTAGTTATGAAGTAGAAGGTACATCCTTCTTGTTTTCAGGGACCGTGGTCTTGATGGTACTGAGCAGCACCTGGTCAGAGCTTTGCTGAATCCAGAGTCGGACAGCATACTCCTTGGTCCATTTAGCTATCAGTGAGGTGTCTCCAGAGCCCAGAGGAGAATTCGAGCAGAGGAGTCCTTTCCTGCCACCATCACTCAAGATAAGCAGATTTGGCCAGCTGAGCTCAACATTATGTCCCCTCATCTTGAAATAACTTTGTAAAAATAACATTCAGAGGGGAATTTAATTGTCTTAATATCAGGAACTGAGAACATCTCCAATACTAGTCCCTAAAGACAAACTATTGAAGTCATGATGACAAATACCAACAGAGCTTGAACAAAACAAAACCAGTATTACCTCATTTTACTACTACACAACTGACACACATAGGATATTTGTAATAATATATGTCACTACTATATTCATATTGGTAAATTCTGTACATATAATTTGTAATTTAAATTGATTGTGATTCCTGGTTCCCTTGTAGTTGAATCAGGACACATATTCATTCATGCCAGTAATGAATACATATTGTTATTTGAAAAGTTATCAGTGACTCTTTTAAGATATCCTTGTAGAGTGTTATATGTATGTGAGTGTCACAGTGTTGTCAAGTGTAGTGGAATAAATTAAATTGTTTATCCGTCTGTTGTTGTTATGACTTACACTTCATCATACACATACCCTAGACACATAACGTAGTCATCACACTATTCCAGAATAATTCTGACTGAGATATATAGATATGTGGTAGCAAGTAAGGTTATCTATAATACACTACTCTTAATAGATATAGATACCTTCACAGCTGATCTCAGTCAGTACACTAAGTCCCCTATAAATATTTATAACATCCCACTTCACCACAAGTGTCAACATGGACATTGATACTTACACGCGGATGGGCCAAGCAGCCGGGTACACAGGAAAAGAATTAGTGGAGTTTGCTAAGGCAGAATTCCATTCAGTGGAGAATCAAAACGCTTTGAAAGAGAAGGAAGAGAGGGAGAGAATTGATAAACAAAATGCTCTAAGAGATGCTCGAGCTGAAGAGCTAGAGCTAAAAAGAAAAGAATTCGAATTCCAAGAAAAGAAGATGACAGAAGAGAGAGAATTGCAAGAAAAGAAGATGACAGAAGAGAGAGAATTGCAAGAAAAGAAGATGACAGAAGAGAGAGAATTGCAAGAAAAGAAGATGAAAGAAGAGAGAGAATTGCAAGAAAAGAAGATGACAGAAGAGAGAGAATTGCAAGAAAAGAAGATGACAGAAGAGAGAGAATTGCAAGAAAAGAAGATGAAAGAAGAAAGTGAGTGGAAACAGAGAGAATTCGAATTGCAAGAAAAGAAGATGAAAGAAGAAAGTGAGTGGAAACAGAGAGAATTTGAATTGCAAGAAAAGAAGATGAAAGAAGAGAGAGAATTGCAAGAAAAGAGGATGAGAGAAGATAGAGAGTTACAGTTGGAGAAGGAGAGAATGAGAATAGCGTTGGAAGAGAAAATGATGGATAAAGAATTACAATTAAAGAAGTTAGAAGTGGGTGCGAATGGTCAGAACTCAACTTCTGGTGAGGCTCATCGTCCTTTTAGGCTGCGGCTACCAAATTTTAATGAGAAAATAGACAGTTTAGATTTATTTTTGGAAAAATTTGAGGCCGAATGTGTGGCCAATAAGGCTGATAGGGATCAGTGGCCATCTCTTTTATCGACACTGCTAGTGGGGCCCGCGATGGAGACTTTTTATAGCCTCCCTGTAGAGGAACGGGCCGATTATGACAAAGTGAAGGAGAGATTGCTCCGGAGGTTCCGTCTGACTGCTGACGGCTACCGGACGCGTTTAAAAACGCGATGCCTAGTTCAGACCAAGACTTCGAGGATTTTATCTCGAAGATAAAACTTCTGCTGAATAGATGGATCGAAATGGAAGGGATTCCTAAGGATTATAATGGCTTGCTGGACTTGGTGCTACGGGACAAAGTTTTGTCCTCGTGTTCCAGTGAGTTGGTGGCGTTCTTCCAGGAACGTCAACCAAAGGACATTGAGTCCATGGCCCAGTTGGGGCACCATTATGTCCTGGCCCATCCGGGCAAATCCATTCAGAAGTCGGGTCTGTCTGACACGTTGGTTGCCGGGGTCGGCAAAGTGCAGCGTCAGCCATGGCAACGCCGAATAAGTAGTGCCGATAGGTCCAGTAGTTGGAGATTTGATAGGTCACCCCGTCCGTATCAATCAAATAGAGATAGATACAGAAACTTTAGATCACAGCGACAGTTTCAGAACCGTTGGCATAATAGACAGTATGGAAGCGACAGTGATGGAGAGAATTTCCAAGGGCGAAAGCAAGTTCGTTTCCGAGACTCGAAAGATAAGGGCAAATCATTTTATAAGGACAAGTGGCCAAAACATAGAAGCGGATCGTCGGATGGTCGAGGTTCGGACTCCGATACGCGTTCCTCTCCGAGACATAGTCCGTGCAAGGAGAGGAAAGAGAGTATTTGCCAATTATGTGAGGTCAAAGGTCATGTAGCCACTGAGTGTAAGTCTAAGCCAGAGAAGGCAAATGTGGCATGTGTGCTAGACACTATCAATAATGAATACTGTGAGGGGTGCAGACAGTTGTTTGTACCAGATGGGAAACCATTGTTGATTTGTGGGCACACTTTACCTTGCTTATCGTCCCTGGACGAAGGTGGAAAACTCGAACTTTGTACAGGGTCGGTGCAGTCGAGACAAGTGTCCGTGCTTAGGGACACGGGGTGTACTACCATAGGGGTACGTCGCGCCTGCATCGACGAGTCATGCCTGACGGATAAGACAGTCAGATGCATCACCTTTGGGGGTAATGTAGAATATTACCCCATAGCCATTGTGGACATAGACACCCCCTTCTTGTCAGGAAAGGTACATGCGTGTGTCCTGAACAAACCAGTCGCAGACTTAATTATTGGTAACGTGCAAGGAGTTCGAAATTGCACACCAGAAGAGGTACGCGAATGGGTAAATAATAGGGGTGTAGTAGCTAATGCAGTGCTAACTAGAGCGCAAGTGAAACTTCAAGAGAAGAATGATAGTACCGAGGCTCCTCATGTGCCATCGACGGTAGATGAGGTGGTAGGTGTGCGAGACGTTTCGGTCGGGGATTTTGCAGAGGGGCAGAAAACGGACAGGACGCTGATGAAGCTGGTAGAGTTAGTGAAAACAAAAGAAGTTAAACAGACCAAAACAGCACGGTACTGGTTTGAATATAAGGACCAGATCCTAACTCGGTGCTTTGAGAAACAACAGCAACTTATACGTCAAGTGGTGGTGCCAAGCCAGTGGAGAGCGAAGGTGCTGGAGTTAGCGCATGACTCTCCTTTTGCTGGTCATATGGGAGTGGCTAGGACTCGAAACAGGGTTCTCTCCCAATTTTACTGGCCAGCACTCAATAAAGACATCAAGGCATACTGTAGGTCGTGTGTTGTGTGTCAAAAGATGTCTCACAAGGGTCGGTCGCCAAAGGCTCCGGTCCAGACAGTAGACTTAGCACTTCGCCCGTTTCAGAAGGTTGCAGTTGATATCATAGGCCCATTGTCCGTGACGTCCGACAGAGGATTTCGGTACATTCTTACAATGGTAGACTTGTGTACCAGGTGGCCAGAGGCAGTGCCTATGCGATCTATTACCTCGCAGGCGGTAGCGGAAGCACTTCAGCTGTTATACAGTCGCTTCGGGTTCCCAGAGTGTATACTCTCTGACAGGGGGACGCAATTTATTTCCCACGAAATGTCTGAAGTAACTAGATTACTGGGAATTTCCCAGTCTTTCACCTCTCCCTACCATCCGCAGGCGAATGGGGTTTGTGAACGCCTTAACGGCGCATTAAAACATATGCTGGCGAAGGTGACGGCCGAATTCCCTCAGGATTGGGATAGGTACCTTCCAGCGGTGTTGTTCGCCTACAGGGAAGCCCGCATCAGAGTACGGGCTTCTCGCCATTCGAATTGCTGTATGGGGCAAACCCTAGGGGTCCAATGCACGTACTTAAGGACTGGCTGGTAGGTAAACACGTAGACGGAGCGGCAGTGTCCGCGTATGATTATGTCGTACATCTACGCGAGAGGATAATTAAGTCCTGTGCATTAGCGCGGGAAAACTTGACTCATGCGGGTATTCAGTACCGCCGGTATGCAAACCGAGGTACGAAACTCATATCATTTCAACCAGGGGATGAAGTGTGGCTGCTTTTGCCTACAAAAGAAGATAGGTTGAGCATCTCCTGGCAAGGGCCATTCCGGATTTATAAGAAGGTAACCGACGTCGACTACGTCGTAGAGGTTAGGAAGAAGGAGAAGGTGTTCCACGTGAACATGCTCAAACCGTACGTGGAGCGTCCTCACGAGCTGTCCTCGGTTATTGAGGCCGTGGGTACGCGACGGTCGGAAGTAGCGGCGGCGGTGGTAATAGATAGCGCCGAAGACAGTTGTGATGATGGCAACTTACAGCTGTCTCTGGTGCCGATAACTCCTTCCGAATCTTGGACCGACGTGTCGGTGTGTCCAGATTTAACCGATAGTCAGAGGGCTCAGGTTGATGCTATACTGAGGGATTTCGATGACGTACTTACGGATTTGCCGGGTAAAACAGACTTAATAGTTCACGAGATAGCTTTAACTGATAACCAGCCTATCAGAGTTAAGCCTTACCCTCTACCACTTCATTATAAAGCGGCAATCGAGAAGGAGATTGACGAAATGGCTCGGTTAAATATCATCGCTCCCTCAGAATCCCCATATTCTTTCCCCATGGTTGTGGTTAAGAAGAAGAGTGGGGCCCTCAGAGTGTGTATTGATTTCCGGAAGCTTAATAGTGTAACGGTAGTCGACGCGGAGCCCATGCCCAACCAGGAAGAGCTTCTGACCAAACTTTCCCATGCTAGATTTTTTACAAAACTGGATTTAGCGAGAGGATACTGGCAGGTGCCATTGGCCGAGGCTGCAAAACCTCTTACGGCGTTTGCGACTCCAAGAGGTTTATTTCAATTTAATTACATGTGTTTCGGGTTAGTAAATGCACCCGCCACCTTTGTAAGAATGATGAGGAAGCTACTAGGACACAGAGACGATGTTATTACATACATCGACGATATTTGCATTTTCCACAAAACATGGGAGCAGCATGTGGATGGGCTGTTTGCCGTCTTGAAGTGCCTGAAGGCACATGGACTCACCGCTCGCCCGAGCAAAGTGTACATTGGATATGCGGAGCTGAGCTTCCTAGGCCATGTAGTGGGCCATGACATCTTGAAACCTGAGGATGGCACGGTTTCGAAAATATTGCAGTTGCAAACGCCGAAGACTAAGAGGCAGGTAAAGAGTTTATTAGGTTTAATCAACTTCTATAATAAATTCATCCCAGATTTCTCTTCGGTGGCTGGGCCGCTTACGGCACTCACCAAAAAAGGGAAACCCAACAAAATAAAATGGGATGATGAATGCAAAGATGCATTGGACAAGATTAAAAAACTATTTTCTGGAAAACCCATCTTGAGATTACCAGATCTTCGCAGACCACTGATACTGCACACTGATGCGTCATCGGTAGGTATTGGGGCCTGCCTGATGCAGGAGCATGATGGGTCGCTTCATCCAGTGTTGTATGTCAGTAGGAAGCTGTTGCCAGCTGAAACTAGATACTCTACAATCGAAAGGGAGTGTCTTGCGATTATCTGGGCGGTGTCAAAGTTGGCACGGTATCTGTTGGGGGCGCATTTTTTCCTCCAAACAGATCACAAACCACTGCTATTTTTGCAGTCGGCAAAATCTACCAGTGCTAAATTGACACGCTGGGCATTATTGCTACAGCAATTTAACTTTACGATTTTACCAATTCAGGGTGTATACAATGTGGTAGCAGACGTCTTGTCCAGGTTGTGAAATAATTGGACAGTTATAGTCTGTTTGAAAAGTACATCTGAAGGAAGTAGTTATTGGAACATGCATTATGTGTAGGTTACTCCAGGATTAGTCAGTCGTTGTTATTTTTCACGACTGTCAGTACCTGGGGTAGATTGGTACATATTTCTTTGTATTGAGTCTAGTAAATGAAAAGGCATCTACGACGAGGGTATGGCACAACTCTGGCATTCTTTATTTGCAGGAGGAGGTGCTATCTCGGATTTGTTCGTCCATACTCCAAAGGGGGGCTGGGCGTGACTCCTCCGGTGGAAGAAAACTTCGTTTTCTTTTTTAGGGGGGGGGGGTGGATGTCACAGGATAGACTTTCACTAAGTCTATACTGGTTACCCTGTAGAGTGGTAACACTGCTATTCATCCTTTAAAACCTGCTCGGTTAGTTTTCGATTAGAATGAAAGCCGGAAGGGACCTTTTTGGCGCAAAAGGGGATTCTTGCGATGTCCGCCGGCCGGTGAGGTCGTAGATGGTTTTTGTCAGCAGTTTTGCTGGGGAATTATTTGGATGCCAATTGTTGTTTAGTGCTTGCCGATTTTCATATGTGTAGGAATATTTGAGGGGTGCTAGATTGAGCTTAGAAAGTTCTAGTGATTTTCCCTTCCTGATTATTAATTGTGTTACGTTGGTTGCAATTGTGTATTGCTTTAACCTAGTATTAGGTGCCGCCTCTGAGCGATAGTTCAGTGCCTTCACTGATGAGTTTATGTCGGTAACCATTTTGGTTCTCATGACGAATTATAGTGTTCGCCAGGATATGTGGCAGTTTTCAGTGCATTGTGCTGTGCCTTTGTGCTATTAGGAGAGTTGGTATGATTATCGCAAGTAAGTTGGCTTATGTATTCATTATCTTACGTATTGCAGTTTCATGCATAGTGATTGTTGTGTGTACTTCTCATTAAAGGGATATTACTGTATTTGAGGCGTTATTGTATTACTCATGTCAGCTATTGTGTGCTGTGGTACTATTTTGTAGACAATGAGCCGTGAGTTAAATCTACGGTACAAATAGGGTTAAATCCAACAGCATCTATAGATTGTTGTTCTGACAAATTTTAAATTCACTATCTGGACGGGGCAGAGCAAAACTGCGGCCATATTCTTTGCCAGTCAACGTTAGTTGTGACATATTTCTTTGAATTAGTGGTAAGAATGCTTTATGTATTTAAATGCTTGATTAAAACTGAAAAAGTTAGATACTGCTGTGGAAAAGTGAAGGACATGCCGGGAGCAAACATTATTGAGTCCTCACATTGAACTGTATTTGACTGTTGCATATTATTATGATTTTATATGAATAATTTTGTATTGGAAGATGTTAGTAAGCCTCAGTGTTATATGAACACTCTTCAACATGCCTAGAGCGTTTATAATTTTGAAAAGAAAAGAAAAACCATATAAAAAGGAGATGTGGTTACTCCACGTTATTGGATTGAAGCAAACTATGTAAAAGTACAGTGGCGTATCTACCATAGGGACCTGAGGTGTGGTCACAGAAAGGTGTGAGTCATATAAAATTAGGGGCTGATGCACATGATTGCACACGAGGCTGACCCCATACCTTCATGTATACATAGGGATAAGAAGTTGTGAACAGATATGAAAAGGCCAGGGTGTCTTTTTATTACAGGGTTTTTATTTCCTGTTACCATCCGGTGACAGGAAACCTGATGAGTGAGTGAAAAGAGAAAAGCCTCCATTATAAAGTTTATGCTTTCGTCAGATAGCCTGAAGGAGCTTGTGTGTGTGTGCTGATCTATACAGACTTATTTTCGTCATACCAAGAATCCCAGGTGACAAGTTAACAGCTGGGACATCTGACACTTCATCCGAATAAACTGGTTCTTATCAAAATAAAACTTAATTATATGGGGCATGAAGAAAACAACAGCTCCTCATAACCAATGACTATCACTAGAAACTTTTAAAGTTTTTAGTCTGTGAATACACCTACAGAAACTCTATATAATAACAATATATTCATAGGACCAAGAGTCCATACTTTTAGTTAAAGCATTATATGTAAATATATTTCCTCATTTTCAAAGACCTGTCCAAAAGAGATGGCGGGACAGGCAGATTAAATTGTACAAAGAAAAAACATTCAAATTTTAAAGAAAACTTTAACCACAGTCTTATTCATTTTCTTATAGTGAGTTAAAGTGTATTGTGTTGATGTTCCATCATTTTCATTTCACCCCTAGACACTAGAGACATCATACACCAGCCACTAGAATCAAAATACGGACTGTGTGAGATCTAGGGAGGTAGCGTTAGGTTCCCTGATAATATATATCATTATCATCATCATCTTTTTTAGAGTCAGGGACCTACATGTGCTTGACCTCACACAGTTGACACAGACACAACTATCTTTCTTGTTAGGTATAACATCTTAACCTCCCCAGCAAATTACACTTGCTACACTTCTGAACAAGCTTGATGAATTCCAGGTTGGGAACCCATGCTGTTTCTGTGCGATTGTGAATCTTTATTGTAACTTAGTTCATCGCTTGAAGGGCATATCATGTGGGTGGACATGATTTTCTCAAGGAGTAACTGACGTGGAATGCGTGGACCGCATCATTCGGTCCAGTAACCAACCAGATATGAGAAGTCAGTTTCATTATTTGTTTCCAATGAGAGAAGTCTTTTTTTTAAATTTTATTAATGTGTTTGCTACTTTTCTTTGTAGCACGCCTATTTCAACCATCTACCATGTACATGGAGCTGTTGGTTATATCAGGACGTGTTTCATTTATTGTAATATGTTTTTGTTTGTATTTATTTTATACTATATTATCTCTAGTAGGTATTTTTCCTTTTGTAGTTATAGTTCAAAATGGCTTTATTATCCAAAATATGATATTTTCTAAGCTGGTAAATTTTTCATTTTCACTGGACGGTTTATTTGGTTACTCCGTATGTATCTTGCGGGAGTCTTTCACCAGTGTGGACTACTGGCTCGGATCCTTATTTATTTATCTTTTATATGTTAGCTTTGGTTTTTGTAATAAAGTGTTTTATTAACTTTTGTACTTCTGATGGGGTCTTAGTGGCAATGAGATTTTCTACACTCATTTCTACCTTGTGGTTACTACAGCTTACTGCCCCGAAGGAAGTAATGGAAAGATGGAAAGAATATTTCTCTGAACTCCTGGATGGTGAGCATGGTGAAGCATCAGAAATGATAACCACTAGCACAGAAGAGAAAACCAATGATGGTGAAGATGACATAAAGATGGAAGAACTGAAGGCAGCACTGGAGAAAATCAAGATGGGCAAAGCAGCAGGGCATGTTGGTATAACACCAGAAATGGTTAAGTACATGGGAGCATCAGGCAACCTACTACTCTTAAGGGTTTTACAGGCAGCGTGGTACAACAAGACCGTACCAAAGGATTGGGAGATTGCCATCATAACACCAATTTTCAAAAAGGGTGACAATCGACAGTGTGGAAACCATAGAGGCATATCCCTTCTCAGTGTCCCTGGTAAAATCTACTCTAGAATCCTAGAGCAGAGACTTCGACGCCTAGCTGAGCCACAATTGGATGAGGTCCAGTGCGGATTCCGAGCAAACCGAAGTACTCAAGACCTAATCTTCACACTCAGACAGCTGAGTGAAAAGGCCCTTGAGTATTCATCTTTGTTTCATAGATCTGGAAAAGGCGTTTGACAGGGTCCCCTGGAACAAACTTTGGGACTGTTTGGCAAGGAAGAATATTCCAGCACCTCTAATTCATGCTATACAGAGCTTCTACAAGTCTTGCAGAAATTATGTGAGGACAGCAAACCATAAGTCAGAAGAGTTCAGGACCACCACTGGTGTAAGACAAGGTGATATCCTGTCACCTTACCTTTTCATACTCCTCATGGATAATGTCATCAAGGCATGTAAGGAGAGAACAAAAAAGTATTCAGTGGTGTACTGGAAGATGAGACAGGTCTATATTTCGGAGCTGGCATTTGCTGATGATGTTGCCCTGATTGCTAAATCAGAGGCACATCTCCAATCCAACCTGCAAGTCTGGAAGGAAGAGCTGGAGAAGAGAGGGATGGTCATAAGCAGCTCTAAAACAAAATCCATGGTGATATCACGAGAAGAAAGAAGACATCAGATTAAGCTGGGAGAACAGGTCCTGGAGCAGGTCGACC
The DNA here is from genome assembly GCA_024509875.1 of Oreohelix idahoensis. Lineage (NCBI taxonomy): Eukaryota > Metazoa > Mollusca > Gastropoda > Stylommatophora > Oreohelicidae > Oreohelix > Oreohelix idahoensis. The sequence goes on from JAMPIV010013883.1 coordinate 290,836, forward strand.
ACTTTAAATACCACGGAGCTATCATAGACCGAAAGGGCGGCATCAAAGAAGAGTTGGCCAATCGAAAAGCAGCAGCTGGGAGACTTTTTCATGCCATAAATCGAGGATTCCTCAGCAAGAGAGAGGTTGGTCAGAAAACGAAGATGGTTGTATACCGCTCCACCTATGTCCCAGTCTTGACATATGGATGCGAGTCATGGGCAATGACTACAACCCACAAAAGCCAGATCCAAACCTCAGAAATGAGGTATCTGAGGAAAGTGGTTGAAGTAACAAGAAGAGACATGGTACGCAACCAGACGATACGTCAAGGCCTTAAATCCTACCCCCTGCAGACGCAAGTAGAACAGTCCCAATTAAGATGGTTTGGCCATGTCTGCAGAAAGGGAGAAGATCGGCTACCACAACAAGCATGGGAAACAAAGAGCCAAGGATCCAGACCCCAGGACGACCGAGAGTCCGCTGGGAGGACAACATTAGACAATCTTTGAAGGACCATGGACTAGAATGGAACCAGGCCAGGAGGAAGACAGCCGATAGGATAGTCTGGTGCTCTCTCTTCCAAACCTCTACACCTCACGGTAGAAGGGGAACGACTAAGCAAGTAAGTAAGTAGGTTACTACAGTATGTCTTAATGTTTTGCCTCTGCTGGTCATATTTTTTTCAGTCGACCAGAAAGTGTCTAATTGTGTTTGGTTCTTGACACTCTTCACATGTGGGTTCCTCAATCATGAAATATCCAGTTCCAAGCTTGAGCCTCAGCAATTTTTTATTACTTGGTATTTTTAGTCCATCTTGTATTTGACAGGAGAAGTCTATGAAGTGAAGGTAACATTATATAAGTAGTCGTCTTGAACCTTGTACGGAGTCAATAGATAACAAATCACGTGGTTTCCAGGACTCTCTGAAAGGACAGATTATGACTACTACATCTTCTAGCAGGTCATATAAAGCGACATGAGGTTGTGCATCGGACTGGCAACCTCATCATGCAACACAAATTGCCACAGAGACAACCGATGAAAATGCATGTGACTGCTTGGTGCAAGTTTCCGTCAAGAGGTCCAGCTGCAGTTGTGGGTCCATGCTCTGCAACTAGCGCAAACGAAAATGATGAGGGAGCAGGTAAGTCAAATCCGGGAAAAATTAGGACACACATGCTTGTGCAGTATGGAGTCATGCGACGCTATGGAGCTGCCGAGCCGACCTGGTAAAGACTGTGGACCTCGTCCTGGCGACAGGCCTGCAGATTTAGCAGGACTACAAACTGAATGCAGAAGAAGAAGAAGTCAAATCCGTAGTGACGAAGCTATGTACAGCGTGACGCACTGTCAGTTGTAGCACAGTAATCTGTAACCACAAATTGTGAAATTGTTAATGAGCTTTTCATTATACTCAGCGTCTTAGGAGTCATAGTGCAGTTTTAAGCTTTGATAACTTCAGAAGTACAAATGCCATAAACTTTAAAAACAAAGCATAATTTGAAAGTTTAAGTATTTAAATATGTTTTACACAGTGGCGGTTCCAGGGGGTTGTCATTGGGGGTGCTGCACTGTTCATTCATTTCAAATACTTTACATAATAGTCACCAATTGTGACCACCATGTGAAATATCAACCCAGACACAAATGATTAGTGTCTTATCTCATCTAAAATCTGTCAAGAAGTTCTGAAAAGTTATTTGAAAAGTTTACAGCAACTAGGGGTAATCATTGGCAGTCGTAGCAGCTTCCCGAGTCTCAAATCGGTTACACAGACTTGTATGCACTATTTCTCGTGTGTAAAAACGGAAACAGCAGCAGATGGATTGATTTGCCGTTGCCCTAAAGACGCCAATAGGCGTGATGGGAAACAATGGCGAAGGAAACCTATCTGCTGTTGCCCTAAGACGCCACTAGGCGTAATGGCCACTGACTGCTTTGACGGTCGGTGGCTAAGGACGGAAGAAGAAGAAGAAGAAGAAGCGATCCGTTGCAGCTAATGATAAAAAATTCAAACCAATCGTAATTCGTCTCTAGCTGTGTGTATGACAAGCATTCGCTTATAAGAGGTCAAGGTCACTTGAGCTGAAATCGTTCGCAGCACATACGGTGTTAGATAATTTTTTTTTTTTAAATTTAACCCCTCCGGTGTAACCTCAATTTTTTGGTCTGTCCTTATTATGTATTATAATGTAGTAGAGACAGCAGTATGCAGTCCTTTTCTTTGGGAGTGCTGCAGCTCTACAGCTCATTAAAGAAAGCCGCCACTGGTTTTACATTTATTTAGTTTTGTGAATTGTGAATAATAAAGTTAATTTTAATTTTTGTTTCAGTCTCTGTGATTGAAGTGGGCAAATGTTGAAGAAAACGTCAGCTGCGTTCTCCGGTTAGCTGAACTCAAGTCCACAACAGTAGTTAGAAGAACGTTTGCTTACCATTATAAAAAGGAGAATCCCCACAGAATTTCAAAATTGATTTTTGGAGTGTTTAATTCAGCAGACTGATTTTTTTAGACATTGTTCAAATGGCCTCTAAATCTCATCCACAGTCTCTTCGCTTGCTGATCGTCTCCCAAATCTAGGCTTGTCATTAGCCAGCTTCCTTGAATTTGTTCATCCAGTTGTTAATTAAATTCGTTATTCAAAATTCACAAAACTGAATAATGTAAAAAAAAAAATGAAACGTAACTAAACCTTTAAACAATGTGTCTTGTAAGTTTGTAGCATTAATATTTCTGAAGTTATTAAAACTTAAAACTGGACCAAGACTTCTGGGACACCCTGTATTTATTCATTACCCATCATCTCAACGAAGAGCAAAGGCATGCAACAACTTCACACTGTCCTTTTGTCCTGAGCTCTTTGTTCAACGTCCTTCCATTTCTTCTTAATCTCGTTTTATTTTCAGCGATGGGACATTAAAATCAGTGTTATATTGAGTATTTCTGAGCTATTTTGTTTCAAATATCATCATCAACATCATCATCATTATCGTCATCATCGTCATCATCATCATCTTCATCATCGTTATCTTAGTCGTCATCATAATTATCATTGTCATCATCATCAGTATCTTCATCATCATTATCATCGTCTTCTTTTTCATTATTATCATCTTATTCCATAATTATAATCATTGTCATCATCATAATCTTCATCATCACCATTATCACTATCATCATTATCATCATCATTTTCTTCTTTTTCATTAACATCTTTTTCTTTTTCATCATCATCATAAATATTGTCATCATCATGATTTTCCTTTTCGCTACCTTAAGAGCATAGAGCCACCACTGCAGGAGTTGGTGCCCTTGCAAGAAGCCTGTACAAAGCATTCACTAACTCTTGCGGTGATGGTTCCTGTTGCAATCTGTCTCACCTGATAACGTTACCAGCCCCATGCACAATCTCAGGTGTTTTAACGTCATACAGGATGTGATGAACTATAACAAATAGTAATACCTCATCTCTCATCTCAACCCGTAACCCGTCATGGGTCGTAGGGATGCCATGGTGGAAGCATCAGCAGAGAGAGTCCTCCACTGCTCTCTATCCTCAGCAATGCGTACAAGTGTGGAAAAATCGTGCCCTGTTCATTCTTTGATGTTATCAGCCCAGGATTTTCTTTGTCTTCCTGTTCTCCGTTTATCTTCGACTGTTCCCAGGAGGATCGTTTCCGAAAGGGAGTAATATGATTATAGTAATATGCAACCCGTCAAAACATGACGGATATATAATTAAAAGTGCTCCTTCTGCTGCATGCCCTGATGACTGCATTGATTCTCCTCTTAATGTCATTTGATCTGTGTCATCAAACTATTTATGACTTTGGTTAATGGCCAAAGCATCATAAACGAACTGAAAGTCCTGCGTGCTCTTTTAAGGGGTATGCAATATAGCTTTAGCGATGTAAATTACTATTTTTACGTGAAGTTGACGGGATTTTTTATTGTTGGTTACAGAGGATTCAGTAAGACAATTAGTATGTAGAGAATTGTAATCTGACATTATTTTAATAAGACCAAAACAGTTATAGCATTAGGTTTGAAATATGTTGTTTAGATATCAGGATTCCTCAGCAAAAGAGACATTGGCAAGAAGACAAAGATGGCTGGATACCGTTACACTTATGTCCCAATCTTAATTTGTGGATGCGAGTCATGGGCAACGACTACAACTCACAAAAGCCAGCTCCAAACTTCAGAAACGAGGTATCTGAGGAAGGTGGTTGAAGTAACAAGAAGATACATGGTCTGCAGCCATGCAATACGGATCATTCATCAAAACCCAGCCCCTGCAGACCCGAGTGGAACAGTCCTAGTTACGATGGTTTGACCACGTCTGTAGAATGTGAGAAGATCCACTACCACGACAGAAATGGAAACCAATAGCCGGGGATCCAGACCTCCAGGGCGACCCATAGTTCGATGGGAGGACAACATTACACGATCGGTGAAGGATTGAGGACTAGATTGGAACGAGGCCAAGAGGAAAATAGCCGATATGATATTGTGGCGCTCTCTGTTTGGCAAACCTTTACACCCCAGGATAGAATAAAAACGACTAAGTAAGTAAGCAAGTTTAGATATCGTTAATGATATGAAAATGCCCTCAGACGTAAACATTCTATAGTGTCATGTGCTAATTTTAACTCATATTGTCGTGTTCAAATACTCCGTTGGTTTTGTATCTTAACAACTGTGCAAATCAAACTTCTCAAGCAGTGCTGAGAAGTAATAAGTACTGCGAGAACAGTACGATGTTAGATCTAAAAACATTAAAGAAAATATAAAATGTGTATAAATTTTTTTTTTTTTTTTTTTTTTTTTCTTAACCAGCGGCACTTGGGCTTTCAGCCCCTTCGGCCCAATGACATGTCATTGCGAGGCTGGGGAACCTGAGGACTTTCCTTCCAACCCGGTCAGGAGCTTCGCTCCTTCCCATCCACAGAGGGTTTATCACAGGAGCCGTTCAGGCTATTCAGTCAAATTTCCGGCCGTAAACATTTCTTCAAACGCCGACGCCCGGGTTTGAACCATGAACACCTGGTCGCCAGTACAACGCCGAAGCCATTACACTAGCGCGGCTCCCAAAATGTGTATAAATGAACAAAAGCAATAACTTTTTTAATGGTTTTATTTTTATTCGAGGCCTTCCGCAATTTGTCCATTCTGTCTTTTCTACCTTCAACCCACACATGATGCTGTGAAAGATTATTAAAATCTCTGGTGCAAGTTTAGATCAATGTTTCTAGTCATCATTGCACTATGTGATAAATTTCCTAGCCACTGTTGCAAGTTGTGACCAATTATTCTATTCACCGTTGCTAGTTTTGACCAAATTTTTTATTCAACCTAGCTAGTTCTGACCAATTATTCTATTCACCGTTGCTATTTACGACCAATTTTTATATTCACCGTTGTTATTTGTGGCCAGTTTCTGTATGCATCCTTGCTGGTTGTGACTATTTTTTGTATGCACCCTTGCTAGTTGTGACTAGGTTTTCTATTCACTCTTGTTGGTTGTGATCAATGTTTCTATTCATCCTTGCTAGCTGTGATCTACTTTTCTATTCACCATTTCTAGCTGTGATCTACTTTTCTATTCGCCCTTGCTAGCTGTGATCGACTTTTATATTCACCCTTGCTAGCTGTGATCTATTTTTCTATTCGCCCTTGCTAGCAGTGATCTACTTTTCTATTCGCCTTATAGTTCTGAACATTTTTTAAATATGGATCGTTGCTAGTTGCGACCAATTTTTCTCGTCTCCATTGTCAGTTTTGACAAGTATTTTAGTTAGCAATCTAGTGACTGATAAGTTAAGACAGTCAGAATTGGTAAAATTTTACGATCAAAACATCCATACTGTTAAACTTTCTTCCAGAAACCTATTTATATTTTGGTAATTTCTGTTAGTTCCCCCCCCCCCCCCCCCCCCTTTTTACGACCAGTTCTTTTTTACTCCACCATACGACCAAAATTTTACATCGTAATTAACTTGTAATGACAAAGTCTTCATTGTCAATACTCTCAAATTACGACCCAACATTTTAATGATATTTGGAAGCTGTGACTCAATCATCCAGTCTGTGTAGTCTTTTAACAATTTCGGGTTAACAGGTTAGAATGTGTGTCTGTTTTTAGAGTAAATGTTGTCCAATCCGTCAGTTTTCCTTGTTCATTTCACATCCATTTCCTTATTTACTCATTTAAATCATTTTTTTAAAAGTTAAAGATGCACATTTGAAACATTGTTCATTTTGCATAAAATCTAAGATTTTTCCCTTAGTGTTTCCGAGTTATATTTTGTCGATGCAGAAGTTGTCAAAGGAATATTAATATCAACATTATCAAGTGCTGTGCCGATTGTTGTAGGCGATCATGTATCTACGTCTCCTTCGGTGCTTGACATTTTTAACCAGGCGCATTGCACAGTGAATGTAGCACATAAAAATAGCAATGATGTAGGTAATAACTACTGCGAAAAAGCTGATAATTGGGACGAAAGCAAAGGATGAGTTGGTGTACATCTCAGCTTTACGGATGATAAAAAATCAGTGCAGTAAAAGCTGATAACTTTGAGTAAGGTAGACGGTACCTGTCTAAACTTTACATTGCTAAAATTACTGATAACAGGAAAAATGGTAAAATTCATTAAAATAAAAATTATGTGAAAATGGTTAAAAATAAGTTTCTTATAGATCTCAGCTTTAAAGATAACAAAAAAATACAAGGCAGTCATTTATTATTTAGTTTGTTAGCTACATCTCTTTGGTTCCGATTTCTCTCTGTTTAAAATTTTTTTATTTAACCTGTCTACATTGTATATTGGCGGGAAGTGTTACAAAAGTAGCACGTGAAGTCCTCGTGCGTCGTGTTTTAGAAGACTAAGAACGAATATAACTACCGCATGTCGCACGAGACGACTAATGTCAGGTTGAGCATTAGACTGGCAACGTCTTCACGTTAAACAAATTCATACAGAAACCATTGCTGGAGGAACATGTATTTTGATGTAGGCTTGTTGGACGCAAGGTGAAGTGGAGGTTCTATTCTCCGTAGTGATCGAAAAAGGAGATTAATGAATAAATTAAAATAGCACTGTTTAGAAAAAAAATAGACAGAAAATTAAGTAAATATTGTTCACTACTTATTCACGGAAGAGGATTTGGAAAACATTGTCACAAGTGAAGGTCAACGCCCAAAATAAACAGAAGAAGGCAGACAACAAAGTTTGGAGATACCATGATAAAATTCTCGGAAAACTGAAATTGTTTGGAATGCTCACAAGACGTCAGTTGCCATGGGAACTGAATATCTGTCCCATTAGTCATGATATACGATGCTGATATCATACTGTACTTTGTACGCAGTGACCTGACAGTCTGAGAAGAGCCGAGGACTAGATTGGAACCAGGCTAGGAGGAAGATGGCCTACAGAACAGTATGCCGCTCTCTCTGGTAAACCTCTACACTCTAGGGTAGACATGAACGACTAAGTATTAGTAAACCTGACTGTTAAAACAAGTAACTTCCGTTTCTGTAAGAGTGGTATTCTCACGCCTTATAATCATAAATCATTTCCATATTGATGACAGTGTATTATTATATATTAAATATTGTTATTCCCCAAGGTTTGTGTTGTTGTTTTTATTATTAACTTACATATTTTTTGTTTGATTCTGTTGTTGTTGCACATCGAGTGGACTGAGAGAAGTCAGTACAGACCGAGGCGTCACCTGTTTTTGCACATCTGTAAATCTTAAAAGAAAAAAAAAAACACTCCATTGCCTCTTGCACACAGTACCTCATATTTGTGTATTGCTAGTCTAAAGTTAAAAAAAAAACTATTTGAACAACAGCATCTGCAGATGCTATTTAACAAAGATTTTCTTCACTTCTAACATGTTTCATAGAAATGTTAGTGTGCATGGTCAGTGCGTTTAATTAGACCTCTTTTGTCCATATGTTCCAGTTTTTTGCTAATGATTCTGTATACTGCGACCGTAGCGCAAAAGAGTTGCTCCTCCATTCTCTAACTTTCTGTTCGGCACCAATTTTGTTCCGAAGGGCGCAAATCTTGTCTCTACCGAAAACCTGTTCCAACCCCGTTTTCCCAAACTGATTAATCGGTATTGCAGTCTGTGCAGTGTATTCTCTAAGATGTCATCCACTTCTTCATTTGACATCCCCTTGGTCAAAAGGGCTTGGCGTAAAGAATCTTGCGCAGCATCTGAAGTGAGGTCTGTTGTCAGTGGAAGCTGATCAACCCGAGCTCCTACGCCTCGGGCCAAATTTTTAATTGATTCTTTTATGTCTTCTAGTTCGGCATTTTGCTTTTCTAATAAGTCAACGTCGCAAAGTTTACTGTTGTCTCTTTCAGCGCCCAGCGAAGACGAAGATGATCGTCCGTTGCTAGATCCGATGGCGTTGCTCTGCAGATTTCCAAAGAGAGGGTGGATGTTTTGATATGCATCGACATCGTCGATGACGAAGGTGGAGCTCACAGAAACCAAGAAAAGGGCAAATACCTGGTGAAGAGAACATCAAAGCAGGGCGTTAAATTCTTCGTATAAATTTATAATTTTTCCTCATGTAATTATTTAAATTATATTAACACATTAAACACAGGATGTACGTAGCGTCTGACTGATACAGTGCTTAGAATGCTTGCTTTTTTTGTGTGGCAGAGCTATCGGGTTCCCGGTTCAAAATCTTGTAGCGTCACGCTCTAGCCTACCCAGCTGTAAATGGATAACTGACTCCGCTCATTTAGGCACACCCGCAGCGAAGAAGGGAAATATTCGTCACATCATAAAGCTTGATCTTGTATTGAGAAGTCCAACACTTTAATCCTTTATGGCAACATCTGATATATGACTACCCTTTTCTTTGGGGGTCGTCCACATATGACGTCAAGCAATTTTTACCATTTTTAACCCCCTCCCCCCACCCGCCCCCATTGTCCCATTTCGTCACAAAAACCCAGACTCCCTCTTATCCCCGACAACCCCGCCTAGATGTTGATGCCTAGATGGCAGGGAGGATAGTGTGATTCGCTTGCATAGCTAGGCGGGGTTGCCGCACGGAAGGTCCTGGGTTCGAGTCCTGGGTAAGCCACTCACGTCTGATGTTTTTCTGTTGTCTAGTTTTCTACTACTTTATTTCTTACGAGTGCCTGAAAACATACCTTTATGTTTGTCTAATATTTATTTATATTTTTCCTATACAATACAGTACAATTATTATACTTATTTTGCCTTTATCGAGCACATATCTGCGAATAGTTAATCTTTCCTAAACACATAAATGTGTATGGTTCTCGTAAAATCCACTCACTGAGGAGAGAAACCTCGGCCTTGTTTTTACTTTATTTATCTCTTCTTCTTTGATTCTTAGCAGCCAACTGTAAAAGCAATCAGTGGCCATCACGCCTGATGGCTTCTTGTAGGAGAGCAACAAACTGCTTCCACTGTGCTAAGTCGGCAGCCATCCTTCGTGCAGTGCCCCAGTTCTGGTTCATGCTTTGTATCTCGGCCTTCACAGTTCTCCGCCAAGTTGTTTGTGGTCGGCCTCTCTTTCGCTTTCCTTCAGGGGTCCATAGCATAGCTGTTCTTGTGATGGCATCGTGGTCTCTTCTGAGGATGTAGCCAACCCAACCCAACTCCAGCGTCTGCCAGCTATGATGGTGTCCATGTCCTCTTGGTTTATCCGAGTAAGCAATTCTTGGTTGGTGATGGTATTCGGCCAAAAGATTCGGATAATTTTCCTTAAGCAGATTGTGTGGAACGAGGACAATTTCGACATTTCCTTCTCTGTTACTCTCCAATATTCTGCACCATAGAGAAGCACAGAAAGGACACATCTCTCATATAATCTAAATTTTGTGTTTGTGCTGTACTGAGAGGACTTCCAGATGTTGTTTAGACAAGCAAATGCTGTTTTCGCTTTATTCATTCTATTGTTGGTGTCTTTGCTTGTTCCGCCGGCTTTATTCATAACTAGTGTAAATGCCCGTCATAAGACGGGAATTAAATTCAAAATCACCAATACCTAACGACAATTTTACTTATTCAAAAGTATTTTTAAAAACCACTGTGCATCACCACAGTACACGAACTACGTAGCAGCAGCGAGGATCCCAACGTGTGTATACGGGATCACACATTCTGTAAATATATTTTTGTGCACACCGTCATTTGCGCATTCTTGTTTGGTAAGTGTTACTATTTTCGGAGAGTACATATAAGGGAAACAATACAATTAATGTCTAACTTTCAACCAAAGTTGCACCCCTTAGCGTTACGCACTGACAGAAAAAGCTGGGATTTTATATATATAGGGTAATTGTAATTTTTTTTTTTTTAACCGGGCTACTTCAATACTGAGAGCAGTGTGGCAGAGTGATTATAACTCTGCCTTCTCAAGTAAAAGTTACTGGATTCGGAAACTGGAAGCGTCACGATTCAGCACACCAATCTGTAAATAGGTACCTGAGGAATGTAACTAGTCACCCCAACTCACACAGCCTAATAAAGTGAGATCCGCCAACAATCCACTTCTCTACAGCAATATCTGGAATGGGGATATCTTTACATTTTACTTCAACGCTTGTTAATTCAAGCTTGTACTACATAAATCTTACCTCCTTGATGTTTTAACGATGACATTATTCCCACGTACATTGTTACCTCTTTTAGTATCATCATCATTATTATCGCCATCATCATCATCATCTTCGTCATCATCATCTTCACCATCTTCATCATCATCAGCAAATTATCATCCCATCATCATCATCACCCTCATCATTATCATAATCATCATCATTTTCACCATCATTATCACCATCATCACCATGACCATCCTAACCAGCATCATCGTCATCATCACGGTCATCATCAGCACCATCACTATCATTAACATCACCATCAGCATCATAATCACCATCACCACCAGCATCATCGTCACCACCACTACCAGATCATCATCACCATCGTCATCATCCTCCTCATAATTATCACCACCATCATCATCATCATCATCGCCACCAGCATTATCGTCATCATCACCACCATCAACATGACCATCCTAACCAGCATCATCATCATCACCATCACCTTCATCACCGCCATCATCATCACCTTCGTCATCATTATCATCACCATCAGCATCATCATCACCATCACCACCAGCACCATCATCATCATCACCACCATCCTCATCTTCATCACCATCGTCATCATCCTCATCATAATTATCACCACCATCATCATCATCATCGCCACCAGCATATCATCATCATCGCCACCATCATCATGACCATCCTAACCAGCATCATCATCCTAACCATCATCATCATCACCGCTATCATCATCACCATCACTGAATGAACAAAGCAAGAACAGCCTTTTTTAGTCTAAACAACATCTGGAAGTCCTCTCAGTACAGCACAAGCACAAAATTAAGATTATATCAGAGCTGTGTGCTTTCTGTGCTTCTCTATGGTGCGGAATTCTGGAGAGTTACAGAGAAGGAAATGTCGAAATTGTCCTCTTTTCACACAACATGCCTAAGAAAAATTCACCGAATCTTTTGGCCGAATACCATTACCAACCAAGATCTGCTTACTCGGAGTAGGCAAGAGGACATGCACACCATCATAGCTGGCAGACGCTGGAGCTGGGTTGGCCATGTCCTCAGAAGAGACTCCGATGCCATCACAAGAACAGCTATGCTATGGACCCCTGAAAGAAAACGAAAGAGAGGCCGACCAAAAATAACTTGGCGGAGGACTGTGGAGGCTGAGATGCAAAGAATGAAGCAGAGTTGGGGCACTGTACGAAGGATGGCCACCGACCGAGCAAAGTGGAATCAATTTGTTGTTGCCCTACAAGACGCCACCAGGCGTGATGGCCACTGACTGCTTTGACGGTCGGCGACTAAGCATCAAAGAAGAAGAAGATCATCATCATCATAACCATCAGTATTATCATCATCATCACCACCATCATCATGACCATCCTAACCAGCATCATTATCATCACAATCGTTGTCATCACCGCCATTATCATCACCATCATCATCATCATCACCACCACAGCATCATCATCATCACCACCACAGTCCTCATCATCTTCACCATCGTCATCATCACCACCATCATCATAACCATCCTAACCAGCATCATCTTCATCACCATCGTCATCATCACCGCAATCATTATCACCATCATTATTACCACCATCAGCATCATCATCACCATCACCAACAGCATCATAATCATCACCACCACCATCCTCATCATCATCACCATCGTCATCATCCTCGGCATAATCATCACTACAACCGTCATCATTATCGCCACCAGCATATCATCACCATCGCCACCATCCTCATGACCATCCTAACCAGCATCATCATTATAACCATCATCATCATCACCGCTATCATCATCACCATTGTCATCATTATCATCACTAACAGCATCATCATAACCACCACCAACAGCATCATCATCATCACCACCACCATCCTCATCATCATCACGATCGTCATCATCCCCACCATAATCATCACCACCGTTATCATCATCATCATCATCACCACCAGCATATCATCATCATCACCACCATCATCATCACCATCGACATCATTATCATAAACTCAGCATCATCATCACTGTCAGAATAGGTTTTATGTATCTAATGCTACACAACACACACACAAAGCACACCGGGCTACTGGTACTGTGTGAACAAACCCCCCTACTGGTACTATGGATTTAAGGCACACTCACACTATACACTTCGCTCGCTGTCTCAAAGGTACGACCACAGTACACAGTAGCTGACATGAATAATCCAATAACACCTAAATCAGGTAATAACCCTTAATAAGTACGGTGCACACATATGAGCCACACACGGCTAGCAATACACATGAAATGCAATACACAATGTAATGAAAATGCCAAACTACTTGCCAAAATCACCAGCTCAACATAATAGCAAAACAGTCACCGACATAATCTAACCAGCGACTACAGAATGACTATCGCTCACAGGCGACGACCAATACTGAAACAAGGCAATATATAATTGCAAGATTCTACCGTAAATAATATCCAGGAAAGAACCACCAGAAATCACATCACCCTTCTAGTAATCTAACAATAATCCTGAACACCTGAAACAATCGGCAAGCAATGAAAAAAAATGGCATTCATGTAATCCCAGCAAAACCGCTGACAAAGGGAACAAGCGTCCGTACAGGACCACTGACATCTCCTAGACTGAATCGCGCCAAAAAATCTACATCCTCTTCCGTTCTGGCCCGACTCGCCAAACGGGTTTTAAATTAGTATCAGGGTCGACACTCTACAGCGTGACCAGCTTAATATTTTATAATATTTATACTGTGACAATCACCATCACCACCATCATCATCATCATCATCATCACCACCACCATTCTCATCATCATCACCATCGTCATCATATCCTCATCATTGTCATCACCACCATCATCATCACCATGACCATCATCATCATTATCACCATCACCATCACCATCACTATTGTACTTTTCGTCCCATGAGGACCATGCAGCAACCACAATATCAGAAAGTTTACACTAAAGTTTTCAAGTGCTCTTGTTGTGATTGTGATCAAATGCATGTAGTTATAAAATGCGACTCTGTTAATTGCAGTATATTACAGCACCATAAAGTATAACTTTGAAGTTATCAACATGAAAGCCACCGTCAGCACCATAAAGTATAACTTTGAAGTTATCAACATGAAAGCCACCACCTATGCGAGCAAACTGCTTTGAAAACATTGTTGAAATAGAAAGAGATGTAAGAATTTCAGTTAATCTCATGTAGCTTTGATTCAGTGTGTGGGTGAAGAAAATAAAGTTCACTTGTTTTCATAATGTGATTCACAGAATGAACAGCGTTGAAGTAAGTACAGTGAATTTTCGCTATCTGCGATTTCGTGACTGAGACTATTCACTGAGTAAATCTGAAATAATTGTGCTTGGAATTGGCTTTATATATATATATATATATATATATATATATATATATATATATATATATATATATATATATATATATATATATATATATATATATATATATATATATATATATATGTCTCAGTCAGCTCTTTATTTCTAACTTCAGTATGACCACTTGTCAGCATTTTGTCTTTGCTCATCTGCTCGAATGCGAATGTTTATTTACTCATTGTAAGTTGGAATCTACATTGGCACATTTTCGTCAGTTGACTTGATTCAGCTTTACGCTGTAAGACACTTCTTCGAGTCTTCTTCTTCTTCTTTAAGTACCATACCTGGTGGCGTAGGTGATCATGAACCTCCACAACGTTCTGTCTCCAGTACTTGTTTTGATTCATGACTGTACAAGGGATAATACGACGGTAGCTTCCTGTTGCTTTCCGTCGGTTTGTGTACGGATGTCTCCGCTAGCCTCTGACTGAAAAAGTTTAACCCACAACTCAGTTGGGAGGGGAGAGATTAAAGCGCCTCCCTTTCACTGGATGTCACGCCATAATGCTTAAGATTTCTTGTGCGATTCCTATATACACACATTGGGATTCTCACCGTTGCTACGGAGTTCGTGCACTGTACTGAGATCCTCCTTTTATGATCTAAGGGAGGAGATCAGAGCACTTGTGGAGTTGTCCGTGTGTCACGGATTGCCTCCCCTGCTTTGCAGTAGTGGTCCAACAGTGACCAAAACTCAAGAGTATCTAATATTGGCTTTCAAAGTATCTACCTGCGCGCAAGATTACTCTTGGCAGAGATGTAGATAGAAGGTTAATGACACTTCTACCTTAAGGTAGCGTCACGAGATATTTCCAGAAGTCACGAACAATGTTGCATTGGGTTTAACAATTGTTAACGCATTATATCTGATCCGTCGCCTTTTGTGAAGGATTTAAGCAATGGTTTAGCCCGTCCAAACCCCCAGTTGGTGTAATCTAACGAAATCCCTCTAATAGTGTATAGCTCTGTTTAGTGGTAAATATATGTCTAGGTATTTATATTGTTATGATTAAAATTCATAACGATTGTGTCGATATCATTAGGTAGCTCGACAGGGCTCCTTGTTTGTTTATTTTATACAGAGTCATTTATTAATACAGGAAGTGACGTCATGCTTCTAAGGTATACTGGGCAGACGTGAAACTAGGAATGCAGAAGGCAGAGATCGTCTGCGAGGTCTTCTACCATTGTGTGTCATGGCAAGTGAACGCATGTGTTTGAGCTCCTAAAAATACATAATTATTATACATCCCTATGTTGTTCCATCACTAGTACATAAGATCTTCTGTGAGGTGTATCTAGCTATCTTCGTTTAAAGGGAGTATGGATTCTCAATGTCGAGTGTGAAAGATATAATAATATGTGGAAACTGAAAAGGACAGCATTCCAGACAAGAAACTGACTGCCTAGCGTTATATCAACGACTGCATATTGTATGCCATTTGTATATTGGCTTTAACTATACTGTATTTGGAGCAGCATGGATTGTTAATAAAAAGTGTGTATATCGTCCACTTCGTCCTTTGTGGCTCAATTGATTCAAATCGATAGTGGCTTGTTGCGGTGTCTACTTGTTCTACCCTAGAAGTGATCTTGGCCACAGTAACCATCCTATAACTCAATAATGACATTCCCAATAATAAAGTCACGCAACATATATACATATATTAAATATTCTGGCTCATACGTTTGCTTTTATTCATATAAAACTGAAGTGACTATGATTGTTTAGTTTTAAAACAACCTGTAACAATTTTAATAATGAATTCACCTTTAATAGTTAAAATAAATATAGAAAGATTGGTGAAATTTAGATAAAAGTTTTCGACATGGAGACGTAGGTGAGGATTTATCAAAAGTTCGTTGCTTTCGCCTATTTTACCAGACACTTAACTTTAGCTGAGTACTGCAGCTGTGGTTCATCAATTTTGTGATGACGAAAGCATTCTCCACACTCTCTTCCACTGTAGGCGGTTAGGGTAGATGCTTTTCTCTAACACTGGCGGCGGTAGTACCACAAATCGTCTGCTGGCTTGTAACCACGAACTTTAGAAAAATAGAAAAACAAATACCTTCTGCTAAGTATATTTGTTTGGAGCACTCTCACAGGCTCACGTTCCCGTTGTCCACCCACCAATGTTAAATTCTCAGAAGAATTTAATTCTCGAGGCCGCACAACGTAACTCCGAGAAGATGGTTAAATTCACCAATATTACTCTGAGGATTAACGGGTAAAATGTGTCTGGACAGTGAGAATATGATTTGTGCCTGAACTAACATTAACGAGTAACATACATCTCAAAAATTATATGCTACACTTGAGGCACCCATGATGTAATCATCACTCATCACTGCTCCAGTCGGAGTCTGGGGTCACCTCTCCTGTCGGGTTTTCCCGCACGACTAGCAAGAAGCATTCACCAGCATTTGCTGTAGTGGTTCATGAATATTGTCACGTAGGGTTTATATTCATTTAATTTCCTACATCTTCTTCCTATTCTTTCACCCGAATTCTCTCTTTTATTATCTCTGTATTTCCTTTTTCCTGTACATTTTTAATCCATTCGTTTTGCGAATATTATTTTCATATAATTCGCAAACTTTACCTGTTTTCCTTTCTCTAAAACTGAGAATCGCACCTGGGTGGTATTGCGTACATGTCAGTCGCGCTGGTCGGATGATAGGCGTGAATTTACAGCATTCGCTAGACATTCGTCTGAGGGTCTCTGGCCTGGGGCGTGAAAATTCACCCGAGGGACATGGAAAGTAGACAGAGAGTCTGCATTTCAGTAAACGCATGAGGTTTTTCGTCAGGAAAAACCCGGCTTAGCGTGAAAATCCACTCCGCACTGCAGACGGTGGTCTGAGATTTGCAACTCATGCAAGCCCTCGGCCACTGATGGCTGTTACGTCACGCGATAAGCGGACGAAGGTGTTATACGGACAGGGGAGATAATTTCGCTTGGCGAAATAAGTTTGGGCCCTTTGTCCGATTTTAAAGATATTGGCCAAGTTTGAAACTTTAATTTCATTCTCGCTCATAGACTCATAGTAGATAGGTTGCTCGTAAACAGAATAGCTGTTAGCGAAGATCTCAGTTTGTTTCGGCAATTTGTCGAACTTCTAGACTTCCAGAAATATTTTCAGCATTTTTATTCTTAAGTTGTGCGACTACCTGTAATTCTGTGGTTGAGGTAATTAATATGATAGATATATAGATTTTGTGAGTGTTAAAGTGTTTAATCGCTTAATTCATTTTAATCTATTTCTTTAGCGCAGAAGAGAAATAAAGGGGTAGGCTATTATATTTTCTAGGGAAGCATTCAGTGGAAAGCAGAATAAAATTAAAATTTCTAGCTTATAACGGCAATTGTAGCTATTTATGAATTTAACTTAACCGCTAATACTCAGTCGAGTGTATTTTTCTAAACTAACGTATAAACTCTAGAATCGAGCCTCATGAATGGTGACGGAATACGCACGTGTTCCTAATTCATGAGGATTGCTGATTTTTAAATATAACTTACGTCACGGGAAGTTTAAATGATAAGCAAAGCTCTCTGCTTGCAAGTTTAAATGTAAGTTATAACCAGTACAGATTCTGTTTATTATATTATATGTGTTATTTTTCCTCCACACAGTGAAAGTTTTGGGGTGACCCTAACTTTACCAGCACCTAGTAGTAGTTTCCATACTTGTGAAGAAATAGACAGTCCTTATTTTGAACCACGTGGGTTTCTTAAGTACCACTGGTCTAAACAGTGCATATGCAACCCGAGTTAGCCAGAAATACTATATCCCAATAACGGGTTTTCAAAGACTGTAATGATAAATACTGGACCTTGGAGCCAGATCTTAATTTCTTCTAGAAAAAACTCTACGTAATCTTTCTGCCTGGTGGCGCGAAATACTTCAGGTATTAACTAACATTTCCCGACTATATATATATATTTTTTGTGGACAAATCTGTGGTGTGACTAAAGTGAATCCTATACTGAGGGAAGGCACCGACCTGACATTCATCATTTCTAGAAACCTACGCTATTGACACTGTGCTCTGCTAACTCCCGCGCCTGGAATAATTTTAGGTGACTTAATCAGACATTTGAACAAATTTGCACACCCAAGTAGTCGTTCCCGGAGACTCCAAGTTAAATACGTCTTTTGGAACTGGGGACTTCTTGGCAGAAGACTGCATTTTTTTGAGTCTGTGTGAAGATCTAAAATCAGTGTGTTCCAAGAGGCAGCGAGCAAAGTCGTGAGTACATGTATGAGAGGCCATGGCGGAATGAATGAGTGTACGCTGGTTTGAGTGATATTTTCACTATTATATCTTTGACACCCTGTTGCTGTCCTAATTTTTTTTTTCAATCTGCATAATTTGTTGCTAAGGCTAGAGTTCTTGTGTTTTTGTCTTAGGTTAAATCAGATTTTTTTTTCAAACTCTGTGCATATAATTACGAGATAAAACAAAGAAAACTCTTAGACTCAAACCCTATGTATCTGTGACTCGGGCGCCATCATCTGTTCTCTTAACGGGGCCGGGCTAAACCTAGAGTTAACACTATAACGGGGCTATCATCCTTGCAACATTTCCTTGAATTTTTTATGACTATGTGTATATGTATTTTCCTTGATGTACTTTCTTTGATGTTGTGAGCCGATTTTTCCTGATATTAAAATCGCTCTTGAACTTAAAAATAGTGTTTGGTCAGCTCGTTCTAGATAATATATATATCATTGTTATAGTTTTCCCACGTCTGTGTGTTTACCTGTCGTCACGTGTATGTGCGTGCCTGTGAGTGATAGAAATATACGTAATATGTATATTGGTGTAGTCTGTCTGACGCTGTAACAACTGTTGTAGAAGATAGGTGAGAGAGAGAAGAATTCTTTTCGCTTTCAGAGACAGCCACTATATCAAATCTATCATCTCACGTGTGTGGAAATTCTATTACCTTTCACTAACTCTCACTGAGTCTATCACCTATTCAAACCTATTCAGAAGGGACCAAACCTAGTCTTAATTCTCCTATCGAAAATCTACGACAAATGGTCGCTCGTTACCGCGAATGAAACCCAAAATCCTAAGGCGATACGACAAATGGGTTCTCGTCTGTAGGATTTTTGAACTTAGAATAGGAAGACGAGTACGACAAATGTGGACTCGTCTATCTGGATTTTGAACTTAAGATTCTGTATTCTGATATAGAGTAAGAGTGTGATGTCTTGTGACTGTGTATCTTTTAAAAAAAATATTACCCCCTAGACTAGCGATCTGTTTACGGGCGTGCTGACCACACAAACTAATAAGTTTTTTTTCCACAGCATCTTTGAATAATATACATTTTGGTTACAGGTTGATTTTGTCGGGATATATGTTAACTGCTGATTGTAATACTAAATGCTGGTAAAGTGGTGAGTGTATAACATTCACTGGGTACTGAGGCAGAACGGCGTTTGAACTAAGTTAAGCAGTGTGTTTCGGACTTTTTGTCCAGATTAATTCCCTCCCTTACCCGATCTGACTTCAGGGGCGAAACTATAGTGGATTTTATAATTAAGGGATTATTTTTCTCTTTAATTTTTGCAATATTCTTTTGCTTTTCCACTGTAGCAACTTATTTTTCAGTTGTAATCTTAACTACCATTTATTTGGCGTAGTCGTGTTTTGCATTGAGTGCTTTATTGCCGATAATAGCAGCGATAGTTAGATTTTATTTTGGAGGAGGTATCCCAGGGTTAAATATATCATCTTTTGATTTTTTTGGTAATTTTTTTCTCGTAAGTGGTAGGAACCAGGTTATTCTTTTTCCTATTTTCTTTCTCCAACAGTCTCAGTCACTGACATAATATGGCCGAGAGGGCAAAGCTTAGACAACTTCTCAGGGACGAAGCGAGAGAGGAGGGACTGGAAGGAGAGGAAGCGAAAGCTTTTGTCAGAGACGAACTGGAGAGATATGATGCGGAGAGGAAAGCAGCTGAAGCTTTACAGCAGAAGAAGATGGATGAAGAAATGGAAATTCGCAGGGCGAACGAACGAGAGAAGGAGAGACAGCATGAGGAAAGAGAGAAGGAGAGACAGCATGAGTTAGCTCTTAAAACTCTGGAATTCCAAAGGCGTGGGGCTGCCTCTACCTCCAGCAATGGAGAGTCTTCTCCTCATTCTTCCTTAACTGACCCTGCTAACACTCAATCTCTTCAACTAAATGCTATGTCTTTCACTCTTGAATCTTTTCCTTGTCCAAATGAGAAGATTGACACATGGTTAGAAAAATTTGAGAAAATTGCAACTCTGTACGGGTTAGAGAGGTCGCGTTGGAATATGAAACTTTCCCAGGCCCTAAAAGGTTCTGCTTATGATGTTTATTCTAAGCTGGAAAGTAGCCAACAAGACGACTACGATGTGTTGAAGAAAGCGTTACTGGAGCGCTTTGAAATGAACGCTCGCAAGTTTTTGCAACTGTTTCGCAACAGCCGGAAAGAGAATTCTGAAACTTTTCACCAGTTCTCATCTCGTCTTAAGGGATATCTAACAAAGTGCCTTGAGCTTTCGCAGCTCCCCTCTACCTATGAAGGTCTTGAGGAACTTGTTCTAACTGAACAAATAAAGAACACTTTGTCTGCTGATACCCGGAGATTTCTCGCTGAGCAGGGGGCAGAAAAACTTGAAGACATTTTGGAAAAGTCTGAGCGTTATCACAATGCGCTGGCTGAACTACCGGCCACAAAGCGGAAACCGACAGAGGAGCATTTTCGAAAACATAACCTAGAGCAATCTTCTCAGGCTTCTAACCAAAACAACCACAGAGAAACTGGACCTCAAAACCCCCCTCCTGAAAAATCCAAGTTCTACAAGAACAAGTACCCCAACCACCCCAAACAATCCGATCAACCCGACCGCCCTACATGGCAGCGTAGCCAGAAAGGACAAGGTGGCAAAGGGAGAACGAACGAACGAACGAACGAACGAACTTTATTTTCGAAGGGTAAAGAATTGGGCGCGCAGGCCCGTCTAACATTCTGCCCTTCCACTCTCATTAATCTTGCATACTATATCCTTTCATTCCCACATGATGCTTTAAGCATTAATTTAAAGGCATGCAACATTATAAAGTTACCATAACAGCATTCATTTACAGTATGCAAGCATAATAATAAAAAAATGAGTAGGGTTTTTTTTTTGAAACAAACAAGCTAGTAATTGGGGGAGAAGTAATAATAAAATAAAATAAATAAAACAATAAATAAAAATAAATAAATTCTGTATACCGACACTCACTCATGCGGTCAATCCGTCTACAATTAATCTGTATTTTTGGTATGCGGGTACATTCTCACGACTCACATTTCTAAAGTACAGTATTATGTGGGTACATTCACACATACATTACATTATATAATAATATTTTAAAGTGAATATAATAATGATATTACATGGATATAAAACAAATTATTCACACACAAAAATGAGCGGAAGAGGAAAAGAAATGTTGACCTATGGATGAGATGTTGACAGGCAAATACTGTTTCTATGGGGGTAGATAATCAGTGTTGAGGAAGTGTTTGAAAAGTGCTTTGTTAAAAGAATATTGTGTAGGTAGGCTTTTTAGGTGGTGTGGAAGGCTGTTCCATAAGTAGGCACCAGAGTAGGCTAGACTCTTTTTGAACAGGTCGATCCTAGGTTTGGGCAGACGTAACTGATGTAATCGTTGTCCCTCCCTTCTACTGGTTTGAAACAATGAACTTAGGTACGACGGGGCATTGTTAGATAGAATTGTGTGAGTCAGCTTGGCTTTGTTGTAGAGAAGACTTTTTTTAGCGACAGTATTTTGGGTTCTTTTCCTGTCCTTGTGTGTGGTGTCGTGCGATTATCGGTGATCAGACGCACTGCTCTCTTTTGCAGGGAGTGCAGTCTCTTCGAGGTGGAAGCAGGGCAACAATCCCATAGTGTAGAGCAGTAATCTAGATGTGTCTGTATATGTGAGGTGTAGAACAATAGTCTAGTGTCTGCGTCTAAGAAGTGTTTTATTTTGGCTAGCTGGTACGTCTTTTGTGCTATGTGTTTGGTTAAATTCCGTACATGGGAGTTCCACGTTAAGTGCTGGTCAATCGTGATCCCCAGAACTTTGTGTTCTGTTACATGTTCAATTTGTATTGATTCCGCGTGTAGCTGTAGCGATCTTTTGGTGCAGCTTAGGAGTTTCTGTCTGGTGGTAATCAACATAGATTTCGTTTTTGTTGTGTTTACTGGCATACGATTCATATTACTCCATTTTGTTAGATTGTCTACATCACTTTGAAGAGTCATTTCAAGTGCCACGCAGTCATTGTCACTAGTGTAGATAGTACAATCATCTGCAAAGAGGTCACAAGTTGAATATTTTAGATGTAGTGGCAGGTCGTTGATGAACATTGCGAAGAGTAGGGGCCCAAGAATAGAGCCCTGTGGTACTCCTGTAACTACCTTCGAGAAATCTGATGCCGAGTTGTTGTGAAGCACTAACTGTTGTCGATCTGCCAGGAATGATTTGATGATGTTTAATGGATTAGAGCCTATTCTGAGGGTTTCCAACTTTTGAACCAAGATAGTGTGGTCAATCATGTCAAATGCTTTCTTGAAGTCGACAAAAACAGCACCACATAATTTTCCATCATTTATGTTCGACAGCCAGTTGTCTGCCATTTTGGTGAGCGCTGTGTGACAGGAATGTTTGGGTCTGAAACCTGACTGGCTATCAATGAGCAGTTTGTTTGTTGTTAAGTGTTGAAATGTGGTGTTGTAAATGTGTTTCTCTAGTGGTTTTGAAAGAGATGATAGAAGGGATATTGGTCTGTAGCTGTTGGGATCGCTATGTGAGCCAGATTTATAGAGGGGGTACACTTTGGCAGATTTAAATGCTGTGGGGAAGTAGTTGTGTGCAATACATTGGTTGTACACATAGGTTAAGGAGTCGCAAATGATGGGCGCAGCGTAACGTAGAATCTTATTGCTGATACCATCAAGCCCAGATGAATTGTTGTTTTTTAATGCCAAGATATATTTGAGAACTTCATGTACTGTTAGAAAAGGAATATGTCTTAGATCTGTTGTGGTGTGTTCAGTGTTGCAGAAGGCTGTCAATTTACTAATATCGCAGTCCATTGGCTTTAGTGTCGACTTGAGAAGGTTAATTTCTGTTTTGAAGTGGTTGCTAAAATGAGTTGCCGTGAGGGAGCAGCTTTTTGGTAAAGAGTTTAGTGACTTTGATTTGTGTGTTAGTGTTCTAATGGCTGCCCAGACTTCTTTGCTGTTTGCTTTGTCTTGAATCATCTTTCTGAAATGTAGTTTCTTTTCCTGACGAATGAGATATTGTACTTTGTTTCTAAGCATCCGATACCTGCTGAAATCTTTGAGCTTATGTGCTTCGTCCCGCTCTCTCATTGTTGATAGTATTTCGTTGGTTATCCATGGGGTCTTTCTGATGTTTTTGACCCGAACCTGCTTTATAGGAACATGTTTGTCGAATACGTTGTTGAAAGTTTGTGTCCAGTATGTTATGGCTTCTTCTGGATGCGGAAGTTGGTACACGTATGAGAGAGGGGATATTTGTAGGTCTTGTATGAATAATTGAATGTTAAAGTTTTTGAAATTCCTGTAATGGACTGTGATGTGTTCCGTTTTAGGTGCTTTAAACCCCTTTCTCGTCCAGGTACAGCAAATAGGATAGTGGTCACTTAATGATGTCTGTGGGACTATGCATTCTATAATGTTTTCTGGGCAGGTCCCGAGCACGGGACATACGATCAGACCGAGCACACCGAGCCAAAACGCATCGGATGCTTATTGACAGTCTCGCAAGGCGGAATTATTGACAGTGATTCCCAACCTGTTGGGGATAGACCCTCAACGCGAGGTATTGTTATTTTGAACGGTTCTCAAACTTCTTGCTTATTTGACACGGGGCTTTCTTACGATTGCATTGTTGCCAGAAACCTGGTTAAACCCGGTCAAGAGACAGGAGAGACCGTCAAACTTTGTGGAGTTCGTAAGAGTGATGCACCTACAGCGCTTCCCATCGCATTGGTGGAGATACACTCTGACTTTGTCAGAGGTGTGATCAAAGCGGCTGTTATGGATGATCCCATCTACCCAGTCATACTTGGCAGGAGATACGTGTGTATTGGGAAACCGGAAGAGCCGATTGTGGCAGCAGTAACTATAAGAGGGCAAACCAAGAAGGAACGGGAGCCTGCGCCAAATTTGTTACCTATGGAACTTAAAGAAGCGCAATACAAGGACCCTACCTTGGCACCCTGCTTTAGGAAACTGCCCATGGCGAAGGAACCAAAACAGCACGGGGACATTTTTTCTGAGGATGGCGTACTTTATCGGAGAACGGGCAAGCCTGACCAAGGTTACAACCAGCTCCTAGTACCGAAACAGTACAGAAGCCAAATCCTAGAAATGGGGCACTCTCTTCCCTTTAGCGGACATATGGGACAGAACGCCACAAACCAACGTATAACCACTCATTATTGGTGGCCAGGAGTAAATACTGATATTATCAGATATGTCAAATCCTGTGCCCAGTGCCAACGTGTACCACCCAAGCAACGGACACCCCCAGTCCACATGGGTGAAATGCCAATAATGGGAACACCATTCGAACGGGTTGTGATCGACATTTTAGGGCCTTTCGAAAGGACTAAAAGAAGGAACAGGTTCATCCTGACCTTAGTCGATACATGCACTTTATGGGCAGAAGCTATCCCGCTAACATGCGCAGATGCCAAGCATGTCGCAGAAGCCCTCGTGCAGATTTTCACTCGGTTGGGATTCCCTCAGCAAGTGTTGACGGATAATGGATCTCCATACCGAAACCTGTTGATGGATGAGATCGTTAAGATCTTGAGGACCCAGCACATCCACACTAAGCCATATACTCCGGCCGGAAATGGGCTCGTGGAACGTGCTAATGGAAACCTCACCATGATGCTAAGTAAGCTGGCACAAGTGAAACCTGAAGATTGGGATCTCTGTATTCCTGCAGCATTATTTGGCTACAGAGAATCTCCTCATACTTCCACAGGATTTCCGCCAGCTACACTCTTATTCGGCAGACCCATTAAGGGCCCGCTTGAAGCCTTACTTCAGTCTCTGACAGACGAGAAGGCTGATGAGACAGTTGTCTCAGCCAGTAAATATGTGTCGGTTTTAAAGGAACGGTTGAAACTAGGGTGGGACCTAGCAACGACTAACTTTAAGCGAGCACGCACCAAGCACGCTAACCGATACAGGAAAGTCGCGGAAGAGAGAGAACTGGAAGCAGGAGAGAAAGTTTTGGTGTTGCTCCCTACCGAGAACAACCAACTGAAGATCGGATGGCAAGGGCCGTTTACCGTCCTGAAAAAGATTTCTAAGGCTAACTACCAGATCTCTATTGAAGGAAAGGAGAAGGTTTTCCATTTAAATCTCTTAAAGAGATACTTGGAAAAACCAGTGCCAACCTCCGACCATCTCCTGACGATCGCCAAAACTGACGAAGATGACGATAGTGGCAGGGATATTCCACCGCTATCACAGGAAATCTTTCAAAAATGTCAGAAGCGGCGACGCTCTTTCAAGCGCGCATATGAGACATTCCAGGGGAAGGAAACTTTGAGGAGTGGACTTGAGTAGGAATTGGACAGAGATGGAGGGGGAAGAGGAGAGGGAAGAAGACAGACACCCCGAAGCTACGGTTATAGGAAATTAAACTCCATAACGTAGACATGGAGTGCTTCCATATCTTAAAGGGGGGAGGCTCTGTCACGTAGGGTTTATATTCATTTAATTTCCTACATCTTCTTCCTATTCTTTCACCCGAATTCTCTCTTTTATTATCTCTGTATTTCCTTTTTCCTGTATATTTTTCATCCATTCGTTTTGCGAATATTATTTTCATATAATTCGCAAACTTTACCTGTTTTCCTTTCTCTAAAACTGAGAATCGCACCTGGGTGGTATTGCGTACATGTCAGTCGCGCTGGTCGGATGATAGGCGTGAATTTACAGCATTCGCTAGACATTCGTCTGAGGGTCTCTGGCCTGGGGCGTGAAAATTCACCCGAGGGACATGGAAAGTAGACAGAGAGTCTGCATTTCAGTAAACGCATGAGGTTTTTCGTCAGGAAAAACCCGGCTTAGCGTGAAAATCCACTCCGCACTGCAGACGGTGGTCTGAGATTTGCAACTCATGCAAGCCCTCGGCCACTGATGGCTGTTACGTCACGCGATAAGCGGACGAAGGTGTTATACGGACAGGGGAGATAATTTCGCTTGGCGAAATAAGTTTGGGCCCTTTGTCCGATTTTAAAGATATTGGCCAAGTTTGAAACTTTAATTTCATTCTCGCTCATAGACTCACAGTAGATAGGTTGCTCGTAAACAGAATAGCTGTTAGCGAAGATCTCAGTTTGTTTCGGCAATTTGTCGAACTTCTAGACTTCCAGAAATATTTTCAGCATTTTTATTCTTAAGTTGTGCGACTACCTGTAATTCTGTGGTTGAGGTAATTAATATGATAGATATATAGATTTTGTGAGTGTTAAAGTGTTTAATCGCTTAATTCATTTTAATCTATTTCTTTAGCGCAGAAGAGAAATAAAGTGGTAGGCTATTATATTTTCTAGGGAAGCATTCAGTGGAAAGCAGAATAAAATTAAAATTTCTAGCTTATAACGGCAATTGTAGCTATTTATGAATTTAATTTAACCGCTAATACTCAGTCGAGTGTATTTTTCTAAACTAACGTATAAACTCTAGAATCGAGCCTCATGAATGGTGACGGAATACGCACGTGTTCCTAATTCATGAGGATTGCTGATTTTTAAATATAACTTACGTCACGGGAAGTTTAAATGATAAGCAAAGCTCTCTGCTTGCAAGTTTAAATGTAAGTTATAACCAGTACAGATTCTGTTTATTATATTATATGTGTTATTTTTCCTCCACACAGTGAAAGTTTTGGGGTGACCCTAACTTTACCAGCACCTAGTAGTAGTTTCCATACTTGTGAAGAAATAGACAGTCCTTATTTTGAACCACGTGGGTTTCTTAAGTACCACTGGTCTAAACAGTGCATATGCAACCCGAGTTAGCCAGAAATACTATATCCCAATAACGGGTTTTCAAAGACTGTAATGATAAATACTGGACCTTGGAGCCAGATCTTAATTTCTTCTAGAAAAAAAAACTCTACGTAATCTTTCTGCCTGGTGGCGCGAAATACTTCAAGTATTAACTAACATTTCCCGACTATATATATATATTTTTTGTGGACAAATCTGTGGTGTGACTAAAGTGAATCCTATACTGAGGGAAGGCACCGACCTGACATTCATCATTTCTAGAAACCTACGCTATTGACACTGTGCTCTGCTAACTCCCGCGCCTGGAATAATTTTAGGTGACTTAATCAGACATTTGAACAAATTTGCACACCCAAGTAGTCGTTCCCGGAGACTCCAAGTTAAATACGTCTTTTGGAACTGGGGACTTCTTGGCAGAAGACTGCATTTTTTTGAGTCTGTGTGAAGATCTAAAATCAGTGTGTTCCAAGAGGCAGCGAGCAAAGTCGTGAGTACATGTATGAGAGGCCATGGCGGAATGAATGAGTGTACGCTGGTTTGAGTGATATTTTCACTATTATATCTTTGACACCCTGTTGCTGTCCTAATTTTTTTTTTCAATCTGCATAATTTGTTGCTAAGGCTAGAGTTCTTGTGTTTTTGTCTTAGGTTAAATCAGATTTTTTTTTTTCAAACTCTGTGCATATAATTACGAGATAAAACAAAGAAAACTCTTAGACTCAAACCCTATGTATCTGTGACTCTGGCGCCATCATCTGTTCTCTTAACGGGGCTGGGCTAAACCTAGAGTTAACACTATAACGGGGCTATCATCCTTGCAACATTTCCTTGAATTTTTTATGACTATGTGTATATGTATTTTCCTTGATGTACTTTCTTTGATGTTGTGAGCCGATTTTTCCCTGATATTAAAATCGCTCTTGAACTTAAAAATAGTGTTTGGTCAGCTCGTTCTAGATAATATATATATCATTGTTATAGTTTTCCTACGTCTGTGTGTTTACCTGTCGTCACGTGTATGTGCGTGCCTGTGAGTGATAGAAATATACGTAATATGTATATTGGTGTAGTCTGTCTGACGCTGTAACAACTGTTGTAGAAGATAGGTGAGAGAGAGAAGAATCCTTTTCGCTTTCAGAGACAGCCACTATATCAAATCTATCATCTCACGTGTGTGGAAATTCTATTACCTTTCACTAACTCTCACTGAGTCTATCACCTATTCAAACCTATTCAGAAGGGACCAAACCTAGTCTTAATTCTCCTATCGAAAATCTACGACAAATATACTGTTTTCATATGTTGAGGTTGCCAACCTCATATATAACCACTTAGCAAGAAACCTGTAAAATTTACATTAGTAAATAAATTGTTTACACTTACCCCAAAATTTTGGGAATACACAATCTCCTTGCACAGATTTTTGAATTGACACGAGCAATTTCGGTGCATATGCTCTCGAATCACTTTCGTTTGGAAATTCTGAATCCCTCTTATGACGGGTAAAACACTTGGCCTGGAAATCTATAATTCCTCGTATGACGGGTGAAACACTTGGTCTGGGGAAAGTTTCTCTAATGACGGTGATCCAGTTCCTAAGGACTCCAGTCTTCGTATTTATAACTGTGGGCTTACTTTTTTAAGTTTTAAAGTTTCCCAAATACTTAGATCTGTCCTGGTCCTTTTAAGTTTCCAGTCTTGTATTAAAAATGCGGGTTTACTTGTAAAACCAAAGTTACCCAATAATCGATCTGTCACTGTTAATAATGGAATTCTAGGTCCGGTCCTTCTCTTCAGGCTTTTTTGGGAGTTGCTCGTATGAAGTTGCGAAGCTGTTTGTTCTGTGTCTCTGAGTTCGCTAGATTATATCTCTCCCTCTCAGTTACAATTCCAGCTGTGTTTCCGCCTAACTCTCCAATGAGATACATTTGTATATTCCGGCCTCTCAATTCAAACCGATCAAATCTCTCTAGCACTACGTGGGTTGGAGTGTTTTATTTAAAATATCCCCTCGCGTGTTTCAAAATATTAAATTTAATATCCACGCGTGACCTCTTCATATCGTTGCGTCAGATTTCCGCCGGCATCTATCTTTCACAAACAACAGATGTGAACTGATTTGATGTCCAGATGTTTTCCTACCAAGATTTCCTCCCCAGACAGATTTATCTGTAATACTGGTACAGACAGGGCCCAGTGCAAGCGATAATCTAATTATCGCCCATCCTTCCGACGGCTTCGCCCGACAGACAACGTGGTTTCTATTGAACCGATCGTGAACGACCGTCTTGTGCAAACACCGTCACGTTCAAAGGGGTCAGCCGGCTTATGTGATAACGTTTAATCGGTAGGCCGATCTAATTACCTGGCGGAACGTGAATAAGTCTGAGGAGTGGTAAACAAGATAAAGATAGCCCCATAGAGGATACTTCAGTAGGGGAGTTGAGTGTTAGAGACTTCACCCTACTAGATTCAGCATAGAGAGTAAAATAATGAATGAAAGGGCAAAAATTATGCCAAATAAAAGGGCGATGAAAGAGAGAAATAAAGAAATGAAGAGATACTGCCGCAGTGAATGAGAGTTATAAAAAAGCATGACTGACTTCGTCACACCGTGTGCAATGAAGATAGTCCTTAAAACGAAACCAAACGCTTAAGGGGTGATATTTGCTGATATCTATAAGACACTGGACGTAACATTTGGAATAACCTCTCAGAAATCGTTATGTCCATCTACTTGTCTCACTCCCTGCATTGTGTTACAAATCTGTTACTTACTCCCTCGTGTTACATGTAGTCTCCATGATGCCCAGCTTACATGTCCCTTTGAGATTAGAACTGGAGCGCGGTAAGGATGTCTCTTGTCAGAGTTTATCTTCTTAATTAATATTTAATAGATTATGGAAAAAACGACATGAAACAACAGATAACATAATTGTATCTTGTCCCTTTCTGACCTTTCATATATTTTAATTTACTCGCATGCTTATGTTAACTAGTGAGGCTGTTGACATCTCCGTAGATCTTTTCTAGGAATGGTACTGGTGATGGCCATATGCGCTTTCTCTATTCCTCAAATGTTCGGCACCTTTGAAGTAGACGTTTGGCAGTCATTGTATCGGTTCCACAGTTACGCTTATCAATAGTTCTTGTCTTTAACTTGTTGAATAGATGTATCCCAATCTGTTGTGACCTGTGCAAAATCTGAAGATTACCATTTGTTCACTTCTACTGAGCTGATAATACGCATCATTTTTACCATGGCTTGGATGTTCTACTTCCCACTTATTCCGGTATCTGCGGTTGATAAAACTCTTGGTCTCTTTATAAGTTATTCTTGTATAAAGCTGAGGTAGCTTTCCCCCCTTCCTGTGCCAATCTGTCAGCCTCCAGGGGATGTTGCTGTGAGAAGGGATCCATTCTATCGCAACTGCTTTGAATTACACAGTTTGTGAAGCCTGACTCTTAGGTCATCCAGGTCGGCATTATTTTGATTATTCAGTGTTTCTTTCACTGACAGCACATATGAGAAGATAGCTACTTGTCTCTCTCAGCTGTCTTATGTCATTAGGACTTCTGCTGCAGTTTTTAAGGCCTCTGCCAGTGCTCTAAAGTTACTCGAGAATTTTTCTGTTTGGACTGACAGCTTTTATTTTGTGTGCCATTGCTTAGTCTCAGAAAGACTCCTCCACTCCCTTTATGTGTAATACATTTATTGCTGATCCATCTATATGTGCATGTGTCACCGGGCGGCTTACTACTGAGACTATAGCATAATTCGTGCTAATTGTTATCAGTTGATTAGGAAGAATAGTCACGAGGTTTTATGGAAATAGATTCAAGATAGGCGAGTATCAGATTGAAACTAGAACTAAGTTAAATAGCAACTCAACGCTGTTTTCTGGCGGGAGTGGCTCAACAACCGAGGACGTAAATCGGAATAGCCGAAATACCTCCATCGGGAGACCAATAAAATAAATAGGGAAATATTAGACCGCCCAACCAAAAGGCTGGAAAAGCCCGCACTATTTTTGCGAAGGCAAACTTCGGGATGAGAAGGCAGTTGATCTCAAAATGTCAGTCTGTACGGATGTACAACTGTAGATCTTGAAGTTTTCAAGACATCGACTCTGTAAAGATAATATTACTTAAATGTGTGGGAAATTCTATGTTGCTGTAAGTAGAACTTCAAGTGACTTATTTAATTGTGCAGAAATATACGGTAGTTATAAAAGGCCACGAGATTCAGAGCTTAACACACGTTGTTATTATTTTTGGCCTGCTCACAACACGTAGTCACGATATAGAAGGGCAACCGCACGAGTGAGAAGGTCGCAGTACTTTTCATGTGCCGTGCGATCATAGTTTCAGATTAACAACCCTAGGAGTCAACTGAATAACATAATAATTCGTTCAGGGTGATTGGAGATTTTGAATATTAATATGAAAGAGGAGATTTTGAATATTAATATGGAAGATGAGATTTTGAATATTGTTATGGAAAAGGCATTTTTAAGTTTTCACGCACAAGAAAATATAATAAGAACAGACATATGATAGATAGGCCAGGAATGCCTAATTTGCACAGATAGCGAACTGAATTATAAGGAATGAAGCGGAGCTCGTAAAATAACAGATTTAGCTACATAATCGAATAAGAAAATTAGAGACACTATTGTGAAGGAATAATGACCCATACTTGGATAGATAGCAAGGAGAAGATAGCCAGTAAATGACCAGCACACGGACACATTGTTAGGTGGATTGTTATGAAGAAAATGTATACATCTGACTTTGTTTACTGTGCATTGGTAGAATCACCTAAATAAAATTATTGTTTTGGATCCGGAGAGTTTACTCTATTATCTCTCGTTGATGAAGTCTTACAGTAAAGATATATGAAGAAATACATGCAAATAATTGTCACGCCACATATAACAACACAGAGGAATTTTGGAACAAAGTTACAGATATCAATAAGAATAAAGACCTCTGGCAGTATACCAGTATTCCTGACTTGGATGATATAACAAACATCTACACTATACTAATCACCTCCCCACGGTCACACATGGATCCAGGTGTTTCTTGGGTAATGTTTCTCTATGTATTTTGTGGTTAGGACTCTTCTTTCTGTTTAATTCTGTCTGTTCTGTCTCTCAAAACCAGGAATGTTTTCTATCATTTCAGGGAAGCGCTTTTGTTTCCAAACTGGTAGCTTGTGTGCAATGTAGATGGGCGTAGCTGTTGATATTGTATTGATGGGGTCTGTTCTCATATTTGTTTTGACTGTTTCAACAAAGTTCCTTCGCTTCAGTCTTCCCCTTCCAAGTCCATTTATCTCTGGTACATTGGGTGATCTGTCGGTCTCCTGAATTTCTCGGCTTCTGACTGGGCCCTGCTTTCTTTTCTATCCTACATTGGCTGAAGGTAGCCCAGT
This sequence comes from Oreohelix idahoensis, assembly GCA_024509875.1. Taxonomy (NCBI): domain Eukaryota; kingdom Metazoa; phylum Mollusca; class Gastropoda; order Stylommatophora; family Oreohelicidae; genus Oreohelix; species Oreohelix idahoensis. Next base: position 323,448 of record JAMPIV010013883.1, read on the forward strand.
GGCGGATCTACTATGAAACTAATGAAGCTTAAGCTTCAGGGCCCCTAATCCCGGAGGGGCCCCAAAAGCGACTTCAGTCCACATTGCTTAAAAATGTTGGGTCTACTGTATGAGAAGGGGTTTTAAAAAAATAATAATATTAATAATATAGTATAATTCAATACAAAATAATAGTTAACATAAAAATTAAAAGGTTATTAAAGTATCATGTAGGCTAGCCGTAAACGAAAAAAAAAAAACGCTTTCTCAGAAAGTAGACCTAACATTTTTTCCTTTCAAAGCATGCGACAATAGTCGCACGACTCAAATTGATTAATTTTTTGTTGTATATATTTTAACAATCCCAAAGTTTGAGAGTCAATAGCACAGATGTTGTAAAGGTGGAGTGTCGCGGTAAGTTGGCTGTTCTGCTGTGGCTAATGTAATTTTTTTCCCCTTTTAACAGAGGTCAAGACCCTAGAGGAATAACAATGAGTTCACGAAAGTACTTAAGTGGATACCAAAAACGCAAACTCAAGGAAAAGCGATCTGACGAAATCTCTAAATGTCAAAAACTAACAAACTATTTGGCAATGTCAAGTTTGTCAACACCTACAGTTGAAACAAGCCAAGCAAACACCATTGAAGCCAGTGATAGTGCACAAACTGTGGGAGCTCTTTCTAGCAATATTCAACCCACTGTTGACGCTTTTGATACAGATGACGATCACAGTGGTCAACATAAAAGTACCGCGGAACAAGCAGAGACTGAGCAGAAACATGAAACAGGAAGCAAATTCAGTGATTTCAAAGAATACAGTGACCTCCAAAACTGGCCCATAACAGTTGATAATGATTTCATACAGAATTGTTTAATGCAAGACAGGTTTTTTTTCAAAATGAAAAACCAGATGATGTATATACCGAATCAAGCAGGGTTTACAAGGAGCAAAACAGAAGTTTCTCAAACAAATATTTTGAAAAAAGATTGAAAAATGGCCAGACTGTGATGAGATCCTGATTAGTTTACTCAAAGAGCAAAGGCTGTATATGTTTTGTTTGCAAACTCTTTTCTAAATGCCACACACCACTTACAACAGGTGGGTTTTCTGACTGGATGAATATAGTCAGAACTCTGGAGAATCATGAAGACAGCATGGAACATAAGAGGGCGATGTTGTGTTGGATAACAAGAAAGTCAAATAGAAATACATCATCATCATCAGTTGCCATCTCCACAACGAAGGTTGGCTGTAATGGATCTCCAACGTCTTCTGTCTCTTGTCTTGATGGTGCACTCTGATAGACTCTTTCCTGTCCATCTCTTGATGTTATCTTCCCACTTATAGCGCTGTCTTCCCCTTGCACATTTGCCTTCAACTCTCCCTTCTGTTATGGTCTTCTGCAAGGTGTTATGCCTTTTTATGTGGCCAAAGTATTTTAGCTATAGAAATACAGTGGATCAGCAACTTGGAGAACAGATGACAAAAACCATACAGTACAATTTTGAAGTACTGAAAAGAGTTGTAGCTGTTATAAAGTTTTTAAGTGAAAGAGGTTTGGCATTTAGAGGTCATGAGGAAAAGTGGGGCTCACCAAATAATGGAAACTTCATGGGGGCCATTGAACGTATTGCAGAATTCGACCCATTTTTACATGAACATCTCGAGAAATGTAAAAATGAAAAAGTAAATGCTACTTACCTATCCAAAACCATGTATGAAGAATTGATAGAAATTACGGAAAACATGTGCAAGATTAAATTGTGAATCAAATCAACAACCTAGACACCAAATACTACTCTATTATTGTTGACTCTACGCCTAACCTGGCACATGTTGACCAGCTGGTAATTGTGGTTCGATACTGCTATAATGGAAAACCCTGTAAGAGATTTTTAACATTTTTACCGATAGAAAACCATTCATCCACGACCTTGTTCAACAAAATACAGCAAGTCCTGGATGAACGTAAGCTTTCACTTGAAAATATCCGTGCTCAGCCCTACGATAATGCATCTAACATGAAGGGATCGGAGAAAGGGCGGCAAGCACTCTTTAAAAGGTACGCAGACTATGTACAACAACAACAAGAATAAACTAGAGTTGGGGCACTGTACGGAGGATGGCCGCCGACCGAGCAAAGTGGAATCAATTTGTTGCTGCCTTACAAGACGCCACCAGGCGTGATGGCCACTGACTGCTTTGGCGGTTTTTGATCAAAGAAGAAGAAGACTATGTACCATGTGCAGCCCTTTCACTTAACCTTGTTGGAGAAAAGGCAGTGTCTACTGTACCTGAAGGTGTTGACTATTTTGGCATTTTGCAGGAGCTGTATGTTTTCTTTTCTGGATCTACACGAAGATGGGGGATTTTAAACACACAGGACAATCTACATTTTTCTCTGAAGAGCTTAAGTGTAACTAGATGGTCTGCACACTATGAAGCAGTCCGGGCTATTAAAAATGGATATATGGGTATTTTACAAACTCTCAAACATATTTTTGAAGACTCAGAAGAGAAGCCTGAATGTAAACGAGATGCAAAGAATTTATACAACAAGTTGGTACTGCTGAAATATGCTATTTTAACAGTCGTTTCGGAAGAAGTGCTGGAGCGTTTCAACAAAACAAGTAAGAAACTCCAAACCCCTGGTTTTGATGTATTTGAAGGTTATCTTCTGCTTTCATCTTTACTTTTGTTTGTTAAAGAACTCAGAGAAAATTCAGCCGATAGGATTGCACACTATGAATCAGAAGCAAAAGGTTTGTGTGAAGATATCACTTCAAGTTATTCTGATGCTTCCAAACGCATTGTTACAAGGACATTTTCAGATGGAACAAGTGGTATTGCTTCTTTGAGAGGAGCTGACAAATTTAGGATAGAAGTTCTATATCAACTCTATGACTGCTTGATAATCCAGTTAACTACGCAAGAGGATTGGCCCATATGAGCAGATTGCGAAAAGGTTCAAGTTCCTCTCAGAATTGGTGAACAATTCTGAAATTGATGAGGACAGTATTTAACTTATAATATCGTATTACAAAGATGATATTGACCACAAATTAGTAAACGAGTGTTATCAGTTCAAAGAATATTTGAACCTTAGGAAATCCCAGAACACAGAAGAAAACACGCCATCTAAAATGAAATGCGCAGAAGTTCTTCAGTTTATTTGTGAGCAACACCTAATTGAAGTGTTCTCCAATATTACTACTCCGCTTGACAATGCCCATCACGAGCTGTGAAGCTGAAAGGAATTTTTCAAAGCTATCCTTTATAAAAAAACCAATTTCGGTCTACCATGACTGAAGAGCGCTTAAATTCTTTATGCATATTGTCTCTAGAAAATGACATTGCAAGGAAGCCCTCATATGACAAAACTGTACGTGAATATGTTGCTAGAAAAAACAGAAATAAGAGTATTTTGTAAAATGTGCTTCATGTAGTATGTTCTGGTAAGTTTAACTTTTCCTTCGGAGCACAAATCTCTTATGGATACACCTTGTCAGCCTTGTTTTTTAACAAAGGTATTAAAATATATTATATTTTCTCATTGCTAATTTTCTTATCTTATAATTTTCTTGGTACGTCTTCAACGAACTAATTCAGAATGATGGAGGCAATCATTAAAATAGTTAATATTTTAAAAATCACATATACCAAGGTGGATAGTGGTCTAGTGATCAGAACATATACCTTCCAAGCAAATGTTCTGCATTCAACTCCCAGCATAGTTGTTTCTTTTTTGAAAATTCATTCATTTATCTTCAATTTTTATATGTGTGTTGTTGTGGATCTACTATAAAGCTTGAACTTCAGGTCCTCCAAGTCCATTTATCTCTATAATACATTTCTTTCCCATCCTCACAAATTTTTTTTTTTAAAATAAAAGGGCCCCCTCCAAGAGTTCAAGCTTCAGGGCCCCCAAAATGTAGATCCGCCACTGAGGTAGCCTATGTAATCTTTTCAAACTCTTCAACGAGTGTTGACTTCACGCCCCCCGTTATGATTCTCATTGCTTGGTTTTGGGTTCTGTTTATTTTATCAAAGTTTGACTTAGCTGCTGTTGAACATACTGCAATGCCATATTCTAGGACTGGTCTCACTTGCCCAGTGTATAGCTTCTTTAATACTCTCTCGTTCGCTCCCCAGCCCATGCCAGCAAGTTTTTTCAAGATTGCCATTCTCTGCCTTGCTCTTGTCCTGTTTCTGACATTCTGGGTTTTTCAAGTCAAGTGACGATCAAAGATAATGCCTAGGTAGTTTAGGTTTTCATCCAGACGTAGATTTTTCCCATTTAGGACTAATTTGGATCTTAGTGGTTTAATTGATAGGGAAGAAACAGCGTATGTTGTTTTCCCTTCATTTATCTTCATTAGTCATGCCTTTGTTACATAAATGACACATAAGAGAATATTCCAAGACGAATCTTTTGTGTTCAATAATTCCTAACCGAAATATCTTTCATATTTGGACATGCATCGTAATATAACAGACGGACCTACTGTCTACATTGAACGGAATACGCCTCGCCAAAACGAGGCAACATATTTTTAAAATGTTCAATAACTAATCCTTCTGCACACATACACTAGTTTTTTTTTCCATACAAGACATACTACTTACTTAGTCGTTCCTCCTTTGTCCTGGGGTGTTCAGGTTTGGCAGAGAAAGCGCCATACTATCCCATTGGCTGTCTTCATCCTGACCTGGTTCCAATCTAGTCCTCGGTCCTTCAGAGATTGTTTAAAGTTGTCCCAAACAAGAAATATTCATGAAATATTTCGCCACAGTTTAAATTGATTATGACGCATCGACCATCAAACGTTAAGCTTGTGCTTCGCGGTAATATAACTAACTGAGCGTTTCAATCTTCCGTACACAGTTTTTATTTCACATTGATGAAGTTTCATTTCCGAAGGATTTTCTAGGGTGTTCCTTTAAGCTTGAAGGTTTTTGATTAAACGGTCCAAACACGTATTAATTTTAATCTTAATTTGTCAGAATAGGATGACGAATTGTATTATATGTAGTAGTTGTTAGTTTTTACATTGAAATTCAGTTTTACCATCTTGTTAAAGATGTAACTAATTTTCATTAAGCAATTTGAACGGACACTGACGTGGAGTTAGAATGCACAATGCAAGATGGTTATTTATTGCACGTGGAAATATAAGAAAGTCGAGGGAGATCGGGTCGGATGGTAACCTTAGGCTCAAAATTCAAGGAGTCCTAGTGTATGGCGCTAAAACATGGAAAGAAACGAAAAAGACGGCCTAGATGTTCCATACTTTCATAAATGGGTGCTTGCTTAGAAGGCGATGACTGAGATCGTATAACAAGATACAAAATACGGAAATGATTGCAAGAATAAAGCAAATGAAAAATCGCTAATGGAGCTGTATGGGAGAGGAAGACGCTGGCTTTAGAATATACATGCACTGAGGATACGTGATGATAGCATTACGGTTCAGTCCTTCTGATGGAATTCCCAGAGCGAGAGAGTGTCGCGGCTTGTCTGCCCTGCATTACAGTAGTGGTCCAATAATGGCCAAATTCAAGTAACAGGAATGAGTTTTATTTTTCAAAGGTTACTCTTTGGTGAGATATGTATAAAAGGTTGATGCTTCTATTTCAGAATGGCAAGGATAATTGTCACATAATTATTGGGTCGATTTCTTTTTCTCTCCGGAAGTATTTAGTTACCTTTTTTGAGTGGAATAAATTACGTGCTTTTCTGTGGTCGGCACATTTTCCTTCCTTGCTATCAAGCAGATATTTAGTACTTTCAATTCAGCTTTCACTGCTCTCAGTGATACGTCGTCATGTCTGTTTGTTTACCCGTTCATCCTTGCTGGAAAAAGAGACGGATGAGATAAAATTTACAGACAATTATGTTGGAAATTTTCGGGTGCGCCCGAAATCAGGCTATGGATTAGCACTAAAATCGACTAGTGAATTTGTTTAATCGCTGATAAGGCTGGTGTGCCTTCCTCGACCAGATGGGTAAACGAAGAATTTTGTTTGCGCAAGCGACGGGTAGTAAGATTACTCGCGTGCGCGACACATTTCTGGACAGACAAGAATGACATAATCGTTTCCGGTACACCTTGTTACAAAGACATTACTTTTAATGAAAGTAATATCTTATTTGTACACATTGCCGTGAGAGTGATCGGATGTTTTCATTCCATATTTGGGAGACATGAACTTTGCAGTAACGCGCAGAAATTTTCATGTAGAAATATTTTGAATTACCCACAAAACACGCATGTTTGAAAGGATTGGCAGACATTTGGAATGAATGCACAACACCCCTTCCGATTGAAGCCCTGCTTAACATCGTAACAAACAAATGCGGAGGAAGACAAGCAATATAACCTGTCACTTTAGTCGATTGAAAGCATTGTGAAAATTCACTCGCGCCAAGATGACAACCAGACCTTGCCAGAGTTAAGAATAGTACCAGACCGGACTTTATTGGAGCATATTGAGGACTTTGAGCCGAGGACATCGCTTCCATTTAAACACGGAAAACCGGAATCTGCGGGAACTGAAACATAAGTCAAAGGGGGAAACATATTGCTAAAGTAACAACACCCCAGACATATTGCTAAAGTAACAACACCCCAGACCAAGTGTAAGAGGCTTCTACGAGTGCCTTTATTTCTGTGAGCCAGTGTGGTGAAGTGGGATGTTATAAATACTTATAGGGAACTTAGTGTACTGACTGAGATCAGCTGTGAAGGTATCTATATCTATTAAGAGTAGTGTATTATAGATAACCTTACTTGCTACCACATATCTATATATCTCAGTCAGAATTATTCTGGAATAGTGTGATGCTACGTTATGTGTCTAGGGTATGTGTATGATGAAGTGTAAGTCACAACAACAGACAGATAAACAATTTAATTTAATCCACTACTCTTGACAACACTGTGACACTCACATACATATAACACTCTACAAAGATATCTTAAAAGAGTCACTGATAAACTTTCAAATAACAATATGTATTCATTACTGGCATGAATGAATATGTGTCCTGATTCAACTACAAGGGAACCAGGAATCACAATCAATTTAAATTACAAGTTATGTACAGAATGTATTTAATATGAATATTGTAGTGACATATATTATTACAAATGTTCTATGTGTGTCAGTTGTGTAGTAGTAAAATGAGGTAATACTGGTTTTGTTTTGTTCAAGCTCTGTTGGTATTTGTCATCATGACTTCAATAGTTTGTCTTTAGGGACTAGTATTGGAGATGTTCACAGTTCCTGATTTTAAGACAAGTAAATTCCCCTCTTAATGTTAATTTTACAAAGTCAGTTCAAGATGAGGGGACATAATGTTGAGCTCAGCTGGCCAAGTTAGCTTATCTGGCGTGATGGCGGCAGGAAAGGACTCCTCTGCTCGAATTCTCTTCTGGGCTCTGGAGACACCTCACTGATAGCTAAAAGGACCAAGGAGTATGCTGTCCGACACTGGATTCAGCAAAGCTCTGACCAGGTGCCGCTCACTACCATCAAGACCACTGTCCCTGAAATCAAGAAGGATGTACCTTCTACTTCATAACTAATTTAAACTCTCTTGTTACATTGATCACAACACAGCACAAACATTGAGTTCAGAGCATTAGGCCAACTGTCAGCTTCATTTGAAATACTTTATTCCAGTATTACCCTTCTTAATGGTTACTACGCCTCTGCACTTCCAGCATTATTTCTTTTTAGTCAATCATCCAGGTGTCAGTGTACTGTTTGGCCATTCCATGCCGTTTTACTTCTCTCCGACACCCTCTGTTCAGGCTGGAGCATTACAGGCTTTACCTCACGTTTGCCACTGAACTACACATATATATACAGGCATAAATCAACAATTCACATTCAATTTTCATTAAAAGATATTGAATGGTTCAAGCTTACCACAATTCATACGAATAAACACAGATACGTTGATTAGCAATGAATTCTGGCACAAACTGGCACAAATTCCCATCTGCTTATCTTCCAGGCTTTTATTTAGCAAATATATGCTGGCTTCAACGCACTGATGCTTTATCAAGCTATTTTAAACAAGTGGTTTCGAACTAACGCTCCCAAGTGTGTATATCAGCGAGTCTGACCAATGAGCCCCGTTTCGACAAGTGTTTGAAAAAATGTTACCTTTCCCCGTTTCCCCTAACAACCAAGATAGTATTTATAGCCCGACCAATCGTGGTTAGGCTTTCATTTGTTGCGCTCCAATCAATTTGGAGTTTACATGGTAGGCTATTTCTGTAACGTAAATTTTTTTCAAACACGTTAAAAAAAAATCTTATGAGCAGAAATGATTTTATGCTGTCAGGCACCCCCAATATTTTATTTTGGGTATAATTTATTAATTCCTGGACTATTTGCGTAACGTTTTACATATTATTTGTCAGCAAGCCCTAAGGAACCCAAAAATACAAATTTAAAGGAGCTACGTGGCTGCGTTCAAAATATGCAATTTCTTCTACCTCCTGTTTCGAAGATGTGCTGTCTGGGTACTGTTATGTTTTCAACCGTAAACCCATCTAATGTTATCTTTTCTAATAAGAGTTTTTTATGATTTATAAACCTAACTCTGGGAAAGGGTAGTGTATTTTATCACTGTCCGTCTGAAAAAAAATTAGTGCATGTAGACTTACACGCGTGATGGCAGCATTTGTGTATCGCGCGACGCGTGTTGCATGCGTTCCTGATTTTCAGCCCTCCCCTCTCTCTTTATCCTTTTGTCCATCTGTTCGTTCGTTTTGGTAACGCAGTATAATTAATGTTAGGATTAATTTAGGTCATTACGCAGTACGTCTCAATGTTTTTCTTAGAAATGCAGCACACGTTTCATTGAAGAAGGCGGGTAATAATACAGTAAGCTTTTATATCAACGTGAAAGCGTTACAATTTGCAGACGAAGCAGAAAACAAGGGGGATTTCGAGTACATTCTTTGTGACAGCACTGTTATTTTACCATTGCTCTTCTCTTTATTAATTTTATTTGTTAGGCTTCATATTTACCTAATAATTTATATATGTGGATTAGAATATTTCATGACACCTCCCCTCTTAAAACAGACATTATATGTCAGTCCTTTATTCTATATACACATAGAGAAATTTATTATTATTTCTGGGGTTTACGGTGATTCTCATCACACGGATGGCGGCGTAAAAAATCCGCTCCCAAATTGGTTTTTCCAGATATATACTCAATGCTAAAATTATATGGAGCCAGAAGCAAAGACCATCGGAGTAACCTAGAGTTCTCATGCTTAGCCTGTGCTAAAAACGATAAAGGTTTGTGATCTGTTTGCAACTTAAATGCCTTCCCATATAGATAAATATTGAATTTCTTTATTGCCCATATTACTGCAAGACATTCTTTTTCGCTAGTTGAGTAGTTGATTTCAGCTTTATTCAACTTTCTGCTAGCATATGCCACTGGGCTTAATTCCCCATCCAATGCATCTGATTTCTGTAGTAGAGTTGCACCTAACCCAATATTACTTGCATCCGTCCTTACTATGAATTCTTGACTTAAGTCAGGTAATTTCAAAATGGGTTTACTTGTGAGCTTTTCCTTCAATTCTTGGTAAGTCATTTCACATTGTGGTGTCCATGTAATGCGATCTGGATGTCCTTTACGTGTCAATTCAGTTAACGGTGCACATATGGAATTAAAGTTTTTGATATACTTCTGGTAGAAACCACATAATGAGACAAAGGATCTCACGTCCTTCTTGGTTTGTGGTCTCGGGGCTTTCTGTAGTTTCTCTAAATTCTTTGGGTCAGGGGTCATGTTTCCCTGATAAACTGTGTGTCCCAAAAATTCCAATTCTTTACATCCAACGCAACATTTGGTTGGTCGGGCTGTTAAATTTGCCTCCCTAAGTCGATCAAACAGCATGTTCAGAGAGTCAATGTGTTCCTCAAATGTTTCTGTTGCTATAAGGATATCATCCATAAAATTTGTTATACAGGGATTATTCAGAGGATCCAATAATTTTCTCATCATTCTAGAGAAGACACTAGGCGCATTCTTCAATCCAAATGGCAATCTATTAAACTCATAGTGTCCTTCTGAGGTACTAAAAGCTAGGTATGGTCTAACCTCAGGCTTTACTGGAATCTGATAGTATCCTTTACTCAGATCCACTTTTGAGAAATATTTAGCTTTATTTAGTCTGGCAAACAGCTGATTTGTATCCGGCAATGGATCCACCTGTCCTTCTGTAATAGCATTCAGTCTCCTGTAATCTATACAGAGTCTATGTTCTCCAGAGGGCTTCCTTAAGAGTACAACACCGGAACTATACGAAGACTCACTGTGCGAAATAATTCCTTCCTTCAACAGATAGTCTATCTCTTCCTTCAAAGCTTTTTCCTTAGCAAACGGAATCGAATATGGTTTCATACAGACAGGTGTGGAGTCTATGAGTTTCATATCATATTCCAATAGGTTTGTATGCCCTGGTCGGTCTGTTAACACCTCTGCATGATTATTTAGAACCTGTTGCACTCTCTCTTTCTGAGTTTTCGTTAAATGTGTACTGATTTTCACCTGTGCTGCTGTCTCACAGGGGTGTAATGGATATTCAAATGATGAAAGTGGTTCCTTTTTCATCTCCATGGCGATGGACAAGGTCAACAAGTGTGTCTCTTCCTGATGTTCTCTTTCCAAATATTTCTTCAGGAGATTCACATGATAGATTTTTTCTTTCCCCTTCTTATCTATCTTATAATTTGTTCTAGACACCTTCTCTAGAACTGTATATGGACCCTGCCATCCAATTTGTAACTTATTCTGACTCCCGGGCAAAAGAAGCAGTACTTTCTCTCCCACAGCCAAATTTCTGTCTTTCGCCTTCCTGTTATAATAGGCAGCATGTTTCTTCCTGGCTTGTTTCAAATTTTCATTGGCAAGTTTCCAGCCAGTTTTTAACCGAGTGGTCAGCTCATTCACATATTGGTATGAAGATGTAATGTTTTCCTCTGCCTTTTCATCAGTCCACGTTCTTAACAAAGCTTCAAGTGGACCTTTTATTGGCCTTCCAAACAATAATGTTGCCGGGGCCATACCGGTTGAACTATGGGGTACCTCCCGATAAGCAAAGAGGGCGGCGTGCAGGTACTGGTCCCATGTATCTGGTTTTTCGTGTGCCAACTTTCTCAGGATCGACATCAATGTGCCGTTAAATCTTTCCACTTGGCCGTTCCCTTGGGGATGATACACACTACAATGGAAGTGTTTGGCCTGGAAGATCCTGAAAACTTCTTCAGTTAGTTTCCCCTTGAACTGAGAGCCATTATCAGTCAAGATTTGATTGGGAAAGCCTAACCTTGTGAAAATTGTGAGCAATGCCTCTGCCACATGTTTTGAATCAATCGATGACAGGGCTACTGCCTCTCCCCACATAGAACAAGTGTCCACCAGAGTCAGAATGTAGCTGTTCCTTCTCTTGGTTCGGGTGAGAGGTCCCACAAGATCCACGGCAACTCTCTCAAAGGGTGTTCCCACTATGGGCATTTCCCCCAGAGTTGCTGGTGCAGTCCAATGTTTAGGTGCTACTCGTTGGCACTCTGGACAGGATTTTACATATCGTTTGATATCTTCAGTTATTCCTGGCCAGAAATAGTGACAAGCTATTCGCTGTCCTGTTGCGCTGATTCCCATATGACCACTGAAGGGAATCGCATGCCCTAGTTCCAACACTTTAGTCCTATATGAAGTGGGAAGGACCAGCTGTCCGTGACCATTGGATTCAGATCCAGCCTTCCTATATATCAATTTGTTCTTCATATAAAACTCTCCCTTGCCTGGAGGTGTATGAGATTTGGGCAACTTCTTGAAACATGGCTTGAGTGTTTTGTCCTCAGCCTGTGCCTTCCTCATCTCATCTGGGTGAGTATTTATGGGATTATCCTCCTCCTTCTTTGTCTGTGATCTGGTCTGCACTGTTGCCAATATCACAGGTCTCTTGGGATTCCCCAAGAAGACATATCTACACCCCAATATTAGAGGGTAGATTGGCTCATTTATCACTGCTGCTTTTATGATTCCTTCCACATATCGCGTTTTCACTTTTATTCGGGCGACGGGAAGTGTCATGGTAGCTACATCCTTGGTTGCAGTTTGAATCTCCACTGTTTCTGTGGTGTATTGATCGGCCTGCACCAGGTGAGAACTCACAACGGAATCGTAATCTAAACCGGTATCATATAAACATCTTATAGTGACACCATTACAGATGACATCTTCACACACTGGGGGGTGGTATGGTTCCTGTAATTCTTCAGGTTTGCCCTTCTTTTCCTTTTTCCCCGATGTCATAGCAGCAAAATGAGGAGGTTTCCTTCTACAATGGTCAGTGTCATGATTGTTCATCTTACAATTTTTACACCACCTTTTTCCTTGGTTGAAAGATTTTCTTTCATCATATTTCCTTTCATCGAATTGTGGGAATTTATTTTTATTTTCATACCGTGGCCTATCAAATTGGTGCTTACCTTTATTTTGATCCCTAGGATCAAATTTATTAAAGTTCTGTGGTGCCCTAAAGTTATCCACCTGTTTCTTTTTATTACCTGTTACCTCTGCTTGAGCTGCTTGATACCTTTCAGCAACATTTAGCAACTCACCCAGCCTCTCTGCACCTTGTTCCATGAGAAACTTTCTCAGGTCTGGAGCCATGGACTCTCTTAGTTGCTCTATAAGGACCATTTCCTTAAGATCTTGGGTTTTCCCCAGAGAAGTCCATTTCTCCAAGTATGTCTCTATTCGTGCAGAGAACTGGTGATAGGTTTCACCTGACAGTAGTTTAGCATTCCTAAATTTTTTCCTGTAAAACTCTGCATTCTTTTCATACCTTAACAAAAGAGCCTGCTTTAGCATGTCATAATTTTCCTGATCACCTCTGCTCATTTTTGCAAAAACTTCATAAGCTGCCCCACGAAGTCCCTGAGATAACTTTAAGCTCCACCTTTCTCTCTCTAACCCATACGTGGTAGCTAATAGTTCATACCTATTTATATAGCTCTCAATATCATCGTCTTTCTCAACAAAATGATCTAAATGAAAATTCATAGCTGAGGTTGAGGCTCCTTGAGTAACCGTAGCATCAGAGGCAAAGGGACTGGCACCATTTTCAGGAGCATGGCCTTGAAACTCAAACTCCCTTAGTCGTAACTCATGTTCCCTTTGTAATCTCTTCTCCTCCTTTTCTGCTTCCCTCTCTGCAGCTAATCTCTTCTCTTCTCTTTCTGCAGCTAATTTCTTCTCTTCTCTTTCTGCAGCTAATTTCTTCTCTTCTCTTTCTGCAGCTAATCTTTTGTCTTCTCTTTCTGCTTCCAATTTCTTAGCCTCTTTGTCAGCCTCAATCTGCAACCTCTTAGTCTCAGCCTCAGCTTGCAACCTCTTAGTCTCAGCCTCTAACCTTCTTTCGGCTTCTTTTTCTAATCTTCTTTCTTCGCGTTCAATAAATTTGTCACATTCCGTTGTGACATAGGCAACCATAACTTGCCCATCTAATCCTAACTCTTTTGCAGTCTGAACCGCAGCAGATCGAAATTTGGCCAGGTCCGCCATTGTCTATCAGGTAAATGTTTATAATGTCTAACCAACAATTCAATTTCTAACTATATATCTAATGGACAACACAGGCACCGTGAGCTCAACCTTATTTAATTCCACCCAAGGATACCTTTTAATTCTTATATTCCCTGAAGTGAATTACCCCCAATATTTTTAATAGTTAAAGATTCAAAATCCCAAGAGCGAGACCCCAATATATGTGGTGAAGTGGGATGTTATAAATATTTATAGGGAACTTAGTGTACTGACTGAGATCAGCTGTGAAGGTATCTATATCTATTAAGAGTAGTGTATTATAGATAACCTTACTTGCTACCACATATCTATATATCTCAGTCAGAATTATTCTGGAATAGTGTGATGCTACGTTATGTGTCTAGGGTATGTGTATGATGAAGTGTAAGTCACAACAACAGACAGATAAACAATTTAATTTAATCCACTACTCTTGACAACACTGTGACACTCACATACATATAACACTCTACAAAGATATCTTAAAAGAGTCACTGATAAACTTTCAAATAACAATATGTATTCATTACTGGCATGAATGAATATGTGTCCTGATTCAACTACAAGGGAACCAGGAATCACAATCAATTTAAATTACAAGTTATGTACAGAATGTATTTAATATGAATATTGTAGTGACATATATTATTACAAATGTTCTATGTGTGTCAGTTGTGTAGTAGTAAAATGAGGTAATACTGGTTTTGTTTTGTTCAAGCTCTGTTGGTATTTGTCATCATGACTTCAATAGTTTGTCTTTAGGGACTAGTATTGGAGATGTTCACAGTTCCTGATTTTAAGACAAGTAAATTCCCCTCTTAATGTTAATTTTACAAAGTCATTCAAGATGAGGGGACATAATGTTGAGCTCAGCTGGCCAAGTTAGCTTATCTGGCGTGATGGCGGCAGGAAAGGACTCCTCTGCTCGAATTCTCCTCTGGGCTCTGGAGACACCTCACTGATAGCTAAAAGGACCAAGGAGTATGCTGTCCGACACTGGATTCAGCAAAGCTCTGACCAGGTGCTGCTCAGTACCATCAAGACCACTGTCCCTGAAATCAAGAAGGATGTACCTTCTACTTCATAACTAATTTAAACTCTCTTTTACACTGATCACAATACAGCACAAACATTGAGTTCAGAGCGTTAGGCCAACTGTCAGCTTCATTTGAAATACTTTATTCCAGTATTACCCTTCTTAATGGTTACTACGCCTCTGCACTTCCAGCATTATTTCTTTCTAGTCAATCATCCAGGTGTCAGTGTACTGTTTGGCCATTCCATGCCGTTTTACTTCTCTCCGACACCCTCTGTTCAGGCTGGAGCATTACAGGCTTTACCTCACGTTTGCCACTGAACTACACATATATATACAGGCATAAATCAACAATTCACATTCAATTTTCATTAAAAGATATTGAATGGTTCAAGCTTACCACAATTCATACGAATAAACACAGATACGTTGATTAGCAATGAATTCTGGCACAAACTGGCACAAATTCCCATCTGCTTATCTTCCAGGCTTTTATTTAGCAAAATATATGCTGGCTTCAACGCACTGATGCTTTATCAAGCTATTTTAAACAAGTGGTTTCGAACTAACGCTCCCAAGTGTGTATATCAGCGAGTCTGACCAATGAGCCCCGTTTCGACAAGTGTTTGAAAAAATGTTACCTTTCCCCGTTTCCCCTAACAACCAAGATAGTATTTATAGCCCGACCAATCGTGGTTAGGCTTTCATTTGTTGCGCTCCAATCAATTTGGAGTTTACATGGTAGGCTATTTCTGTAACGTAAATTTTTTTCAAACACGTTAAAAAAAAATCTTATGAGCAGAAATGATTTTATGCTGTCAGGCACCCCCAATATTTTATTTTGGGTATAATTTATTAATTCCTGGACTATTTGCGTAACGTTTTACATATTATTTGTCAGCAAGCCCTAAGGAACCCAAAAATACAAATTTAAAGGAGCTACGTGGCTGCGTTCAAAATATGCAATTTCTTCTACCTCCTGTTTCGAAGATGTGCTGTCTGGGTACTGTTATGTTTTCAACCGTAAACCCATCTAATGTTATCTTTTCTAATAAGAGTTTTTTATGATTTATAAACCTAACTCTGGGAAAGGGTAGTGTATTTTATCACTGTCCGTCTGAAAAAAAAATTAGTGCATGTAGACTTACACGCGTGATGCATGCGTTCCTGATTTTCAGCCCTCCCCTCTCTCTTTATCCTTTTGTCCATCTGTTCGTTCGTTTTGGTAACGCAGTATAATTAATGTTAGGATTAATTTAGGTCATTACGCAGTACGTCTCAATGTTTTTCTTAGAAATGCAGCACACGTTTCATTGAAGAAGGCGGGTAATAATACAGTAAGCTTTTATATCAACGTGAAAGCGTTACAATTTGCATATATGTGGATTGATATTTCATGACCAGCCAGCACAGTCTGTGAACTATAGAGACAGCCAGCTGAACCTAAAAGTACCGATTTCGCTAGACACCATCATCAGACAGGTCTTGGAGACGCGGGATTAGCTTTGCAGTTACTCCCTGATTCTACTGGGAGCGTGCTGCAACTGTTAAATCTTGACCAGGGATACGAGTAATTCAGTCATCTATCTGCAACGACCCAAACATCAGTGGGAGCAGAAACAACTATTGGCTGCTAAGTAAAACTTAAAAGCTGCTAAGTGAACTGTCCATTTTCGAAAACCATAACATCACACTGTGATTAATACTTTTTAAAAAAATAACAATTATTCATTTTTATAACTGTTAAGACATAATTGATTATTAAATTTGTTACTGACGTGTATAAAGACATTTAATCATTTTGAATGTACCACATCCTTATATCTCAGACACTTTCTTAAATACACGCAAACGGAGCTGTAAATAATAATAAGAGGAAATTCGCTGAATTAACTCAGCTGGGTGCTTGAACGTGTAACGCATTATAAGATTACATAATCCTTCACAAAAGTTGAGGGCAGATACTAGAGTTAACGTGCTCAGCCAATGCAGAGTTCGTTCTCGCTTTCTGAATATCTTGTGAACACACCCTTGAGGTAGAAGAATCATTATCCTTCTATTTACAACTCTGCCAAGTGTAATCTTGTGGGAAGGTAGACACCTTTGAAGACCCACATTAGTTATTCTTGAGTTTTGGCCACTGTTGGTCCACTATTGCAGAGCTAAGAGGAGGCAAACCGTGACAATAATAACTGAGTCATTTACGTTTGTTATAAACTTTTTATTCTCTCGCCTCTTTTGTGAGAAATATATGTTTTGACTTGTATTTTATGTGCCCTTAGCTGATGGCAATTCAGTAAAATATTAATTTAATAGCTATATATATATATATAATAAATTTTAGTCTAAAAGAAGTGTATGTGAATCGCAGTGGTAAATACCGGACTAAATCTAAAACTGAATGTGAATATACAGTAAATAAATAAATATAGGTAATTAACAAGCATAGGTTGGACAATAAGGAGGTGTCCTTTATTATTTATTGAAGACGCAGTAACAGCGATTCATCGTTTTATATAACTCTACTGCACTCCTCATTGTCTTCCAGTCTTGTGAAGCTATAATTTGTATAACACAAGGAGAAAAATCCCCTCGGGAGCTTAAAAACTACTTCGTTTTCAGAATGTGTGGGCGCATATCTCTTGGATAAACAGCTAAATTTCGCTTTACTACTTGAACAAGCCTTACCCCTTTTTATTTCATTATCTTTGAGAATGTTTTCTACATCTACTAATGGAACATGCCAGATCCTACTTAAAGAGTTTTTTTTTTTTTTTTTTTTTTTCTAACCAGTGGCACTCGAGCTTTCCAGCCCCCAATGACACGTCATTGCGAGGCTGGGGAGCCAGTGGACTTTCCTTCCAACCCTGTCAGGAGCTTCGCTCCTTCCCATCCACAGAGGGTGTATCTGCAGGAGCCGTTCAGGTTATTCAATCAAGTTCCCGGTCGATGACACTCCTACAAATGCCGGCGCCCGGGCTTGAACCTTGAAAACCTGGTCGCTAACGCAACGTCTTAACCATTACTCCAGCGCGGCTCCCAACTTTAAAGAGTTAAGTGTCCGAATTCTCGAAACTGCAACAGCTGTTTCAGATGTTGCTTGTGTTTTCTCCCTTCTCAAGAGTCTTCTCCCCTACTATAACACCAATATCCAAGCTAGCTGAAGGCGTATTCTTATAAATAGTTGTAATGGAACCTTTCTTACCATTTTAGTTCACTGTTTCTCGCCTATAATTTCCCTCATCTCTCACTTGACTATCACGTGCCGCCTTTTGTGACTGTATAATTTATCGTACACATCATCAAAGCGTCCGGCGTTATTCCCGGGGGTGTCCGGGGATACAAAGATAGAATAGGACTACTGATACATCAGATATATGTAATTTTAGGTTTTACATAGCACTGTCAACTACATCTTGTAAAACAAACTGCTACGGAATACACCACTGCAGGAGAACATGCATGATTTGATGCAAGCTTCCTGTAAGGAGGCCGACTACGGCGGTGGTACCATCCTCCATAAGAGTGAAAAAGGTGATGATGATCGTCATTGTCAAAACATGGGCAAGACACTCTGGGATTGCCATGTAAACTGGTGTCTTTATGATAAATTATGAATTACACAACATAAAGTATGCTATAACTTTATGTTATGCCCCGAAAGGGATTATTTTTTGTTTCGATTTGAACAGTAACTTCAAATACATGTGATTATGGTACTGCGAAATCATTATCATTGATATTTGACAAGGAAATTATGATTTTGTCTATAAAGCTGCATTACAGCATTGAAATCCCATGACAGTTTATATACAAAATGAAACATACTGGTGCAGAGACAACATTCACTAAATAAGTGATAGACATAACTCATGAATTATATTTAAATAAATGACAAGAGATTTGGTGAAGTAATATTTGATCAATAAATTGAATTTTCCAGGAAAGAAAAATGAATGAGTTATTTTTCTTCACAAGAAGAGATGTGGTTTGTTGAATTAAACAAATAAGTCCGGAAGCTGTGCCAGTACTGGGTACATAGTTTGCAATGTAGTGACATTGGTAATCGTTGACTATTGGCTCAGTCAGTGCTGGTTCCACGTGCATTTTGACTGTTGCTTCTCTTCAGGAGTCGAGTCGAGTGGTAGCCGCATGTTATTGGCTTGGGTGTCTTGGTTTGTGTTTTCACGATAAAAGGTTCTTAACTTGCTTGACGCATTGTAGCAGCTGACTTCCAAGGGCCGTTAAAACATCTGAACATTTAATACGCTATGTGCATGTCAGGAGCAGTGTTCGTTCACTGTTAAACAGTTCAAAATTACCAAAATTGTGTCATGCTTTCCAACACTACTGGAACCTGCAAAATATGACTAGATTGTGGTGTCTGTGATTTATAACCAAGACGATCGTCTAATGCTGACTGGCACTGTTGATCAGATTCCCCATTTCGAAAACAGTGTCTTAAGGCTGTGGTTAAGTTAGTCAAAAGAGGGTACGTCGTACAATCATACAATATATTTAAGAATGTTGACATTTTCCAAACCCAGTTATGATTACTCACCTTTGGCGTAGAGTTATGCCAAAGTTATGAAAATTGTTTTCTTTACAATACACCGACAAAATATGACAAGAAAAAAAAAAGAGAAGACAAACTCTTTGAACACAACACCATAAAGTAAATCGCTTAAAAGGACTCTAAGCTTTTATTGCTATCGTTGATCATTTCTAACAAGGATTTGTAGCTGAACCAATGCTGTCCAGGATTGAGGTTATATAATGGTGGAAGCTATCTTCCTTCGGGCACAAGGCAGGAAATATAGACATGAGGATTTATGTTAAGTCAAACATTAATGTTAAATATTCATCAATTGTAAATGTGCATTACTTCACTAAGATATTTGAAAAGCTGGATGAACTATACCGCCATGCTCTCAGACACAGTGGTACTTTGAAGTCTGCGGCTATTGAAGCTTCGATCTACAAATTGCTAACAATAGTGGTCAGTTATGGTTTTTTCTCAGTTATCTGGTTGTGCTATGGGTGTAGACTTTTGACATATAAGAGTCAGCCCTCTGGACATCTTCTAAGCTCTGTCAGATCTTGAAGTGATTTCAGGAAGTGAGGAACTGTGTCTGAGACGTGGCTTATATACCTAATCGCAGGTCTAACCCTTGCTTTCTCAGAGGTCCGAGCCTGAGTTCACTTTTCTTCCTGTAAACTGTCATGGGATTTCAATGCTGTAATACAGCTTTATAGACAAAATCATAATTTCCTTGTCAAATATCAATGATAATGATTTCGCAGTACCATAATCACATGTATTTGAAGTTACTGTTCAAATCGAAACAAAAAATAATCCCTTTCGGGGCATAACATAAAGTTATAGCATACTTTATGTTGTGTAATTCATAATTTATCATAAAGACACCAGTTTACATGGCAATCCCAGAGTGTCTTGCCCATGTTTTGACAATGACGATCATCATCACCTTTTTCACTCTTATGGAGGATGGTACCACCGCCGTAGTCGGCCTCCTTACAGGAAGCTTGCATCAAATCATGCATGTTCTCCTGCAGTGGTGTATTCCGTAGCAGTTTGTTTTACAAGATGTAGTTGACAGTGCTATGTAAAACCTAAAATTACATATATCTGATGTATCAGTAGTCCTATTCTATCTTTGTATCCCCGGACACCCCCGGGAATAACGCCGGACGCTTTGATGATGTGTACGATAAATTATACAGTCACAAAAGGCGGCACGTGATAGTCAAGTGAGAGATGAGGGAAATTATAGGCGAGAAACAGTGAACTAAAATGGTAAGAAAGGTTCCATTACAACTATTTATAAGAATACGCCTTCAGCTAGCTTGGATATTGGTGTTATAGTAGGGGAGAAGACTCTTGAGAAGGGAGAAAACACAAGCAACATCTGAAACAGCTGTTGCAGTTTCGAGAATTCGGACACTTAACTCTTTAAAGTTGGGAGCCGCGCTAGAGTAATGGTTAAGACGTTGCGTTAGCGACCAGGTTTTCAAGGTTCAAGCCCGGGCGCCGGCATTTGTAGGAGTGTCATCGACCGGGAACTTGATTGAATAACCTGAACGGCTCCTGCAGATACACCCTCTGTGGATGGGAAGGAGCGAAGCTCCTGACAGGGTTGGAAGGAAAGTCCACTGGCTCCCCAGCCTCGCAATGACGTGTCATTGGGGGCTGGAAAGCTCGAGTGCCACTGGTTAGAGAAAAAAAAAAAAAACTCTTTAAGTAGGATCTGGCATGTTCCATTAGTAGATGTAGAAAACATTCTCAAAGATAATGAAATAAAAACGGGTAAGGCTTGCTCAAGTAGTAAAGCGAAATTTAGCTGTTTATCCAAAAGATATGCGCCCACACATTCTGAAAACGAAGTAGTTTTTAAGCTCCCGAGGGGATTTTTCTCCTTGTGTTATACAAATTATAGCTTCACAAGACTGGAAGACAATGAGGAGTGCAGTAGAGTTATATAAAACGATGAATCGCTGTTACTGCGTCTTCAATAAATAATAAAGGACACCTCCTTATTGTCCAACCTATGCTTGTTAATTACCTATATTTATTTATTTACTGTATATTCACATTCAGTTTTAGATTTAGTCCGGTATTTACCACTGCGATTCACATACACTTCTTTTAGACTAAAATTTATTATGCTAGTACGATATATAATTTAATATTTGTTTCTTCCTTTTTTGAGCATTAATTAAAATAAATAAGTAAACATAATGTGTCCTTCAGACACCCCGATCTATCAGCACATACTCGTAGTTTAAACGTGAAGTGTAGCCAATAAAGTAGAGTAACAATGTTGTGTGAACTAAAGTATCGTACTTTATTACTTTAAGTATTATTTACTTTAAATCTATCATAATAATAATAATGATGGCCCCTTCAGTCATAACTGACTATAGTAATGCGCCCCTGAGGTGACAGCCCTTGGCTGCCTATTTTCCTGGTGTTCCTTTCCACGTTTTCTCCTCTCTTCTGCTTGCTGTGAGAGACTCTTTTCACCCAATCTGAGGTGGTGCCGTGGATAGCAGTATATAAGTGGCTATTTGTAGTGGTAACTTCACATATTTGTAGTGGTAACTTCACATATTTGTAGTGGTAACTTCACATATTTGTAGTGGTAACTTCACATATTTGTAGTGGTAACTTCACGTATTTGTAGTGGTAACTTCACAGATTTACAGTGTTATTTTTATTTTCTGCAGACATTGATCAATGAGTGCTTGCGTAGAATAGAAAGATTAAAATGATATGACAAGATCACCAATGTGGAACTTATGACAAGAACTAGACAAGTGCCAGTGGAACAAGAGATGAGAAGACGACGCTGGCGATGGACAGGACACACATTGAGGAAACCTGTTGATAGCATTACAAGGCAGTCGTTGTTCTGGAATCCCCAAGGAAACAGGGGCAGAGGTAGACCAAAAACATACAGAGAAGAGAACTGGAGACAGAAGTGAGAATGAGGAGGAAGACTTGGAAAGAACTTGAGCTGATGGCACGTGAGAGGAGGACTTGAACTGATGGCACGTGACAGGAAGACTTGAGCTGATGGCACGTGACAGGAAGACTTGACATGTGTTTGTTGACGGCTTTTACTTCTTGGGGAGCTAAAGGGTATTGATTGACTGATTTTTTTTTAAAAGGGGGTTTTTTATGCAAGTCAACTCAGGAGTTCAAAACAGTGCGAATATCTAAGACTACAGTCTCAAAATGACAATGCTTCACAACAAAGATACAACAAATAAAGCGACATTCTCTAGTACTTTTAGAAGGTCTGTTTTTAGTCTGCATTTAAAACAATGTATACAAAGTAGGTCTGGCATCAAAAGGTATAAACTAACAATAAATACACCTATGAAAATTTAGAACAATTATTTGAAATGTGTCCAGCAAAGTGATATATTACGTGCAAGTTGTTTTGTAGATTCTTTTAATGTAAAATGCACTTGAAACGCGCCACAAACCACGCATATACTGTAGGGCCCAGCTCTACGGCGTTCTGCTTTTCAGAGTTCCGCTAATACGGCAGTTTTCAGGTATTTACATGTTCATTGTTTTCGGCGATTATTCTGCTCTTACGGCGTGACGAGCTCAAGCAGCAGAGTCCGAGAATGTCTTCGGGCGCCATTCCATTGTCGGTAATTCTTACTTACTTACTTACTTAGTCGTTCCCCTTCTACCGTGAGGTGTAGAGGTTTGGAAGAGAGAGCGCTAGACTATCCTATCGGCTGTCTTCCTTCTGGCCTGGTTCCATTCTAGTCCTCGGTCCTTCAAAGATTGTATAATGTTGTCCTCCCAGCGGACTCTGGGTCATTCTGGAGGTCTGGATTCCTGGCTCTTTGTTTCCCATGCTTGTCGTGGTAGCCGATCTTCTCCCATTCTGCAGACATGGCCAAACCATCTTAGTTGGCACTGTTCTACTTGGGTCTGCAGGGGGTGGGATTTTAGGCCTTGACGTATTGTCTGGTTGCGGACCATGTCTCTTCTTGTTACTTCAACCACCTTCCTCAGATAACTCATTTCTGAGGTTTGGATCTGGCTTTTGTGGGTAGTAGTCATTGCCCATGACTCGCATCCATATGTCAAGACTGGGACATAGGTGGAGCGGTATACAGCCATCTTCGTTTTCGTACCAACCTCTCTCTTGCTGAGGAATCCTCGATTTATGACCTGAAAAAGTCTCCCAGCTGCTGCTTTTCGAGTGCCCCCCTTTCGGTCTATAATAGCTCCGAGATATTTAAAGTGGTCGACCTGCTCCAGGACCTGTTTTCCCAGCTTAATCTGATGTCTTCTTTCTTCTCGTGATATCACCATGGATTTTGTTTTAGAGCTGCTTATGACCATCCCTCTCTTCTCCAGCTCTTCCTTCCAGACGTGCAGGTTGGATTGGAGATATGCCTCTAATTTAGCAATCAGGGCAACATCATCAGCAAATGCCAGCTCTGAAATACATACTTGTCTCATCTTCAAGTACCCCATGAATACTTTCTTGATCTCTCCTTACATGCCTTGATAACATCGTCCATGAGGAGTATGAAAAGATAAGGTGACAGGATATCACCTTGTCTTACACCAGTGGTGGTCCTGAACTCTTCTGACTTATGGTTTGCTGTCCTTACATAATTTCTGCAAGACTTGTAGAAGCTCTGTATAGCATGAATCAGAGGTGCTGGAATGTTCTTCCTTGCCAAACAGTCCCAAAGTTTGCTCCAGGGGACCCTGTCAAACTCCTTTTCCAGATCTATGAAACAAAGATGGATCTCACTCTTATACTCAAGGGTTTTTTCACTCAGCTGCCTGAGTGTGAAGATTAGGTCTTGAGTACTTCGGTTTGCTCGGAATCCGCACTGGATCTCATCCAATTGTGGCTCAGCTAGGCGTCGGAGTCTCTGCTCTAGGATTTTAGAGCAGATTTTACCAGGGACACTGAGAAGGGATATGCCTCTGTAGTTTCCACATTGTCGATTGTCACCTTTTTTGAAAATTGGTGTTATGATGGTGTGAACGGTGGTTTGGTTTTAGACAAGTAAGTGAGTGTAGATGAATGGTGTGGAAAAAATGAATGGAGTGGTTAAAAGACTGTTCGTCTTTGTTGAAGGGAAGTGATAAGTGCGGAGGAGTGCTTTAAGCAAAGGGAGGAAACTCCATGGTTTCCACTTGGAAGATGTAGTAGTTATTTTTAGTGTTAAGCATATTAAGTGAGTCCAAAATTGCGGGTGCACCATAGCGTTATGCTGTTCCGGATATTCTGGAACTTACTATCATTTCGAATAGCAGTCATAGCTTTGGCTACCTGCTCAAGAGCAGCCACATTGGGATATAAACCCACAGTAAGTTGTTGCTGTTGCATCTTAACCCGACCTGTGAAGTGTTAGTATTAATAAAACGCCTGTAAAACAAAACCAATATTAATATCCTGGTCACGGCACCAGAACCACCTTGTGGCCGTGATGGTGTGGTTGCATTTTATGTAGTGTTCGTATAGCGATTCAGATCACTGCCCTTACAGTAGTCAGTTGTTGTATGGTAATAAGAAAACTTCCTTCTCACAAAAGACTATACATTTCTCATACCAACAGTTGATCATCGATTTCAACCAGACAGCAGTAAAATATTCAACGTCGAACTTTATTTACATAAGATAGAGAAAACTCTCCCCACCGCCAGGACTGACACTTTACCAAGTCTGTCTTCTACTCGCTAACTAATCAGCTTGTCTACTGAACTGCACTATTAGTAATTAGACCCAAAATGTTCAACGTACCTGGTTTGTTTTGAAATACACACTTTTTCTCTCACTAGTATCTTGTCCTCCGAATAAAATGACGAAAAGAAGTATCATACACAATTATGGCAAGAAATGCGCTTGGGCGTCTGGGCGGTCGTCGCTTTTTCGTCCCACAGAAAAACTACCAAAACGTTTATTGACTTATCGACACGAAATAACTCCCATTCGCTGCCACTTCTATCACTTTCCAACTCACAGCAAAACTTCCTGACCTACGCTGAGCGCGTTCCAAAATCAGAATATCTAATCCCCGTTCTAACATTTTTTCATAAACCCCTAAAAATGGGTTCATCCTACCAAAACGTTCTCGTGCGTATTATTTTTTTCTTGCTCACCCACCACAACTTACAAGGGACGTTATTCCAAGTTATCTCCCTTTTATGGTTAGACTCAAAACCATACACTTCTCTTCAATTCTTATTACACAAACTTTACATGCAAATTTGTCTCACCACAATTTTGGACTCACTTAATATGCTTAACTCTAAAAATAACTACTGCCATTTACTACTGCATCGGGTTCATTTGGGTTTCTCACCGCTGTAGCAATAAGCCCCTGATGGCCCGAAGCATAAATACTGCTCCGGCAAACCCAACGGCCTAATATCCGGCCTTTGGCTAGGATCATGTGTCTAGACACAGGGACCGGTACGGTGACATTCATGTGTCATTAGGTCTCTTGTGTGAGAACACAGAAGATCACTACGGTGACACATGTTGTCATTGGGTCTTCTTGTGTTGGGACATGTGGTCTTGACCAGAGCCGGGGCTGGGACAATGCGACCTCATGCGAGGAAAAAAATATGCGACCTCAAGCGAGGAAAAAAAAAAAAAAAAAAAAAAGACATTTATGTGTCATTAGGTCTCTTGTGTGAGAACACAGAGGATCACTACAGTGACACAGTTTGTCATTGGGTCTTCTTGTGTTGGGACATGTGGTCTTGACCAGGGCCGGGTTTGGGCGGGGATAATGCGACCTCATGCGAGGAAAAAATATGCGACCTCAAGCGAGGAAAAAAAAAAAAATAAGCCCCTGATGGCCTGAAGCATAAATACTGCTCCGGCAAACCCAACGGCCTAATATCCGGCCTTTGGCTAGGATCATGTGTCTAGACACAGGGACCAGTGCAGTGACATTTATGTGTCATTAGGTCTCTTGTGTGAGAACACAGAGGATCACTACAGTGACACAGTTTGTCATTGGGTCTTCTTGTGTTGGGACATGTGGTCTTGACCAGAGCCGGGTTTGGGCGGGGATAATGCGACCTCATGCGAGGAAAAAAATATGCGACCTTAAGCGAGGGAAAAAAAAAAAAAAAGGCAAACCCAACGGCCTAATATCCGGTCTTTGGCTAGGATCATGTGTCTAGACACAGGGACCGGTACAGTGACATTCATGTTTCACTAGGTCCCTTGTGTGAGAACACAGAGGATCACTACAGTGACACAGTTTGTCATTGGGTCTTCTTGTGTTGGGACATGTGGTCTTGACCAGAGCCGGGTTCGGGGCGGGGACAATGCGACCTCATGCGAGGAAAAATATGCGACCTCATGCGAGGAAAAAAAAAAAAAAGATGGCCCGAAGCATAAATACTGCTCCGGCAAACCCAACGGCCTAATATCCGGCCTTTGGCTAGGATCATGTGTCTAGACACAGGGACCGGTACAGTGACATTCATGTGTCATTAGGTCCCTTGTGTGAGAACACAGACTATCACTACAGTGACACAGTTTGTCATTGGGTCTTCTTGTGTTGGGACATGTGGTCTTGACCAGAGCCGGGTTTGGGGTGGGTGCCAATGCGACCTCATGCAAGGAAAAAATATGCGACCTCATGCGAGGAAAAAAAAAAAGATGGCCCGAAGCATAAATACTGCTCCGGCAAACCCAACGGCCTAATATCCGGCCTTTGGCTAGGATCATGTGTCTAGACACAGGGACCGGTACAGTGACATTCATGTGTCATTAGGTCCCTTGTGTGAGAACACAGAGGATCACTACAGTGACACAGTTTGTCATTGGGTCTTCTTGTGTTGGGACATGTGGTCCTGACCAGAGCCGGGTTCGGGGCGGGGACAATGCGAACTCATGCGAGGAAAAAATATGCGACCTCATGCGAGGAAAAAAAAAAGATGGCCCGAAGCATAAATACTGCTCCGGCAAACCCAACGGCCTAATATCCGGCCTTTGGCTAGGATCATGTGTCTAGACACAGGGACCGGTACAGTGACATTCATGTGTCATTAGGTCCTTTGTGTGAGAACACAGAGGATCACTAGGTGACACATTTTGTCATTGGGTCTTCATGTGTTGGGACATGTGGTCTTGACCAGAGCCGGGTTTGGGACGGGGACAATGCGACCTCATGCGAGGAAAAAATATGCGACCTCATGCGAGGAAAAAAAAAAAAAATAAATCCTGATGGCCCGAAGCATAAATACTGCTCCGGCAAACCCAACGGCCTAATATCCGGCCTTTGGCTAGGATCATGTGTCTAGACACAGGGACCAGTGAAGTGACATTTATGTGTCATTAGGTCTCTTATGTGAGAACACAGAAGATCACAACAGTGACACAGTTTGTCATTTGGGTCTTCTTGTGTTGGGACATGTGGTTTTGACCAGGGCCGGGTTTGGGCGGGTACTAATGCGACCTCATGCGAGGAAAAAATAAAAAAAGACATTCATGTGTCATTAGGTCCTTTGTGTGAGAACACAGAAGATCACTAAAGTGACACCTGTTGTCATTGGGTCTTCTTGTGTTGGGACATGTGGTCTTGACCAGAGCCGGGTTTGGGGCGGGTGCTAATGCGACCTCATGCGAGAAAAAAATATGAGACCTCATGCGAGAAAAAAATAAAGCAATAAGCCCCTGATGGCCCAAAGCATAAATACTGCTCCGGCAAACCCAACGCCCTAATATCCGGCCTTTGGCTAGGATCATGTGTCTACACACAGGAACCAATAGTGACATTTATGTCATTAGGTCCTTTGTGTGAAAACACGGAAGATCACTACAGTGACACATGGTGTCATTGGGTCTTCTTGTGTTGGGACATGTGGTCTTGACCAGAGCCGGGTTTGGGCAGGGGCTAATGCAACCTCATGCGAGGAAAAAATATGCAACCTCATGCGAGGAAATTAAAAAAAAAAATAAGCCCCCGATGGCCCGAAGCATAAATACTGCTCCGGCAAACCCAACGCCCTAATATCCGGCCTTTGGCTAGGATCATGTGTCTAGACACAGGGACCGGTATGGTGACATTCATGTGTCATTAGGTCTCTTGTGTGAGAACACAGAAGATCACTACGGTGACACATGTTGTCATTGGGTCTTCTTGTGTTGGGACATGTGGTCTTGACCAGAGCCGGGTTTGGGGCTGGGACAATGCGACCTCATGCGAGGAAAAAATATGCGACCTCAAGCGAGGAAAAAAAAAAAAGAAGACATTTATGTGTCATTAGGTCTCTTGTGTGAGAACACAGAGGATCACTACAGTGACACAGTTTGTCATTGGGTCTTCTTGTGTTGGGACATGTGGTCTTGACCAGGGCCGGGTTTGGGCGGGGATATGCGACCTCATGCGAGGAAAAAATATGCGACCTCAAGCGAGGAAAAAAAAAAAATAAGCCCCTGATGGCCCGAAGCATAAATACTGCTCCGGCAAACCCAACGGCCTAATATCCGGCCTTTGGCTAGGATCATGTGTCTAGACACAGGGACCAGTGCAGTGACATTTATGTGTCACTAGGTCCCTTGTGTGAGAACACAGAGGATCACTACAGTGACACAGTTTGTCATTGGGTCTTCTTGTGTTGGGACATGTGGTCTTGACCAGAGCCGGGTTCGGGGCGGGGACAATGCGACCTCATGCGAGGAAAAATATGCGACCTCATGCGAGAAAAAAAAAAAAAAAAAAAAGAAAAGATGGCCCGAAGCATAAATACTGCTCCGGCAAACCCAACGGCCTAATATCCGGCCTTTGGCTAGGATCATGTGTCTAGACACAGGGACCGGTACAGTGACATTCATGTGTCATTAGGTCCCTTGTGCGAGAACACAGAGGATCACTACAGTGACACAGTTTGTCATTGGGTCTTCTTGTGTTTGGACATGTGGTCTTGACCAGAGCCGGGTTTGGGGTGGGTGCCAATGCGACCTCATGCGAGGAAAAAATATGCGACCTCATGCGAGGAAAAAAAAAGATGGCCCGAAGCATAAATACTGCTCCGGCAAACCCAACGGCCTAATATCCGGCCTTTGGCTAGGATCATGTGTCTAGACACAGGGACCGGTACAGTGACATTCGTGTGTCATTAGGTCCCTTGTGTGAGAACACAGAGGATTACTACAGTGACACAGTTTGTCATTGGGTCCTCTTGTGTTGGGACATGTGGTCCTGACCAGAGCCGGGTTCGGGGCGGGGACAATGCGAACTCATGCGAGGAAAAAATATGCGACCTCATGCGAGGAAAAAAAAAAAAAGATGGCCCGAAGCATAAATACTGCTCCGGCAAACCCAACGGCCTAATATCCGGCCTTTGGCTAGGATCATGTGTCTAGACACAGGGACCGGTACAGTGACATTCATGTGTCATTAGGTCCTTTGTGTGAGAACACAGAGGATCACTAGGTGACACATTTTGTCATTGGGTCTTCATGTGTTGGGACATGTGGTCTTGACCAGAGCCGGGTTTGGGGCGGGGACAATGCGACCTCATGCGAGGAAAAAATATGCGACCTCATGCGAGGGAAAAAAAAATCCTGATGGCCCGAAGCACAAATACTGCTCCGGCAAACCCAACGCCCTAATATCCGGCCTTTGGCTAGGATCATGTGTCTAGGAACAGGGACCAGTAGTGACATTTATGTCATTAGGTCCTTTGTGTTGGGGACATAGGTGACCAGAAGCCTTTGTGTGAGAACACAGGAAGATCATGTGAGAACATTTAAGTCGCTTGACATTTATGTCATTAGGTCCTTTGTGTGAAAACACGGAAGATTACTACAGTGACACATGGTGTCATTGGGTCTTCTTGTGTTGGGACATGTGGTCTTGACCAGAGCCGGGTTTGGGCAGGGGCCAATGCAACCTCATGCGAGGAAAAAATATGCAACCTCATGCGAGGAAATTTAAAAAAAAATAAGCCCCCGATGGCCCGAAGCATAAATACTGCTCCGGCAAACCCAACGCCCTAATATCCGGCCTTTGGCTAGGATCATGTGTCTAGACACAGGGACCGGTACAGTGACATTCATGTGTCATTAGGTCCCTTGTGTGAGAACACAGAGGATCACTACAGTGACACAATTTGTCATTGGGTCTTCTTGTGTTGGGACATGTGGTCTTGACCAGAGCCGGGTTTGGGGTGGGTGCCAATGCGACCTCATGCGAGTAAAAAATATGCGACCTCATGCGAGGAAAAAAAAAATAAATAAGCCCCTGATGGCCCGAAGCACAAATACTGCTCCGGCAAACCCAACGCCCTAATATCCGGCCTTTGGCTAGGATCATGTGTCTAGGCACAGGGACCAGTAGTGACATTTATGTCATTAGGTCCTTTGTGTGAGAACACAGAAGATCACTACAGTGACTCATGTTGTCATTGGGTCTTCTTGTGTTGGGACATATGGTCTTGACCAGAGCCGGGTTTGGGCGGGGGCCGATGCAACCTCATGCGAGGAAAAAATATGCGACCTCATGCGAGGAAATGTAAAAAAAAAAAAAAAAGCCCCTGATATCTGGTCTTAATGCTCATTTCTCCCGTTTGTTTACTTGGTTTCTTTCATGATGTTGGGCAGTTCCTAGGCTGAGCAACTCTTTCAGTTGTTCTTTTGATTGTAAGCAGGTAGTGATCACTTCCAATCTCTGGCCCCCTCCAGACTCTAGTATCCCGGACATATTTGAATGAGCTCCTCCTAACTATGGCATAGTCGATCACCGACTTCTCATTCTTTGTTGGTTCACATCTAGTGTATGCATGTAAGCGCTTATGGGGGAACTGTGTAGGATTTATTAAATACATAAAGAGAGAAACCCGAGCCCTGTGAACCTTACATAAATAAGTATGTCGCAGGCACGCGTAAGCAATAAAGAAGTAGAAGATTAGACAACAGAAAAGCAACAGAAGTGACAGGTTTACCGGGGACTCGAACCCAGGACCATTCGAATAGCAACACCGCCGCGCTACGTAGTCTGGGTCGTTCCTCGGTCCTAAATTCTACACATACGTTGAGTATTTGTGCTTATGACCCCTGTCCACGAAGCAATACTGACGTGCCTAGTTGGTAGGTTGGTTGGTCACAATTCACTCCGGTTACGAGGTGGTGTTGCAATGAGAGAGAAACCTAGTCATCCCACATCTCGATGCTGAACCTAGTATTATGAAATCTTTAACACTTCACTCCCCTAGTGCAGTATCTGGCATGAGACTACCTTTTTATCTTCGTGAGACGTCCAATTATTATTATTTTCATTGACCTCCTAAAGACTAGAAACAAGTAGCAACAGTAAACAGTGCGGTGCGGAGTTTACCAGCTACCTGTCCGCTTTCACTCAGGGCGTACTCACGATTAAGGGTTCGATCCTGGCCTTAGTTAATTGTTGATGCAGTAAAAGGTAGTCCCATAGTATTAACTGCCGTAGGGGAGTGAAGTGTTGGAGACTCATTATTCTATGAGGTGAAGTGACCAGTTCCCTTCTGTTACTGCCTTTGCCTTCCCTAACGCAAGAGCAGAGGCAAGTACCTAATTACATTTTGATAAACTGGAATGTGACGCTACCAGGGTTCAAACTCGGAACTCTGTAACTTTGCTGCAAGAAATAAGCCCTATAACCACTCTGCTAATCGGGCGCTCCTTTAATCAAATTCATATCTTTGACATCACTCAAATTTGTACCTTATCTTTTTGTAAGCAACTAGTGGCATAATTTTGGTGAGAGAGTTAGCGGCAGAGTTAAAACCTTCCTAACGCTCGAAGTATTTGTGAAACACTGTGGCTGGCGACTAGTGAGTGACTGAAAAGTCGCGTCCTATTTTTAAATTATTTCTTCACTCTTGTCAAAATTACTTTTATAAAATAAATGTAAATAAAAAGGAATTTAATTGCCATGTTATTACATAAAATGGTAGATCACATTAATATTACTGCCGAACGTCAGATCCTGTCTATTCACTCCATCATTTCATAAAAAGGTCAAGGTAGTTCCATAGCAAGTACTGCCGTAGGGGAGTAAAGCGTAAGGGACTTCACTATACTGGGTCCAGCATCGAGAGGTGAGGTGACCAGTTCTTTTCATCGCTGCCTTTTCCTTCCCTAACTCAATGCAAAGTTAGGTACCTGTTATGAGTAAAATTCATAACATTTGTGTCGGTATCATTAGATGGTTCGACAAGGCTCCTTGTTTGTTTATTATACTTAGTCCTTGGTAACACAGGAAGTGACGTCATTGCCTCGGGGTTTAGATTGGCAGACGTAGAGGTTGGAAGGCAGACGGGAAAGATCGTCTGCTGGGGTCTTCGATGTGTGTAGCTTATGGCGAGTGGACGTATGTCTCTGAGCTCATGAAATTTATATAATATTGTGACATATCCCTACTATGCACCATCACTAGTGCATCAATATACTTCTGTGAGATGTATCTAGCTATATTTTACAAGGGAGGGTGGATTCTGTATATCACGTGAGTCCGAATTAATAAAACTTTGAAGTCTATCAAAGGACAGTGTTTGAGCTACGACGGTACAGAGACTTTTCAAAGACTGCATATGTTACCCCAGGATATACAGTATATTCGCTTGTTTTAAAATGCACGTGGAGCAGCGTCTCAAATAACATTAAATGTATTGTATTCGTGATACTTCGCCTTGGTGATTCTACTACGGCGTTTTGAACGTCAACTGTGTGCGTGGTCTCGTTGTCCAACCCTAGGAGTTTCTTGGCCAGAGTAACCAGTCAGTTTCCACCTATTAACATTCATATATGACATAATTAGACCCGCAACACAACAGTACCCATTGTCGTGAAACATTCTAAATCCACATATATAAATTAAAAGGTAAATGTAAAGCCTAACACATAAATTCAATAAAAGGGAAAGAAGAATGGTAAAGAACAGTGCTGTCACAATGACTGTACTCGAGATCCCCCTTTTTCTGCTTCGTCTGCATATTCTCACGTTTTCACGTTTACTAGTAAAGCCTATAGCAGCATACACGCGTTTCCACAAAACAATAAAACGTGTACTGTATTTCTAAGAAAACCTTGAGATACGCAAGCTGAGTAATGACCTAGATTAATATTCCATTAATTTCATTTTATACACTGCGTAATGAAAAGACAGATGGAATTAGGATAGAGAGGGAGGGCTGAAAGCAGGAACGCCGGCAACACTAACACGCGTCTCGCGATATACAATTAATGCCACCCCTAACGCGAAAGGCATGAAGCACTAGCTTTTTTTTTTCAAATAGACAGTGATAAAAAACACTACCCATACCAGAGTTAGGTTTAAAAACCTGTAAAATGCTTATTGGGAAACATGACATTATACTGGTTTACGTTTGAAAGCCTGACAGTACAGCAGACACCATAAAGTTTGGAAGTGAGGAGGTGGTAACAGCACGACTATCCTAGAAGAAAATACATATTTTGAACGCTGCCACTTAGCTCCCTTAAAACTTATATATTTGGGTTCCTTAGGACGTGCTGACAAAGAATATGTTAAGTGTTACGCAAATAGTCTAGGAATTAACAAATTATAGCCAAAAGAAAATAGTGAGGGTGTCAGACAACACCAAATAATAATCGCACAGTGGCATGTTTTGAAACCACCATTTTACGGGAAATAGGTCACCATGTTAAATCCAATTTGATTGGCGGGAATGATATGTAAGGCTAAACACGATTAGTCGGACTACAAATACTAATTTTGGTTGTTAGGGGAAACGTGAGAAGGGTAAAATATTTTGAAAAGCTGTGTAAACATGGCCCGATTGGTTAGACCCGCTGATATAGTCAATGAGGAGCGTCTGTTCAGTGCCACATTTTAAAATAAACTTACTAAGAAACAGTGCGTTGAGAACCAGCTCATATTTTTCTAAATAAAAGCCTGGGACAAGAGGCAGATCGGAATTTGTGCCATATTCATTGCCATCAACGTAATTGTTTATCATTTCCATGAATTGTGGTAAGCTTGACATATTTGATATCTTTTTAATGAAAATTGAATGTGAATTGATAATTTATGTCTGCATATCTGCGTGGTTCAGTAGCAAACATGAGGCAAAGCCTAGATAGTGCTCCAACCTGAACAAAACTTGTCGAAGAGAAGTATAAATGCTTGGGATCACCAGATAGTACACTGACACCTATCTTATTGACTAGAAAGAACTAATGCTGGAATTGCAGAGGCGTAGTAACCATTAGGGAGGAGTATACTGGTGTAAATTGTTTCAGATGAAGCTAGCAGTTGGCCTACCGCTCTGAACTCAGTGTTTGTTATGTATTGTGTTCAGTGTGGAAATAGATTATAAATTAGTTCTGAAATAGGAGGTACAACCTTCTTGTTTCAGGGACCGTGGTCCTAAGTTATTGAAGCAGCACCTGGTCTGAGTTTTGCTGAATCCAGAGGCTGACAGCATACTCCTTGGTCCAGATAGCGACCAGTGAGGTGTCTCCAGAACACAGTGAAGCAATCGAGCAGAGGAGTCTTTTCCTGCCGCCATCACGAAAGATAAGCTTCTGTGGCCAGAGCAGCTCAACATTATGTGCCCCCCCCCCCCTCTAAAATTGACATTATATTAAACACAGAGGGACAATAAATTGTTTCAAATGACAGGAACTGTGAACTTTTCCCAATACTATTTCCACGATAATCAAACACTTGAAGTCATGATGACAAACAACAATCTAGCTTGAAAAACAAAACCAGTATTACCTCATAGTACTACCTCACAACTTACACACATAGGATAATACTAATAAATTATGTCAATACAAAGATCATATTTATAAATTGTGTACATACAAATTGTGATTACATTTGATTGTGATTCCTGGTTCACTGTGTAGTTGAATCAGGATATCTATTATTGAAAGGAATTATTACATATATATTTGAAACTTTACACTTGACTCATTTAAGATAGTCTTATAGAGTGTTATATGTGTGTGAGTGTCACAGTGTTGTAAAGTGTTGTGGAATAAATTAAATTGTTTATCTGTCTGTTGTTGTTGTGACTTACACTTCATCATTTTCATAACCCTAGACATTCAACGTAGTCATCACAATATTCCAGAATAATTCTGACTGAGGTATAAATGTGGTAGCAAGTAAGGTCATCTGTAATACACCACACTTATTAGATACAGATACCTTCACAGCTGATCTCAGTCAGTACACTAAGTCCCCTATAAATATTAATATCATCCCACTTTACCACATATATTGGGGTCTCGCTCCCGGGATATTGAACTTTCTCCTATTATATATATTGGGAATAATAAAAATTTAAAAGGTATCCTTGGGTGGAATTAAATAAGGTTGAGCTCTCAGTGCCTGTGGTTGTCCTTAGATAATTAATTACAGATTGTATTGTTTAGTTAGACATTATATAAATTTGCCTGTTAGAAAATGGCCGACCTGGCAAAATTTCGATCTGCTGCTATGCAGGCTGCAAAAGCGTTAGGACTGGACGGGCAAGTTATGATTGCTTATGTCACTACGGAATGTGACAAATTTATTGAACGTGAAGAAAGAAAATTTGAAGCCGAAAGAAAGTTAGAGGCTGAAAAAGAAATTAAGAGGTTGCAGATTGAGGCTGAGGCTAAAGCATTGGAGGCAGAAAGGGAAGACAAGAGATTAGCTGCAGAAAGGGAAGACAAGAGATTAGCTGCAGAAAGGGAAGACAAGAGATTAGCTGCAGAGAGGGAAGCAGAAAGAGAGGAAAGAAGATTGACTGCAGAGAGGGAAGCAGAGGATAAGAGATTACAAAGGGAACATGAGTTACGACTAAGGGAGTTTGAGTTTCAAGGCCATGCTCCTGAAAATGGTGCCAGTCCCTTTACCTCCGATGCTATTGCTAGTCAGGGAGCCTCAACCTCAGCTATGAACTTTCATTTAGATCATTTTGTTGAGAAAGACGACGATATCGAGAGCTATCTAAATAGATATGAATTATTAGCTACCACGTATGGGTTAGAGAGAGAAAGGTGGAGCTTAAAGTTATCTCAAGGACTTCGTGGTGCAGCTTATGAAGTTTTTGCAAAAATGAGCAGAAATGATCTCGAAAATTATGACATGCTAAAGCAGGCTCTTTTGTTAAGATATGAAAAGAATGGTGAATTTTATAGAAGAAAATTTAGGAATGCTAAACTACTGTCAGGTGAAACCTATCACCAGTTCTCTGCACGGTTAGAGACATACTTGGAGAAATGGACTTCTCTGGGGAAAACCCAAGATCTTAAGGAAATGATCCTTATAGAACAACTAAGAGAGTCCATGGCTCCAGACCTGAGAAAGTTTCTCATGGAACAAGGTGCAGAGAGGCTGGGTGAGTTGCTAAATGTTGCTGAAAGGTATCAAGCAGCTCAGGCAGAGGTATCAGGTAATAAAAAGAAACAGGTAGATAATTTTAGGGCACCACAGAACTTTAATAAATTTGATCCTAGGGATCAGAACAAAGGTAAGCACCAGTTTGATAGGCCACGGTATGACAATAAAAATAAAACCCCACAATTCGATGAAAGGAAATATGATGAAAGAAAATCTTTCAACCAAGGAAAGAGATGGTGTAAAAATTGTAAGATGAACAATCATGACACTGACCATTGTAGAAGGAAACCTCCTCATTGTGCTGCTATGACATCTGGAAAAAAGGGAAAAAAGGTCAAACCTGCGGAACTACAGGAACCATACCACCCCCCAGTGTGTGAAGATGTCATCTGTAATGGTGTCACCATAAGGTGTTTATATGATACAGGTTTAGATTATGATTCCGTTGTGAGTTCTCACCTGGTGCAGGCAGATCAATACACCACAGAAACAGTGGAGATTCAAACTGCAACAAAGGATGTAGCTACCATGACACTTCCCGTCGCCCGGATAAAGGTGAAAACGCGATATGTGGAAGGAATCATAAAAGCAGCAGTGATAAATGAGCCAATCTACCCTCTGATATTGGGGTGTAGATATGTCTTCTTGGGGAATCCCAAGAGACCTGTGATATTGGCAACAGTGCAGACCAGATCACAGTCTAAAAAAGGAGGAGGATAATCCAATAAATACTCATCCAGATGAGATGAGGAAGGCACAGGCGGAGGACAAAACACTCAAGCCGTGTTTCAAGAAGTTGCCCAAATCTCATACACCTCCAGGCAAGGGAGAATTTTATATGAAGAACAAACTGATTTATAGAAGGCTGGATCTGAATCCAATGGTCACGGACAGCTGGTCCTTCCCACTTCATATAGGACTAAAGTGTTGGAACTAGGGCATGCGATTCCCTTCAGTGGTCATATGGGGATCAGCGCAACAGGACAGCGTATAGCTTGTCACTATTTCTGGCCAGGGATAACTGAAGATATCAAAAGATATGTAAAATCCTGTCCAGAGTGCCAACGAGTAGCACCTAAGCATTGGACTGCACCAGCAACTTTGGGGGAAATGCCCATAGTGGGAACACCCTTTGAGAGAGTTGCCGTGGATCTTGTGGGACTTCTCACTCGAACTAAGAGAAGGAACAGCTACATTCTGACTCTGGTGGACACTTGTTCTATGTGGGGAGAGGCGGTAGCCCTGTCATCGATTGATTCTAAGCATGTGGCAGAGGCATTACTCACAATTTTTACAAGGTTAGGCTTTCCCAATCAAATCTTGACTGATAATGGCTCTCAGTTCAAGGGGAAACTAACAGAAGAAGTTTTCAGGATCTTCCAGGCCAAACACTTCCATTGTAGTGTGTACCACCCCCAAGGGAACGGCCAAGTGGAAAGATTTAATGGCACGTTGATGTCGATCCAGAGAAAGTTGGCACACGAAAAACCAGATACATGGGACCAGTACCTTCACGCCGCCCTCTTTGCTTATCGGGAGGTACCCCATAGTTCAACCGGAATGGCCCCGGCAACATTATTATTTGGAAGGCCAATAAAAGGTCCACTTGAAGCGCTGTTAAGAACGTGGACTGATGAAAAGGCAGAGGAAAATATTACATCCTCATACCAATATGTGAATGAGCTGACCACTCGTTTAAAAACTGGCTGGAAACTTGCCAATGAAAATTTGAGACAAGCCAGGAAGAAACATGCTGCCTATTTCAACAGGAAGGCTAAAGACAGAGATTTGGCTGTGGGAGAGAAGGTACTGCTTCTTCTACCCGGTAGTCAGAATAAGTTACAAATTGGATGGCAAGGTCCATATACAGTTCTAGAGAAGGTGTCTAGAACCAATTATAAGATAGATAAGAAGGGGAAAGAAAAAATCTATCAAGTGAATCTCCTGAAGAAATATTTGGAAAGAGAAAATCAGGAAGAGACACACTTGTTGACCTTGTCCATTGCCATGGAGATGAAAAAGGAACCACTTTCATCATTTGAATATCCATTACACCCCTGTGAGACAGCGGCACAGGTGAAAATCAGTACACATTTAACGAAAAATCAGAAAGAGAGAGTGCAACAGGTTCTAGATGATCATACAGAGGTGTTAACAGACCGACCGGGGCATACAAACTTATTGGAATATGATATGAAGCTGATAGACCCCTCACCTGTCTGTATGAAACCCTATTCGATTCCTTTTGCTAAGGAGAAAGCTTTGAAGGAAGAGATAGACTATTTGTTGAAGGAAGGAATTATTTCACACAGTGAATCTTCGTATAGTTCCAGTGTGGTGCTCTTAAGGAAACCCTCTGGAGAACATAGACTCTGTATAGATTACAGGAGACTGAATGCTATCACAGAAGGACAGGTGGATCCATTGCCGGATACAAATCAGTTGTTTTCCAGGCTAAATAAAGCTAAATATTTCTCAAAAGTGGATCTGAGTAAAGGATACTATCAGATTCCAGTAAAGCCTGAGGTTAGACCGTACCTAGCTTTTAGTACCTCAGAGGGACACTATGAGTTTAACAGATTGCCATTTGGATTGAAGAATGCGCCTAGTGTCTTCTCTAGAATGATGAGAAAATTATTGGACCCTCTGAATAATCCATGCATCACAAATTTTATGGATGATATCCTTATAGCAACAGAAACATTTGAGGAACACATTGACTCTCTGAATATGCTGTTTAATCGATTTAGAGAAGCGAATTTAACAGCCCGACCAACCAAATGTTGCGTTGGATGTAAAGAATTAGAATTTTTGGGACACACAATCCATCAGGGAAACATGACCCCTGACCCCAAGAATTTAGAGAAACTAAAGAAAGCCCCGAGACCACAAACCAAGAAAGACGTGAGATCCTTTGTCTCATTATGTGGTTTCTACCAAAAGTATATCAAAAACTTTAATTCCATGTGTGCACCGTTAACTGATTTGACACGCAAAGGACATCCAGATCGAATTACCTGGACAGCACAATGTGAATTGGCTTACCAGGAATTGAAGGAAAAGCTTACAAGCAAACCTATTTTGAAACTACCTGACTTAAGTCAAGAATTCATTGTAAGGACGGATGCCAGTAATATCGGGTTAGGTGCGACCCTGTTACAGAAATCAGATGCATTGGATGGGGAATTAAGCCCAGTGGCATATGCTAGCAGAAAGTTGAATAAAGCTGAAACCAACTACTCAACTAGCGAAAAAGAATGTCTTGCAGTAATATGGGCGATAAAGAAATTCAATATTTATCTGTATGGAAAGGCTGTCACAAAATTAACCATGATACAACGTTAAAATATCTCCAATGATACAACGTAGGGATAAAAACTAATGCGTAAGCTGCTAGAATACATGTTCGCCCACGCTGCGGGTCATCATCCGCCATGGAAATTAAATTGTTAGTCTTGAAGGCAAAACGGAACGGGATGAGAACGGAGATCAAAAGGAAAAATCTGACTGAACGCGTGCTTGAAACTAGCAAGGCTAAAAGACGCAAGTGGTGGGGAAAGGAGGAAAAAGTCACGTTCCCCAAGTCGACATAAAGTAAAGAAATCGACAAAAGGGACCTTGGATATTATACGCCACAGTCATTTCTTGGACGCTTTTGCGATAACTTAGTCCGTTTATTTGAATGCAGTGATGAACGCATTCCAGAAGATTCTAGAAAATATTTGAAAAGTAACTTTTCTTAATAATAATGTTAGGAATATAAAACCTAGCTGGCCGGATGGCCCATCTTGAGCAGTGAAATAATATGCTTTCATTTATACAAACGGACAGATAATAAGAAAGATATTGACAAAAGACTGTGTTGTTCATATCAGCGAGCGTCTGCATTGAAATAAAACATGTCACTAATTTTCAAAAAATTGTGGCCTTGAAGACGCAAGTGCTAAAATCTAGTTGGAATGAAGAGACGGGGTGGGATGGTGAATTGTAGCTAAAAATAACTTTAAGGGCAAAATTGTGTAGGGGAAGGCAGAGTTGGTTCAAAAGACAAGTGTGTTTTTTTATGAAACGCAAGTAGAGACGGACGGACCAACAGACAATAAGGCATACTTGACTGAGGTATGACTGAAATGACTTTTTGGTAGGATATTTGAATTTGAAAAAGAAAAGGCAGTGATTGGCCATAGATGAATATATTATCGGCGCTCAGACGCGCATTTTGTGCCATTCATTATAAGTTGTCCTAGTAGACACAGTGAATTATTAAGTGGTGTAATTCCCAGAAGCTATTGAAATATTTAGAGGGACGCCATCCTAAGGCCAGCAGGTCAGCTGAGTTTTGCTAGCATTTAACTGTGTTCTATATTCATAATTCTGGTAAGACTGAAATTATTTCTTTGTACAATTTAATATTTGTTTAAGGTTTCGAGTGATTTGATACTGCAATAGCATAATCTGTCCCTTACAACAAGTAAGGATTCGCTCTAGACCCCCCGCCCCAGTTCAGGGTCTAGAGACAAATAAAATACATAAACTCCAGCAAGGATTATGAAGGACAGATCAAGTGTTGAGATCAGTGAAACATATCACCTATCCTATTCTATGGCAGGAAGCTAATGAACATATTTCAGAATCTGTAGTCTGGGAGAATTTATCCTATGTGAAACCAACTAGGTAAGATGTGTTGTTTGGTCAGAAAGATCTGACCCGTCTATGTGGTGTTGTTGTTGTGTAGTGTTGTGTCCAGAAATGGTTAGAGGATGGAATTCTGACACATGACTAATACTTTGATTGCAGAACTGTGAGTTTTAGTTGGCACCAATGCGGTGTCAACTGAGTTGTTGAATATTACAAGAGTGGACCCATGCAGTAACATTTTGTCAGAGCAGCCTATTATAGCCCCCAAGCACGGAGAGGTGGGGCCACCAGACTTCTGATATTGCCCCCAAGCACGGAGAGGTGGGGCCACCAGACTTCTGATATTGCCCCCAAGCACGGATAGGTGGGGCCACCAGATCTCAGCACCAGAGCTGCACATTCAAGCTATGTACACACCTTGCATTTATTATGTAATATTCATGCATTTCTTTCATAATTGCAAAACCTTTCATATGTTCTGACCAAATTAAAACCTTGGTTC
Source organism: Oreohelix idahoensis (assembly GCA_024509875.1). NCBI lineage: Eukaryota > Metazoa > Mollusca > Gastropoda > Stylommatophora > Oreohelicidae > Oreohelix > Oreohelix idahoensis. The sequence continues at coordinate 365,135 of JAMPIV010013883.1, forward strand.
AGAACAAATAAATTTAAAGAAAATTACTATCCAAATTTTACACACTTGAGTTAGTTCAGTGTATTATAACATTTTATTAATATTATTAGAATTAGTAAATATCTGTGTGTGTGTATGTAAACTACCACAACACATTACATATCATTACCCTAGACATTTAACGTAGCCACATTCATTAGTAAAAAAAGATAGGTGTGAGGTCGTAGTGGTAGCACGAAGGGCCTTCTGACAATTCACAGCTACTTTTATCTCAGGAGCCTTCACAGCTGACCTCATGCATCACAATTAATAATATCACCATCATACAATACCATCAATCCACTACAAAGGCATTTAAGTTGCAGACGGATCACAAACCCTTGTCGTTTCTAGCGCAGGCTAGGCATGAAAATTCTAGGTTACTCAGATGGTCATTACTGATGCAGCCATTTGAGTTTAGCATAGAGTATATATCTGGTAAGACAAATCTGGGAGCGGATTTTTTAAGCCGCCATCCGTGTGATGAGAATCACCGTAAGCCCCAGAAATAATAATAAATTTCTCTATGTGTATATAGAATTATAGACTGACATATAACGTCTGTTTTAAGAGGGGAGAATTTGTCGTGAAACATTCTAAATCCACATATATAAATTAAAAGGTAAATGTAAAGCCTAACACATAAATTCAATAAAAGGGAAAGAAGAATGGTAAAGAACAGTGCTGTCACAATGACTGTACTCGAGATCCCCCTTTTTCTGCTTCGTCTGCATATTCTCACGTTTTCACGTTTACTAGTAAAGCCTATAGCAGC